>JAFEMH010004521.1:0-205260 GCA_022495995.1 Adenophora triphylla var. japonica | reverse complement strand
AGTGGGGTGGTTGAAAAAAGATAAGGATCCAAATCAGGATGCCTTACTGAAAGACACAGGCGGTCGGTGGTGAGTGCAGACCCTGTGCCCCAGAAAGGATTCCTACGTATCAGGCGGCGAATCGAAGCCGATCGTAGTTCGAAGGTGCAAGGGCCGCGCGTCGGGGACCTTGACTTTGGCGAGACTATTGGGAGGCGGTAACACAGGGATTGAGACCAGAGAGAGCGTGTGGCACCTCAGCCGGAGGCGTGATGCGCCTGGACAGGAGTAGGCGTGGCGCCTCAAACCGGAGATTGAGCTTACGACGGCGTGTGGCGCCTCAAGCCGGAGTTGATTGCGATGCTCGACGGCGTGTGGCGCCTCCCGAGCTGCGGAGCTGCGAGGATACGTTTATCGATATGAAGGCGTTCGTGCCTTAGTGCTTGGGCTTATTCTTTTCTGCCGGAGTTTATCCTGCTGGCAGGATATACGGTAATGAGAAGCGGTTGTGTTAAGCGGCGTTATTAACAACTCGGAAGGATCGACGTTTCTTCTTTAGAATCCTGCTGAGGGATGAGCATTCGGGCTTACCTTGATGGCCGAAGAGGGATTGTTGTGCGGGCTTATTGCCTTGCCGGCGCATGGGACGATCGGGCTTACGGCGGCGGCGGGAAGTGAGCGATGGTGAAAACCACTTTGGACATTTTAACGTCGGGAGACGGAAATGCAAGCTGGAATGTCCGGAGACATGATTGAGCGTTTGAATGTCAAACGTCAGTGGGATATAATTTAACGTGCGGAGACGGAAATGTAAGCTGGAATGTCCGGAGACATGATTGAGCGTTTGAATGTCGAAACGTGTTTGAGATATAATTTAACGTGCGGAGACGGAAATGTAGCCAGAATATCGGAGACATGATTGAGCGTTTGAATGTCAAACGTCAGCGGGATATAATTTAACGTGCGGAGGCGGAAATGTAGCTGGAATGTCCGGAGACATGATTGGCGTTTGAATGTCAAACGTCGGAGACGGGCGTTAGTGAAAACTAGCGGGAATTTAACGTAACGGGCGTTAGTGAAAACTAGCGAGACGGGCGTTAGTGAAAACTAGCTGGGAATTTAACGGAGACGGGCGTTAGTGAAAACTAGCGGGAATAAATTTTACACTTTTGGGGGCCAAAAGGAGTAAAATTGGAATTGAAAAATGAGGGACTAAAATGGAAGGAATCTTTTAAATTGCGGCGGGGAGTCGTGGGACTTGGGTAGATTTGACCGATTCAAATCGGCTCCAAGTCCGACGCAAACCACCCCATTTCTTCCATTATTTCCGACGGGAGAGGAGAGAAAAGAGAAAAATTCAAGCAAATTGCAAGGTTTGCTCGAATTTGTGAAGGAAAATCGCTATGGAAGGTGAATGGGCACCGATGGAGTCGTCATGGAAGGGCCGATGACGAAAGAACGCGGTTGGTTCGGACCATTCGAACCATTGTTCATCCATTGAATCCGGCGGAGTTTTACCGGCTAGGGATAGACACAACTCGAGGGAGGGATCGAGAAAGACAAGTAAGCTTCCTACAAATTCCATTAATTTTAAGAATGTGCATTCTTTAAATGTTAGAAATTTGTTTAGGAATTTACTTAGGGATTTTGGTGCTTGAATTGGGGCTTTTGAATTTGCCATGAATCATTGTCGAAATTGACTAGGATGTAGTTCAATTGACATCATGGGTAGATGACATAAAAATTTTGGTTGCAAAATTCCATGTCTGGATGCATTTTCCAAAATTAAAGTAGCTTTAATTCGGGACGGAGTAAATTTTCGAAATGTTCGAAAAGAATTTGAGTTCCGGTTTCGACGGAGATTTCGAAAGATTTTGAAAGTTCCGGATTCGATGGAGTTATCGAAAGATTTTGAAAGTTACGGATTCGACGGAATTTTCGAAAGATTTTGAAAGTTCGGATTCGACGGAGTTTTCGAAATGTTTTGAAAGTTCGGATTCGACGGAGTTTTCGAAATGTTTTGAAAGTTCCGGATTCGACGGAGTTTTCGAAATGATGGAAATATAAGTAGGAAATGAATGAGAACCGTATACGCATTGCATCCTCTTGACATGCGTTCGTGCATTTGTTGACGTTGCTTCTGTCTTGTTTGCTGCGAGGGGACGGGGAGGTTGATACTCACAACTTGAGAAGAGTCGGGGTGCCTTTGAGGCGGTAGAGAGCATTGTGGGGATCATCCGGACGTGGCTCGAGAGGAGAGAGGAGTCGCGGCGGTGGTGCTTGACTCGGATTGGCTGGGTTCATCGGTGCGTGGCTGCGATAGGCGATACGCAGAGGCCGGGTCCATGTATGTAGCTACGAGCGAGTATTGGTGGGATACGACCCACACTTTCCATTTCGAGATGGGGAGCGACGGTGACTCCCACGGATTTTGCCGCTATCGGCTGGGTTGCTTGGACTTATGGCAACACGGCGGGTGTGGAGTTGACGGTTATACCCGGAGCGGTTATGCAGGCTGCTTTGGGTTTTGATATTACCGATGCCGGGGGCTTAGGCATTCGATACGAGCCGATGGAGAGGCATGCGGAGGCGGGTGTCGCCGCTTATTTGGCTGGATCCTTGAGGATGACCGCGGAGCGCGGCTCGAGGTTCCTTTGGTTCGCGTTGTCGGCGACTTTGTTCCCGACTTCGACACATCCTGTCACTTCCCTCTGCTCGGGTCGGCGACGGATCTGGATCTTTGTGAGGGGTTCGCGTGGGGGAGGCTGGGCGGCCGAGGCTCTACCATTCCACAGACGAGGTTCTCACGGGGAGAGGAGCACTCCTTTAGGCCTTCACGCTTTGTCTTGGATGTAAGTTTACGTCTTTTTCTCTTCCTTGCCTCTTTTATGTACTCGTATGTATACGCTTTGTAGGCGACATAACTTTCCATTTGCTTGGCGGTGCAGTGCTATGAGGTGTTCGATCCGCGAGGATTGGGACATCAAGGAGCGTATCGACCCCTGTTCCACTGCCATGCTTGGTTTGGCGAGAAGAAGCGAAAGAGGGCGGTCTCGTCGAGAGTTGGCACTCGAGTGTCATATGAGGAGGTGTCTCGGGCGAAGGGAGTTCTCGAGAGGATCAGGCGACATGGTGGAGTCGGTTCCACTATGGCGTGGTTCGGTCGCTAGCGAGATGACGCGGCGGAGGAGGCTCTGGTGGGACTTCATTGCGACGTTATGTATGCGGGAGCGGGTGACCGTCAGCGTGGCCGGGGTCCACTCCATTGGTGCCGGTGGATCCTCCTATGTACATACGGCATCCTGCGTCGATGCGGATGGATGAGTTGGAGAGGTATAGACGGGCGTGTTCTATCTGAGTACATCATAGCGGGGCCGACTATGATACTTTCTTGAGGATGAGGTGAGAGCCCGCGGGTGCGGCATAGAGAGGCGAGGTTCCGGGGCGTCCCGAGATCTCCCGATCCACGCGCTAGGTTGGCGTACGAGGCTGGGCGGTTCGCGCGAGCGACTTGTGATCCCGCTCCCGGATGAGCCGAGACCACGATACGGGGCGGACCCAAATGCTTCGGTGAGCATCTTTTGATTTTACGCATTTGATAGTAGCATTACGCAAATGTTGCATACGTACTTTCGCTTGTCTTTTGATGACCTTTCTGGTTGCGGGTGTGCGGCGTACGTCTGGCGAGGCCGTAGAGAATTTCAGTGGACGGGTGGTCCGCCTACGCTAGGAGGCTCGTGGAGTTCATGCGGTGCGGTTCCGGAGGAGCGTGGATGTCCGTGGCGGGGGCCGTCTAGGCGAGAGGTTCGCTGCTCCAGCGGCCGGTGGGGAGGACTTTGCACGGGGATTCGGCCGGTTCGCGGGCGGAACGGCTGGATTTGGAGCTCCTTCTTACGCGCACTCGGGCGCGAGAGGAGAGTCTTCGAGTTCGCGTACGCAGGAGGCCTTTCGCGTATTCCGCGCTTGGAGGAGTTTGGCGAGTTCTTGTTTGCGACGGATCCGGCGGCGGCGGAGCGTGCGTCGAGTGCTCGGATGACGAGCGGGACTCGGAGTAGTCCTCTTTTTTCTTTTTTCTTGCTTTGTTTAGACAAAATGCATGTATTTGTCGGGAACAAATTTGATTTGAGCTGTATTCGAAAAAGGCGCAGTGGGGCGGAACACATACTTCGCACATTTATTACGTGATCACCTTACATTATTTTTGGCAAATAAGGAAGTAGGTTAATCAAAAATAAATAAAATGAGAAATGCATTAAAAATTGAACGGGTCAAAATTTAAGCCTATATGCACGATTATTAATTATTTGCCTTTGTTGCACGAGCCGGGCGGAAGGGATATTGATATTGGTTGAATGAAACCGGGGGCGGCACGCGAGGTTTCATAAGGATGAACGAGGGAGTTGTTTGGAAATGTTTCCAATTTAGGCGGCATTGCTGCAGAGTTGACAAGTCAGCTGCGAGAGGAATCCGTAGGACTAGGAGTGAATTTCAGATTCTTTAAATTGCGGTTTCGGCTTTGCAATTTGTAAGAAGCTGCGCATTGTTTTTGATCATTACATTTGAATTCTCTCAAACTTCCAAGGTTTCCTTCATTCTTTATGGCTCCCTTTCCCAAGTTACCGTCTCGGATGCAAGAGCGATATTTGGACAACTTTCGATCGTGGGTACGGAACCACACGAGGCGGAAACAAAGGGTTTTCGAAGGCATTACGGGATTAAATCTGTTTGGGCTTTGAAGGAGCTCATGCCGGATTGGGATCTTTTGAGAGCCGCGTCTCGGTTACAGGACGTACGGAGGAATGTGTACGGCTTTTCGTACAACGAAGTCACTCCTACGTTTGAAGATTTCCGGGCCATGCAGGAGGACTGAGACGGAGCAGCTAGTTCTTCCGTATCTTTGGTGGCATGGCGGCTGTTGAGAAGCTAGTGTCTTTGTTTGGTATCTCATTTGGAGAAGCATACGGGATGCGTCTGAGGATGCGATTATGTTGACATTTCGGGGCTTGCCAGAAAGATTTGCGGAGGCGAGGAGCGTCTTTTCGTGGGGCGCGTTTGCTCTGTGCGCGGTTGCTACTCTGTTCACATTCACGTCTGCAGGTGTGTGCCATCACGATGTCTTGGACTGGTGAGCGATGCCGGAGTGGGGAGACATCGTGCCGGCTGGTCTTGGGCGAGACGTTCTGGGCGTAGGTCGGATGGCGGCCGTGGCCGATACATGTGGGGAGGGAGTCCCGTATGCTTACCATGTGGTTAAGGGAGAAGCTGAGATGATGCACGAGGTGCCAATGTCTTGTGACGCTTGGTCTTTCTCTCGGCGTCCTCTGGTGATAGGGGCGATCGGGCCGGCTGGAGCTCTGGATGGCCGAGACTTTGCACGCATCACTTGCGATGGTGGGTTCCCCATTGGAGATTCTGAGACTTGTCGGACCGCTCGGGAGGGTGCATTGGTTGTCGAGTGCGGGGCTGTCTCGAGACGTCTTTCTATATTCCATCATTGGTTACTGCGACGATGCAGTGGAAGCGAGTGCCCTTGGCCCGATCGAGTTATCTTGCTACCTTTGAGGTGGGATCTTTGCGGATGGAAGATCCTTCGGCGCTATTGCGATCACACGGTGGTGGCAATACACGTCCTTTCTGCCCGGGGTTCTCTTTCACGGAGAGAGGGCCTTTGATACGTAAAGCCTTGATATACGGGCGGTACGAAGAGTGTATAGGGGAGACACGAGATGGCTATCTTGTGGAGACGGAGTGAGTGTTGGAGTGCGATCACACAGACGGCTCGACCTTGAGGAGGGCCGAAGCAAGGGCTAACCACAGGAATCGTGCTTGGCGATGCCATGGCTGATTATGAGACAAATGCGATCGGGAGGCCAATCAAAGCCTTTGTTATGATGGCTCGAAGCGAGGCGGCTCGAGACGAGCTAGAGAAAGGGCTGCGTTGACGGCCGCGAGGCTTGACGGAGCGTCGGGAAGAGTCCACAGAGCCGGGTAGAAGGCCTACGGAATATTTCTGCGAAGGTGAAGAACACTCGCCGGGGAAAAGGGAAGGGAAGAAGGATGAAGGACCTAGTACGGGAAACTAGGTTGACCTTCTTTGTCCCGGAGTATCCACCCATTGTCATTGCGAGACACATTAATTGATTAATGTTTTATTGTAGTTTTGCTAGCGTGTAGCGAGTCAAGTTGACCGTGCTTGAACTCATCAAAGAATGTTTTAACCGTTATGAATTTGTAGGTTAAATGAAAAGAGTTTTCGAAACACAAGCAATTGATGCTTATTGTATTTTTTGTTTTTAGACCGAACCAATGATGGCTGCCTACGTTCCCCTTTTACAATTGGACTAAGGGGCTCGGGTCACCGTAGTTCGACACTTTAGGTGAATTTGAGAAAAACAAAGACAAAAGAAGTGCGACCTTTGTTTTTACTGGATCATTAGCGGGAATGTATCCGGTTGGGTATTACTCTTTTAGCACTTTAATTTCTTGAGAGGACGGTGTATGGGGAAGGTGAGTTGACTCGTGCTCTTCCTCAAGCGAAGTATCTGCGGAGCTTGCTTCCGTTCACGGGGTTAACGAAAGGGTTTCCGTCCAAGTACGCTAGCTTCATGGCTCCTCAGGAGAAGATTCTTTGTACCACGAACGGTCCTATCCGGGTAGGCTCCCACTTTCGAGGGGATTGGTGCTGCGTAGGAGGCTTTTCCTTTAGCACCAAGTCGCCTTCTCGATGTCTCGTATCTTGACTTTCTTGTCGAATGCTCGTGCCATTACGCTTTGGTAGGCTCGAGTATGTTCCATGGCTTTCAATCTGCGCTCGTCGAGTAGAGCAAGTTCGTCGTGACGGCTCTGTAGCCATTCGACTTCATTGATCCCGTTTTCCAAGAGGACTCGGAGGGATGGACTTTCCAATTCCACGGGCCACATCGCTTCCATTCCGTAGGTAGCGCGAACGGAGTCTCCTGTGGCGGTTACGGCGATGTTCGGTATCCCCGAGAGCTAAATGTAGCTTTTCGGGCCGGTCCGACCTGCAGTGGTCATCTTTACGATTATCATGGCGAGAGTTTTGTTGGCTGCCTCTCTTGCACCATTGGTTTGTGGTACGTAAGGAGAAGACTTGTGACGTGTGACTACGGGTTCGGTCGGTAGTTGGTCACAATCTCCTTGAAGTGAGTCCCATTGTCGGATATGATCTCGTTGGGCACTCAGTATCGGCACATGATGTTCTCTCGGATGAACTCGGCCACCTTCTTAGAATTCGGTACCTTGTACGATCTGGCTTCTACCCATTTGGTGAAGTAGTCGGCTGCGACTAAGATGAACTCGTGACCATTGCTCCCGGAGGAGTGATCTTGCCGATGACGTCGATTCCCCATGTGGCGAAAGGCCATGGCGTAGTCATGCAATAGAGTTCGTGAGGAGGAATGTGATTGAGGTTGGAGAACCGTTGACATTTGTCGCGGCTTCGGACGAAGCTGGATGCGATCTGTTTCCATTGATATCCAATAGTATCCCATACGGAGAATGATGCGTGTCAATGCTCGGGCGTTCGTGTGCGGACCGCGGGTTCCGTTGTGAACTTCGTTCATTAGCTCGGCGCTTTTTCTTTGTTTACACGAAGGAGTGGCCCTTGGTGGCGCTTCTTGTACAACATACCCCAGAATGACGAAATGGGATGCCGGGCGTTTTAATGCCATCATGTTTTTGGCTTTGATCCCTTCTTTGTATTTTCCATCTTCATTTGTGAAGGAAGCTTCTCCGCTTTGGAGGTGCTTGGTAAATACGATTGTACCGGGGTTCGTCGATCGTTTCTTTTTCTTTTTCGATCTCACGGCAATAGGCGGGTGTTTCCGTCTGCCTATTACGAGGGGTTTTCTTGCTTTCCCATCGGGAATTTCGACAAGAGGCGAGGTTGCCGGGCGTACGCGAAGCGGTTCTGTCTCTTGGCAAATAATGAAAAGAGATGTCCTTGAGCGAGCAATGAGCTCCTCCATGTACGTATGGTACTTACGAAGGCGAGAATCTACCGTCTTCCATTTGTTGGACACTTGATTGATGATCAATCTTGAGTCTCCATATACATCCGGCTACGAGATGTTGCGCTCGAGGCGGCTTCCAAACCTGCTTTGCACGGGCTTCGTATTCTGCTGCATTGTTGGTTGCTTCGAAATTCGACTTGATGGCTATGGGAGTATGCTCGTCCTTGGGATCGACAAGGAGCATTCCAATACCATTCCCCTTCTTGTTGGCTGCCCCATCGAAGAAGAGTTGCCGGCGGTTTCTTATTGTCGAGTGAGAAGATTCCGTCGTCAGGAAATTGCGGATCGGGACCCTTAGGTTCCTTTGCTTGGGAAGTCGGCCGGTGATCTGCCATGACTCTACCCTTTGTTGATTTTCGACCATGTACTTGATGTCGAACTCGGCCGGGAAGAATGACCACTTGGCTAGCCGCATTGACGGGGATGGCTTGTCAAAGAGATATCGGACGGGGTCCACTTTGGAGACCGGGAGCAGAATGCGGCGCATGTAGTGTTTCGGTTTCCCGACTACCCATACAAGGCGGTACAAGTTTTCTACGATCTTTGAGTAGGCGAGTTCACTTCCTTGAAGCTTGGAAACTACGAAGTAGATTGCATGCTCAACCTTGGAATCTTTCTGTTCTTGTGCCGGCATTGCTCCGATTGACGTGTACATTCTTGTCGGATACGGGAGTAGTGGCTTGTCTTCATGTGGCGGGCACGAAATTGGGGGATTCACCAAGTAGGTCTTGATCTTCTCAAAAGTTTGTTTGGCACTCGGAGTCCCATTTGATGTCGGCATTCTTTTCATCGGTTTGAACATGGGCTCGCGAGAGAGATGTCAGCGGTTGATGAAGCGGCGATGTGCTTGAAGTCTTCCCATGAAGCTCTTCACTTACGTCGGGGTTTGAGGCGGCTTCATGTCGATGATGGCCTTGATTTTCTTGGGATCGGCTTCGATACCTCTTTTACGTAACCATGTACCCCGATTACCTTGCCGCGCTTGACGCCGAAGGTGCACTTTGCGGGTTTAGCCTCATGGAGTGCTTTACGAGTACATTGAAGAACTTTCTCGAGATCTGTCATGTCTTTGCATGTCGATCCACTGAGTGGATGATCATGTCGTCGACATATACTTCGATTTCTTTGTGAATCATGTCATGGAAGAGGGCACATTGCGGCCGTAGTAAGTAGCCCAGGCGTTCTTCGGACCGAACGGCATGGCCGTGTAACAGTATGTCCCCATGGAGTGGTGAAGCGATCTTGGCTTGATCCTCCTCGGACATTTTGATCTGGTTGTATCCGGCGAACCCGTCCACGAAGGACTTTACTTGAAATTTGCCGTGGTGTCGACCGGCATGTCGATGTTAGGCGGTGGGAAATCATCTTTAGGGCTGGCCTTGTTGAGATCCGGAAATCCACACGACATCGACCTTTCCGTTGGCCTTGGTGACCGTCACGATGTTGGAGAGCCAAGTCGGGTACTCAATCACTACTGATGAAACCAACTCGGAGCATTTTCTCAATTTCTTCTTTTACTTGCAAGGACCACTGCGGCTTGATCTTGCGCGACTTACATTTGGCAGGCTTGGATTCGGGATCCGGGGAATTACGTGCTCCACGATTGAGGATCGAGTCTGGCATGTCTGATATGACCGGGCGAACACGTCAACATACTCCCGGAGGAGGCTTATCGGGGCTTCTTTTACGCATCGGCGAAGAAAGCGCCCTTGTGTCTCTTTAGGCTCTTGCGCGGCCCCCCGGGTTCACTTTGGTCATAACCTCTTCGGCGGCTTGGGCCGGTTGTCCTCTTGGTCAACTACACGCTCGAGAACTTCCTTAATGTATTGTTCGTTTAATGTATGCTTCTTTATCAATTGAATTATTAACGTCTTTTAAGTTGTTTGTTAACTTATCGGTTGTTAAAGTGGCAATGAGAGGATACTCAGAAAGGTCGAGACTTTTCATTAAACAAGAAAGGGAATACATGATTGGCTACATTATCATAGTCCTCAGGCGTAAGGCCGTTGGATGACTCGGAAGGGCTGGACTTTGACAAGGCCGGCTCGAAGGGTTTGAGACCGGGTTTAGGGAGATGTGGGTGCGGGCCCGGCTTGTCTTCCGGTTACTGCACAGCTTGCCCTTGGTCGGTGAAAGTTACCCAATTCTTCGATGGCATTCTTGGATGCTTGATGAGGGTTCGGGGATCGAGAGCAGCCTGTTTGTCCCAATCATGGCGATCATCTGTTGTCGGAGCCCAGTCAATCGGGTTTGGCACCTCCATGACTTCTTCAAAAAGACTCTGTAGTTTGGGTCAGCTGAGAGCGTCTTCTATGAATTCTGGTTCCTTACGCTTTGGAGTTCTTGTCTCGAACGTGGCCTCGGTGGTGATCCGAACAATTTGTTTCCCATGGAGAGTACCTTGAGTTGCTCCTCCAAGTCAGGGATTCCCTTGAATGTGTGCTCGTCTTTGGGCTGTGGTGGCGGTTGGTCAGGTAGAGGCTGTGATGTCGAACGCTCCCTTATCGGATTAGCTTTGAGTCCTACGAAACGCTTGAGGTCCGTGCTAGGCTGTTCCATTCTTCCTGTAGTCTCGGTGCTTGACTATCCACTGCTTCTTTCTCATCTTCATCGGTTCCCTTTGTCGGTCCCCTCGGTTCTAGCTGTCGGTTCATTGTCGGTCCCCTCGGTTCTGCTGTCGGTTCCCTTGTCGGTCCCCTCGGTTCTTTGTCGGTTCCCTTGTCGGTCCCCTCGGTTACGCTGTCGGTTCCCTTGGTGAAGTAATGGCGAGGTCAAAGGCTGTAAGGCGGAGGTTGGGTGTGCCGTCGGAGGTTCCCCTTTTGCGAGCTGCTTTGCCTTGGTGCGGGCGAGCCTTTTGTCTTCCTTGATATCGGCGGTGTTGGCACGTAGCGAAGCCCACTGGACCGTGGTGTGGTCCTTGACTTCAATAACTTGGTGTTGGCCTTGCGGCCTTTTGCCGAGCCCAGTCACAGGATGAAGTTCATGAGTTTCATCATCCTCATGGCGGGAGGAATGCAGTCGTGAGATAGTGGAAGGTCCACGTTGCATATTTGGATCTTGGAGGTCTCGAGTGAATCCGAGTTAATGCCATGTCGTCATTATGCTTGATTTCTAACACCGGAATGTCGTTGGTCTTTGGTCCCCTCGGTGGTAGCTTGTCGCCGTAGGCGTGGTTAGCTCGTTGCCTTGCATGAACTTGAGGCGCGATGAAGGGTGGATGCCACGCCATTGATTTGATGCGGCGGGGACGCCCCGGGATGGGCTGTGAAAGTGATTGGAATGTCCAATACTTGGAATTCGGTGGGGATCACCCGCTTGCCGAACCGAGATGTTAAGAGTAGCAACCCAGAAGCGTACGGGAAGTAGAGTCATAGGCCTTGACGGTGTGGGTGAAGGCTTCGTCTGTGGGCTTGATGTCAAGCGGGTCCATCATCTTGGCGGGCAAGACATTCATTCCGGAACCTCCGTCTACCCGACACGCGGGGAAGCGACGCTCGTCAGTGGGTTTGTGATGTAGAGCGGCTCATTGTGATCGGCCCCAAATTTTGGAAGGTCCAAATACGTGAAGGTGATAATGTTGCCATAGTGGATGTTGCCGATCATCGAATGACTTCATGCGGGGTTGCGTCCACGGGGACCATGGTACGGGCCGAGGCTTTCCTCTAGCTTGAGCTTGTGAGGATATGAAGAGGTGGCGAGACGAAAGGAAATGTTCGCACAGTGCTTGGTGAGTGAGGATCGGGTCCTCTTTCGGGGAACTTGCGTCTTCGAGTGGCCCAGGTTGCGGTTACGGCTCCGCGAGCTTTTTGGTGGCCTTAGGTGGTAATGCATGGATTTGACCCGATCGGGTTAGAACGGCGACATCGGGTTTGGTCCCTTACGAGCAGGCCGCTACGAGTTGAGCCATAGTTAGAGGAGGATTCCTCGTAGCATAGGGCCATATGTCTTCCCTCAACTCATTGGCTGTGGATGTATTCCACTGAAGCTTCGGCGGCTTGACGGATTCTGTCCCGGGATGCTTGGTTTAGGTGCCTCTGCGGGAGGTAGCCTACGGTTTGGCCGGTGTTCGAATGTCGGTGCCTGGCAGTGGTTACTGGCCCAGGCGTGCGTTGCTTGACCCTCAGGGAGGTTGGAGAGTTCTCGGCTCAAGCGAACGGTCTCCTTGATCTCTTCACGGTATATCGCGTTCCTTTCCTTCTTCTTGAGCATACTCGGGGCATGCAGGTTGGGTGCAGCGATACTCATGGTTTGCTAATTTTCCTCCACTCTTGGCCCGAGATCAACTTTCTTGCGGCGGAGCTGCGTCGAGGATTAATGCTGCGTTTCTTCCCATGTGAGAATAGCCGGTGCTTCTTTGAGCTGCGTGCGGCGGTCTAGGTAAACCTCCGTCGGGGAGAGTTTTCTCCTTTGTTTTATACGAGTGGCGGGTATGTCGGAAGGTGAGTACACGGCTTCCCGAACATCTGCCCATGTGTGGTTCTTTGTCCCGGTTGATCGTTTACGTAAACGAATGCCTCGGTCTGTGGAATTTCCACTGAGTAGTTGCTCGAGGCAATTTCCATCCTCCTCTTGTTTTTAAATAGACCTTTCTCCACTGAGTTGGCCTTTCAATTTGAGTGCGGAAATGATCCGTTCCCATCCTCCCGGGACCCTTGGGAGTCGGTTTTGTTGACTTCATGCCCGGCTTGGAAGAGAATGGTTTCATCATCTTCGTCGTCGCTTTCACGAGAGAACTTGCTTTCCCAGGGAGGTAAGCGGCGGGATTCGTTATCTTTGTGTCGTTCCATCTCCTAGGTCATCGGGACCGTTGACCACCCTCGCACAGCGAGAGGGGTTGGATGAGAACAGACGGTAGTCGGGAAGTTGCCGTGAGCAAAACCCTTGAGGTCGGCTGGTCTAGAGTGGCCTCTAGCTTTACATGCAGAAGCTGCTGTGACACTTTAAGGGCTCGGTCCTGTCGGTCTTTCGAGCTTGGTCTTCGTCCCAAAGACGACTTTCTTGAGCGGCTAGTTCCATGAGGGCTTTCCTTGCGAGAGCTAAGCGGTCTCCGTAGGTGCGCATCATCGACTAGTGTCCGAACCGTGATTACATTCAAATCGCCGAATGGCGGAAATACTTGGATTACGTTGACGAAGGAAGTCGGGCCAGGACATTCCATGCGGCCTTCCTTGATCTCGATTACCAAGAAATTTGCCCATATACGCTTGATTGACCCGGGGGTATTGAATGCAATGTTGACGGTCTCGTGATCTCGCTCGATCGCGAGTCTATCGAGCTAGCGATCGGCGCGGGATGTGCGAATCCGGGGCCGTGACGGTTGGGAACGAATCGGCTGGAGCATGTTGATGCTTGAGGTGGTCATTTCCTATGTCGGAAGGCGGCTACGCCTTGCGGGGAAGACTTTCACGAGATGTTTCGGGGTGGGCTGGGAAGCGTTCCCGAGATTGATCGACTCGTAGCGGGGTGAGGAGCTTGGTCTCCTTGGCTGTTGACCTTGGCCTTGGCGGCGCTTGAGGTATAAGCTTGGCGACGGCACGGGCCGGTTGCAGCTGGGGCAGTACTCGGAAGTAGTGATGAGCTACGAGCTCGCTTGGCCGGGGCCTCGTTTACCGTGAGCGGGCGATCGTCGAGGGTGACTTTGGTATTGCGAATCGACGATAAGGATCGGATCCTTGGTAACATCGGGATATACGGAATAGATGATGTTGACGAAGTCGTCGTCGGCCACTTGATCGAGAGGATTCTTTGTCGTGTGAACCGGTTGCTTCCAATTGTCGGATAGCCGCACATCTTGGACGTTGAGCTTGACAATTTCCATGGTATTGGAGCCTTGGTCGTAGGTGACACGATCGGAAGGAGTGCCGTCCTCAAGCGAGCATGTGAATGCGAGAGGTGCCGCGGAGTGCTGCGCGTCCTCGACTCGGAGAGTCTGATTCGTCGTCATCGACGGTTCAATCAACGTAGGGGCGTATTGCGTCAGGTTGCGTTCTTTGGAAGCGGCTAGGAAAACATCATGCTCTTCGTTGGAGAAGAGGGTGCGGCGGGTAGTTCCTCGTGGAGGACATCCCATACGACTTCCATGCATTCAAAACGAGAATGACGGTGCTTGTTGACCTTTATCACAAAGATCTCTTCGCACAGGCGGGGCCGAGAGTTGGTTTGGAGAATGCGACGAATCTCCGATTGGAGGCGGGGTTTATGTGCCCGCATCATGGCGATGTTCGGCGTTTCTTTCCAATGCGCCTCCAAATGTTGGAAACGGCAGTTGAACTTGATGTATCGGTTTGCTTCGAGTGCACTTTGTTGGAGTACGTTTACATAGTTAGCATCTCCGGACTCACGAGGGATTACGATGAGATTTGCCCGGTAGTCCCTTGGTTGATTCGAAGGAGGTAACCCGGTGCACAGTACGGACACGCTTGGCTATTGTCTCGGCTTCGTTTCCTATGAGGAAACTATCCTCGGATGACTTCGAGATCTCCTGCCGGTTAATGAACTTAACACGGCGATGGAGAGTGGAAGCTATGGCTTTCATGTGATGTAGCCAAGGGCGTCTAGCAGTGTGAACTCGGATGGAATGTCCATTACGTGGAATTTCTTTGGCACCATTTGGGTTTCGAACCGAGTTCCCGGAGTTACCGTCCCCGGGATGGGGACGAGACGAGCTGTCGTAGGCCTTGATAGTCAGTAGACGGGATCGAGATGGCTTTCGTTGATACGGAGGGCTCGCATCATCTTTGAGAGGGAGAACATTAACGGGCGACCCGTTGTCTACCAATACTCGGGGAGTGTTATGGTGTTGAGCTTGAGAGTGATGTCTGAGCTTCGTTGTGCCCCGAGGCATCTCTCGGTAAGTCTTCGTCACGAACGTGATCATCTTGCCGTACGGTCGGGAATCGTAGATGCTGGTCTCTATCCAGGAGAAGGAGAGTCATCAAGCCATCCGTTTCTGTCTTCCTCTTGCGAGGTAAAGCCTTTCTTTGGAGCCTCGGGATTATGTTGAGGCATTTGTTTGTGACGGTTTCCGCCCTTGGTTAGCACGTTGATCGAGTGCGAGTGCCAAGCGGACCTTGATCTTCCTTTACGCGTCCGAGCTCGGAAGCTGGACAAATTGAATCTTGGGCGATCCGCGGAGGTTAGGCTTACGGCGCGATAAGATTACCAAGATGCGAGGTATTCCGGTGTCCCGGGTCGAGCTCTGTTGTCGGCGGGACTTTTCGGCTTTCCCATCCTGCTTGCTCTAAAGGCTGCATGGCTGGAGGAAGAGAGGGGCCAGGCTGGAGTACGATACGTAGTAGTCGAACCTCCGGAAGGCTCTCAGAGTGTACCTACGGCTGGTGTCCCCGGCTTCGTATCTTTCTCTCGATTCTTTGTTGAGAGGACTTTTTCTTCTGTTTTCGCGGAGGATTGCTCTGGACCATATCGTGAGACTCGTACTCCCGAGCGGGCGGAGCGATCCACAAACATCGTAACTGATGTGGACATTTGATGAGGACCCGGCTGGAAGAGGCGGGCGCGGATTCTGTGGCAATCTTCTTGGGCACCCAGCTCAATGGAATTTATTTGTTATTGTTCGGAAAAGGGTTTCGGCGTATTGGGCCACGGGCGCTCCAACTTGCCTTCTTCTATCAAGTTCTGGATTTCGTATCGTAACCCCACGCAGTTGTCGGTGGTATGGCCGTGATACTGATGGAAGGCGCAGTATTTGCTCTTGTCCGCATTGGCTACGGGATTTTTGGGTTTGTAATTTGCAACGGGTTTAAGGAGACCTTCCTTGATTAACCCTTCCAGCATCTTGCTCAGTGGCATGTCCAACTTGTCGAAGTGTACGGCAGGCTGCTTCTGAGTAGAATTGTTGCTTTGCGGGACTGGGTTTCTGTTGCCCGACTGTTGTCCCTGATGGATGTAGTTGACAGACGTATCTTTCCCTTTGCCGGGGGCCGGTGCGGGATTGAATGCAACTGCTGAGCGGTATCTGTATGGCTGTGCAGTAGCCAACTTTTCCTTGAGATCCTTCTCGAACTGTGAGCCGGCATTGACCATGGCCCGGAGATCTGGGAAGAAATGATGACTGATGAGAGTTCTGATGGACGGTCTTAAGCAGGACTTGAAGATCCGCATCTGTTCATCTTTGGAGAGTGGCTCCATGATCTCGGAGAGTTTCCAGCTCCACCTCTTGTAGAATTCCCCAACACTTTCATCCGCTTTCTGCTCAGTGGTGATTAAGTCCTCACGACTTGTTTCCCACTCTAAGTTGGATCGGTACCGTTCCAGGAAGATGTTACTGATCTGATCCCAGGTGTGGCGATCCGCAGGCTTGACCCTCAGAAACCATCGTAACGCTGAACTTTTGAGCGTATGCTGGAAGTGGTCGGCCATTTGCTGGAGGGTTGCTCCTTTTGCTCTCATGCCGAGAACGTAGGTATCGACGTGCGTTTGAGGACATTCGGTTCCGTCGAATCGGTCCATCTCCGGCATTCTGAACTTGGCAGGGAGAGGCGTGACCATTCCCGGATCCGTGGATTTGAGCGTTTCCTGCTTTGAGTTGCTCATGGTGGCTTTCCGTGTCTTTCATTTGCTCGACCATCCAGCTAAGGTTGGGTCCGGTGGTGGACTGTGAGGCTCGGCCGGGTGCTACCACGTGAGCGGTAGTGATTGGAGGTGGAAGGCTTGATATATGTGGATATATTGGGGCCTTTTACGAATCAGTATCGGGGTTTGTCCCGGTGTTTAGGGATTCGTGTATAGGCAACGGGACGAACCCGGAGGGTATTGAGGATATTGGCATCTGAGATGGTCCAAATGGGTGCGCCGGTGGTATTGAGTGATAGGAGTAGCACTGGCCGGCCAAAATGACAGGTTGCCACGAGAAGTAGCAATATGGAGCCTAGCCTACCGTTTCCTTGGTTGGAAGGCATCCCGTAAGTTGGCGGGGAGGAACTGGTTGAAGGCTTGGTGAACCGGTTTCGGGGAATCGTCATCCTCGACCAGACAAAAGTACCGTCCGACCGGGGATAGCCGCTATACCACGCTCATTCGTAAGCCGTACCACGAAATTCCGCCGATCTTCTTCGCCTCTTGTGAACCTCACAAGCCTTGGATGGCTTCTTCCAATGTCATATCTTGCAGGTGGCGGGGGTCCTTCCCGTCACGATTTCTCGGTGAACTAGACATGTCGGAAATTCTGGCCGAGGGAACCGAGGGAACCGAAGAACCGTCTGACGCCGTTATCGTGATTACGGCAAGGCGCCGACCCGGAAATCTGAACCACTTTCTACTCGTTGCAGGGAACGAAAGGAAGGGTTTAGGCTTCGGAAAAGGGTATTTGGCTCAAGGTTTCGGGCTTGTGCAATGTGCGCTACCGATTAATGTTTACTTAAAGCGCGTTTTCTCGTAGTCCTAATCGGTTGGAAAAGAGCGGGTCTTCTTTTCGCAACTAATCCTAGAGCTCTAATCGGTGGATCTCGTCACTACGCTTATAAGCCCCTCGTTTCCATTGTAGATCATCTTTCTCAGGACGGACTATCCCGAGCGAGGTCCGATAAGGCTAGCGAGTTCCACCGACAAAGGAAAAATGAACTTAAGGCTAGCCGATCACGCAAACTTTCAACGTATGTGACGCACGGGCCACGCCGAAGTCAACGTCCTTAAGTTAAGGCGGGGATCGTGCCAAAATTTGGGCATGACCTCTCCCGACTCGCTTGTGCGAGAGACCTTAGCTTTGGCGTTGGCCAAGTTGTGGCCGGCACGATACATACGACGAGGTTTGGTGACACGGCGTCACATCAACCTTCTGGGTATATTTTTCGGCAGAGCTCCGCGTCAAAAGTCAAGGTCAAGAGCGCGAGACTTGGTCGGGAATGACCTTTGGTCTCAAACTCTCGAGCTTGACTCGGAGCGGGCCCGGCGTAAAAAACATACACTTAGGCTTTATGACACGAGCTAAGCCAAAAACCAACCGGGGTCTTGGACAAAGTGTGACACAAAGAGTGCATGGCTTACACGGGCTAGGATGGGATGTTTGGGACGACCCCGCGCGCCCGAAAGGTGTCCTGCAGACCAATCGGGGGTGCAACCGATAAGGCCATCCCGGGTTAGGGGTCAGAGTGTGCGGTACCGAGGCAGCAAGTGCACGTGAAGTGCGGTGTTCCGAGGCAGCAAGTGCACGTAGTGTGCGGTCACTAAAATTCTTTTTCTGAGTAAAACAGAGATTTTTTTTTCAGAATGTGTTTTAAAGAATTCATGATGCACAGTTCAAAAGACAGCATGAAAATCAAACATGAATGGGGATGCACAAACATGGTAAGATTTTGAAAAGTTGACAATGTAATGTCTTTCGAAACAAAAACCGTTCGAGGTTTAAAGGAACTCACACACACGAAAACGAGGAAGGGTAAACGAAAGTTTGACCCACGGAAGGCTTTTTAGAAAACAACGGTAGTTTTGAAAAAAGTATCATGTCCCCAGCGGAGTCGCCAACTGAAATTACCCGGGATTTCGCGCGGACGCGAAACGCGGTTGTCTTTCGCGGAGGGGTTGGTGTCTGAGACCTCGCTTCATGGGAAGGAAAATAATGAGGAGTCGCCACGCGGTTTTTGTATTTTGAGCCCAAACGTTGAGAAACGGCTATTGAAAATGGTGTCGTTTTTATTGGTAGCAAAAACTTAGGAAAAGGCTTTGAAAACAGGGGATCATTTTTATTGGTAGCAAAAACGAGTAAAAAGCTTTTTTAGTACCAGAGATTGTTAGGTTCGGAGGTCACGTTACGTTTCGGGTAGAGTATTACGAGATCGCCCGAAACGCCTCGCATGACGAGTCTTTCTACCTTTCTCGAAAACGTGTGTGTGTGTGTTTGTGTTTTTTGAAATGGGGGCTTGAATGACAAGCTTAATCTTGGTTTGAATGTCAAACGTTGATTAGGTGACTTTATTTGAAAAGACGAGCGTTTGAATGTCAAACGTCGGTTTTGAGTTTGAAATGAGCGTTTGCGTGGCAAACGTCGATTTTGAGTTTGAAATGAGCGTTTGCGTGGCAAACGTCGATTTTGAGCTAGAAAAGGAGTTCGAAGGTCGAACTCCGGTTTTTTGAACCGGGCGAGTCATTGTTAACGATTTTTACGGAAAAAATGCGTATTAAATGATTTGAAGTGTCAAATGGCGGCTTTTAGTTTGAAGATGAGCGTTTGGAGGCCAAACGTCATTTCGCGCGTTTTGAAAGAGAGTTCGAAGGACGAACTCCGGTTTTGAACCGGACATTACATTGTTAACGATTTTTACGGGAAAAATGCGTATTAAATGATATGCGATCAACGAATCGGGTTGCGACTCGGACTTTGAAAAGTAAATACTATCACGATCCAAACGGGTCGGACTTGTAAATGACAGTATTTAAAGCAGTGTCAACGGAATCAAACGATCCGGAATCGTAAATGACGATCAACGAGGCCAATCGGCTCGGAATTGTAAATGACGATCAGCGAGCCAAACGGCTCGGAATCGTTAATGACGATCAACGAGCCAAACGGCTCGGAATTGTAAATGACGATCAACGAGCCAAACGGCTCAGAATTGGTAAATGACAGAAAGTAAAGGGAACGGGGTCGGAACGCCGTTTTAACCCGTGATTACTTCTCTTACGGAAAGAGAAGAGGATCGAGGAACTAAAATGTATCGGACCCCGTTAGACGGAGGCGTCTACATTTTGATAACGTTGTTCGAAACGGTTGTAGCGACTGGCGCGTAAACCGAGACGAAACGAGAGATTTAGAGAGAGGGAGTTATACCTATGGCTAGGATCGACTCCTTTGGTTCGGAAGGTGTGTACGGGACACGGAAAGTAGTTCGAAAGGTTGTTTCGAAGCGGTAAGGAGCGTATTTGATCGAAATACGAAGGTTTCACGCGAATCGAGACAAAACGGGAGCTCGGAAGGGGTGAAAATCAGTTTGGCCGTGGGGTAGAGTGATTTTGGGGTAAAAAAAGTTCCTCCTTTGGCTTTGACAGCCATTTCTATTTATAGGTGAAAATTGCAGTAGGATTCCGGACGGACTTGACCGAATTTCCGTGGTTTTGGGGGTATTTTGGAATTACGAGGGGCTTCTTTGGCAATTTTAGGAAATTTCACAGGAGTCCGGCCGGACTTTGACCGAATTCCAGGGTATTTTGGTCTTTTCAGCTTGATTTGTGATTGAAAGGTGACGAGAGGGTTGTGGCATCTTTGGACACGTGTCAGTGACTCGCCCTTTGCATGGGAGTTCGTTCCCGGTCCCGGTTTTGTCCGTTTTTAAAATAACAATCCAGGAAAATGTCCGAAATGCCCCGAAAAGTGCCGGAAAGTGCGTTTTCGTGGAAAGCCATACTTTTACGTGAGATGACACGTGTCAAGTACGCTTCGACGTCGGGATGCACGGGGCAGTCCCGGGACGTCTCGTTGGCATGGCAACGGGGAGTTTAACGAGTTCCGGTTAACCTGGAGCGGGCCAGTTAACGGATTTCGATTAACTTTCTGACGGATTTTGATGATCCGGATTTGGGTACTTACACAAAGATTTTATATAGTCAGTACAAAGGAGTAAACTGACCTCTAACAAAACCTCTAACTAACTAACTAACAATCTAACAAACTTATTTTGCAATAGATCCTCTAACTTTACAATGTTACTGAGAGACCCTTGATGTTGTAGCAGTGTCTTTATTTAGATCCATATCCGTAATATCCCCCTTCAAACTATAAGTTTGAAAAAGATTACAAACTTGCAGTTTGGATAAAAGATAATTCAGTTGAATAGAAGAAAGTGCCTTGGTAAAAAGATCTGCTAATTTATCTGTAGTGGAGACAAAAGCAGGTGAAATGATCCCTTTCTTAAGCTGATCCCTTACCAGATGACAATCCAAATCAATGTGTTTAGTTCTCTCGTGAAACACATGATTGGATGCAATGTGAATAGTAGATTTGTTGTCACAGTATAATACCACTGGAGTAACGTTCATAACCCCAAAATATTTCAAAATAGACACCAACCACAACAACTCACAACAACAGGCATTGGCCATAGATCTATAATCTGCTTCTGCAGAGGACCTTGAAATGGTGTTTTGTTTCTTGGTTTCCAAGTGATCAAACTAGAGCCAAGTAAAGTGCAGTAACCGGATAAAGACTTTCTGGTGGTATAACAACTACCCCAGTCTGCATCACAATAGGCCTGAAGCTGTAGAGAACCAGAAGAAGGATAGAATAAGCCTTGGCTATGGAACCTTTAAGATACTTAACCAGTTTTAAGGCTGCATTATAATGAGGGACTCTAGGTTGAGACATAAACTTGCTCAGTATATGGACTGCATAACCAATATTAGGTCTAGTGATGGTGAGATATATTAGCCTCCCAATGAGTCTTCTGTACTTGTTTGCATCAGAAAGATGGTCTCCCTTGTCTGAAGCTAGAGAGTGATGTTGCTCAATAGGAACAAGGGAAGGATGAGCTGTTAGAAGCCCAGTATCTTTAAGAATATCAAGTGTATATTTTCTTTGATGCAGATAGATACCTTGAAAAGACCTAGCTACCTCAATGCCAAGAAAATACTTGAGAGGTCCAAGATCCTTTATGGAGAATTGGGAATGGAGAAAGGCTTTAAGAGAAGTAACCACAGTTGCATCAGAACCAATGATTAAAATATCATCAACATATACCAGTACAATGGTAAGGGAGGTAGTGGAAGACAACATAAAATAGGATTGATCATTCTGAAACTGAGTGAAGCCAAATTTGAAGAGAGCTGACGAAAATTTGGAAAGCCATTGTCTTGGGGCTTGCTTAAGCCCATAGAGGGAATTAAGTAACCTGGAGACAATAGGTTGCCCCTTGGCATTGGACTATATGCTAGAAGATGTGTTATAACCAGGGGGTAATATCTTTCATACTTCCTCCTCCAAGTCCCCATGTAAAAAGGCATTTGAAACATCCATTTGGGTAATATGCCACCCTCTGATATAGAAGCTACAACCAACACCAGTCTGAAAGTAGACATCTTAGCTACATGAGCAAATGTAGCACCCTCTATCTGTGTGAACCCCTTTGCCACTAGTCTAGCCTTATACTTATCCAAGGTATCATCAGCCTTGTATTTGAGTTTAAAAATCCACTTACACCCGATGGCCTTCTTGTGAGCAGGTAAGTATTGAAGATCCCAAGTCTTATTAGCCTCTAAGGCTGCAATCTCATCAGCCATAACTTTACACTAATTAGTGTCCTTGATGGCTTGTTTGTAAGTAGTTGGTTCAGACAGAGAGGAAATATGACAAATATAGGAAATATGACAAATATAAGAGAAGTATGTAGGTGTAACAGAGGAGTAATCAATGAAAGAGAAAGGATAAAAGCATGTACTAACCTTTGAACTAGTGGAGGCAAAAAGTTAACTTTGGAAGGCCAGTATAATCAGCAAATTTTTAAGGTAAATGCCTAATACTGACGGTCGAGAAGGGATAGGAACAGAGTTACAAGTATTAGAAGGAAGGAAAGAAGAAGAAATATCAGAAAGAGAAGATGAGTCAGAAGCATGAAAAGAAGAAGGATCAGATGAGGAAATAGAAGGATATGTAGATGAAGAATCAAGACACAAATCAGAAGGAACATCAACAAATAATGGAATGAAAGGGTCTGAGGTAGAATAGAGAGGTGTCTTGAAAGGGAAATGTCTTTCATAGAATATGACATCCCTACCGAAGAAAGTTTGATTGGAATCCAAATCATAAACTTGTAGGCTTTTTTTCCAAAAGGATAACCCAAAATATACATTTTCTATCTCTAGGGGAAAACATGTCTTTTGTAGTAGCAAGGGTAGATGGGAATATATGGGAGGGTGTTTGAGAAGGAGTTAATATGGGGTTTTATGATGTAGGATAGAAGAAGGAAACCCGTTGATCAAGTATGTTGAGAATACACTCACCCCAAAAAGCAATAGGTAAATGAGCATGAAATCTAAGAGCTCTAGCCACCTCAAGTAGGTGTCTATGTTTTCTTTCCACCCTACCATTTTATTGGGGTGTGCTCACACATGAGCTTTGTTGTTCAATGCCTAGAGTAGTGAGAAGGGAAGAGACAACAACAACAACAACAACAACAAAGCCTTAGTCCCAAAATAATTTGGGGTCGGCTAACATGAATCCTCATATGTCATCGCGAAAAAGAAAATAAAATAATAATAAAAAAAAAAATAATAAAATAAAAATAAATAAATAAATAAATAATAAAAAATAAAATAAATAAATAAATAAATAAATAAATAATAATAAATAAATAAAAAATAAATAAATAAATAAACAAATAAATAAATAAATAAACATACAAATCAAAAAAAAATAAAAATCAACCCCCCAAATGGATTTTTGCCCTCCACTCCGGCCTCTTCAACACCATACTTTCATCCACTCCAAGTAAACTCGTATCGTTTTCAATCACCTTAATCCAAGTTTGCTTGGGTCTTCCCGACTTCCCCTACCCCTCGTCATTTTATCACTTCTCCAATCTTCATGCCTCCTAACCGGTGCATCACTCGGTCTCCGTATCCCATGTTCAAACCACCTTAGACGATTTTCCCTCATTTTATCCTCAATGGGCGCAACTCCTACTTTACCCCTAACTACCTCATTCCTCAATCGATAATTCATTGTATGCCCACACATCCATCGAAGCATACGCATCTCCGCCACATTCATCTTATGCACGTGACACTGTTTCACGGCCCAACATTCGGTGCCGTAAAGCAATGCCAGCCTAATTGCCATGCGGTAGAATTTTCCCTTTAATCTATGGGGCATGCCGGGATCAAATAGAAACCTTGTTGCACTCTTTCACTTCAACCAACCTACTTTAATCCTATAAGCCACATCTCCATACTCCATCCTTTTAGATAATAGATCCAAGATAGCGAAAAAACTCACAAGCTTGTACAATCATTCCATCGAATGTGATCACCCCTGGCTCACTGCTTCCAACTCTGCTAAACTTACACTTCAAATATTCAGTCTTGCTTCTGCTTAATCGAAAACCTCGAGATTCCAAAGTGTGTCTCCACAACTCCAATTTACTTTCAACACCCTCTCTTGTCTCATCAATCAGCACAATATCATTTGCAAACAGCATACACTTTGGTATATCATCTTGGACTGACCTCGTCAATTCGTCCATTATCAAAGCAAAAAGAAAGGGGCTAAGTGCGGAACCTTGATGCACTCCAATCTTTATAGGAAACTCTTCAGTCTTCCCAACACTAGTCTATACACAAGTACTAACTCCATTATACATGTCCTTGATAATATCAATATATTTCGTTGAAACACCCTTCTTTGCTAATGCCCACCAAAGTACCTCTCTTGGCACTTTATCATACGCCTTCTCTAAATCAATGAAAACCATATGCAAATCTTTCTTTTGATCCCGATATTTCTCCATGGTTTGTCTCATAAGATATATTGCCTCCATAGTCGATCTACCTGGCATAAACCCAAATTGGTTATCCGAAATATCCACAATTTTTCTCAGCCTTTGTGCAATCACTCTTTCCCAAAGTTTCATAGTATGGCTCATTAGTTTGATCCCCCGATAGTTGGCACAATCTTGGACATCACCTTTATTCTTATACAAAGGGATCAGAGTACTCTTCCGCCACTCCAATGGCATTGTGTTAACTCTCCATATCTTGTTAAATAGCGTTGTTAACAATCTACTCTCCTCTCCCCGAAACATCTCCAAACCTCAATTGGTATACCATCCGGTCCAACGGCTTTCTTCAATCTCATCTTTTTCATTGCCATTTCCACTTCACTCTTTCGAATTCTCCGCATAAAATCTCGATTAACCATACTCGAAGAGATATTTAAATCTCCAACATCCTGCTCTTGACCGCCATTGAACAAGTTATCAAAGTACGAACTCCATCTATCTTTTATCTCTTTATTCCCGACTAAAACTCTTTGGTCTACATCCTTCACACATTTAACTGTCCCAATATCTCGTGTCCTCTTATCCCTCATACGAGCGAGTCTGTAGATGTCCTTTTCCCCTTCTTTTGTATCCAACTTATCATAAAGTTTCTGATTCACCTTTGCTCTTGCGTCTCTTACTGCTTTCTTAGCATCTCTTCTAGCTTTCTTATACTTCTCATAGTTCTCGTTGCTCCTACATTTTCCCAATAATTTGTAGCATTCTCGCTTGCCCTTTATTGCTTGTTTTACTTCCTCGTTCCACCATGATGTGTCCTTACTTGGTGGCCCATTTCCTCTAGATTCTCCAAGGACTTCTTTCGCCACCTCCTTTATGGTATGTACCATCTTAGTCCAAGTCGAATCTATATCCATATCCTCCATATTATCAGACCAAATACCGGTATCGACCATCTTAGCTACAAATTTCGGTTGATTCTCCCCTTGGCGCAACGGTTAAGTTGCTCCTTTGGTGACCATAAGGTCACGTGTTCGGGCTAACAGCGAAACGACCTCTTGGCAATTGTCAGGGGAAGGCTCTAGCAAATGGTTCCCTCTCCCGACCCCCGCAAGGCGGGGAGCGCTTGGCGCACCGGGGTTTGCCCTTTTCTCCCCTTGAAGTCTCCACCACTTGATTCTAGGGTCTACCTGTGATTTTCTCTTCCTCGAAATTCTCTTACTTCGAAAATCAAGTACCACTAGTCTATGTTGAGTTGCTGTGCTCTCACCCGGAACAACCTTGCAATCTGTATAACTCTTTCTACAAGTATTTCTTGATTAAGATAGGAACAAACTTGGGTTTTGGAAGAAAGAAGAAAAGTCCAAGTAGTTCTGCTATGATCATCTATCACAGTAAGAAAAGAGTTATTACCTGTGTAAGTGTGATGTGTGTAAGGGCCCAAAGATCATAATGAAGTAAAGATCATATAAAAGAGTTGTGACTGTTACTGAAAGGAAAAGGAATTCTTGAATGCCTAGCAAAGTGACAAGTATCACAAGGGAAATCAGTTCTAGTATTGTGTTTACATTTGATAGAAGAAATGTATTGCAATTGAGACAGAGGAAGATGAGCAAGTCTAGAATGCCACAAGTTTGTAGAAGAAACATTACAAGTAAAAGAATGTACTAGAGATTGAAGTGTGGAAGGAGAGGAAGTGAGATTCTGAGGAAGAATGAAAGTATAAAGTCCTTCTTGCAAGGTTACCAATCCCCTTCACTTTCTTGTCCAAAAGGCCCTGCAAAGTGCAATAAGTGGGAAAGAACAATAAACACAATTGACTGTCAGAAGCAAGCTTAGTACCAGAAATGAGATTGTTATGGAAATCTGGGATAAATAGAACATTGAATAGCACAATAGTTTCTGTGAGATGCACAGTACCCTTGAAAGTAATTCTGGAAGATTGTCCATCGGGTAATCTAATGAAATTGTGAGTTGGGTTGGGGTTGGTAGGAATAGAGAAATTATGAGTGACATGGTATGTGGCTCCAGTGTCAATAATCCAAGAAGAGGTGGATGTTGATTTGTGAGACAAACATTGATTGAGGAGCTATAAGACCCGAGAAATGTAAAGAAGTACCTGCAAAGTGGTCATAGCCTGAGTGTCCATAATATCCAACAGATTTTTGTAATGTTTAGAAGCATGTTGAGAAACCTCCTGGTATACTGAATTCACCACAGGAGTTTCTAATAGAGGAGGTAAGCTTGCAGGTCCAACAGTGGCAACAATAGTGTAAGGTCTAGCTTTATGAAATTTTGGCATTTTGGAAGGATCAGGAGTGACACCATATAATTTGTGCCAGTATGGAAAGCCTTTCAAAAAGAAACAAGTGTCCTTCAAATGTCCATGTCCACAACAATGATCACACAGTAAATGACTTTTATTCACTTGTTTCTTGTAGGAACTGCTTTTATGTGGACCATTATTCTTGGAAAATAAGGCCGTAGTGTTATCAGAAATGAGAGATGGAATAGGACATGTGGAAGCCAAACCTCTTTGCTTTTCATCTTGGCACAGAAGCGAGATAGCTGTTGTGAAATTGGTGCTCCCCCGTTGCAATCAACACAAAGAAATCAACACACCCACACGTACAAGAAAGAAACAATCACACACAAGAACACAAGAGTTGTTTACCCGGTTCATTCACCAACTCGTGAACTACGTCCGGGGGCAATTGCCAAGCCAATATGTTATTAGTCTCTCTAATATGTTGCTACAACTCACTAATCTGTTCTAGGTCGGATCTATGTTTATATAGTAACACAAAGAAGCCCTAAATCTAATTTAAGAAGAGTTCTAACCAAATAAGGAAGCAAATCAAGTCCCAGAATTTCGGCCAGCTTGAGGCGCCCGCCTCAAGCCTTCCATGCGGCCGCCTCGCGTTGGCAAACCTCGGCCACCTGCCTCGGCCCTTGAGGCGCTCGCCTCGGCTCCTCCATGCGCCCGCCTCAAACCAAGCTAGCCAACGCCCAGAAAATTCTTCTCGGTTTGAACTCCTTGATCACACCAAACTCTTCCGACTTAGTCTCCACTTCTTCCTTGTAGTTTTAGGATCCAATCCCAACAATCTCCCACCGGAGACTAAACTAACAAACATAGAAACACCCATCAACTCCCACCACGGAGTAAAGACCTTCGAACACATTTTCCCCTCCATATTGGCTTGACACTACCGCACCTCTCCTCAAGTACTAAGGCGAGTTGAAACCAAGCGACGTTTCAACCTCTCCGTGTTAGATCGTTCTTGCCTCCCCAAATCAGCTTCTACCTTGATTTCTCTCCGCAAGTCTAACTTCGCCTTCTCCCTCCAGACCCACTTTTCTCGCAATGCTTCCCCTTGAAACTCGGACACACCTTGTTTCTTGCATCGGCCCCATTCTTGATGCAGAAACCGCTCTCTGTTAGGGCCCTTGGACATCCACACCGCGTTGATCAACTTTGTGTCCTCCCCAACATACCGTTTCTTGATGTCTCCCCTTTTTACACCAACAGGCCGGTTCTTAAGCCTCTTGCTCCCACCGGAACGAATGTCGACATTGTAGGTAGAATACAACATCTTCCCCTTAACCCCATGAGCCAACACCTTAGCCCCTTTTGTGACTTCCCAAGACCCACCAATGAAAGAAACACCGTATCCTTCACTATCAAGTTGTCCCACAGAAATCACCCTTCTCCTCAAATCCGGAACATGCATCACGTTGTGTAGTTGTAAAACAGCCCCATTAGGTGTCTTCATCATTACATCCCCCTTACCTTTGATCTTCAATGGTTGACCATCACCAAGATAGAGAACCCCAAAATCTCCGGTGTTGTAACGCCTCATTGATTCCGCAACCCCACTGGCATGACGAGAAGCTCCAGACTCCAACACCCCATCTACACCCGACTGCTACTCCCCTAGGATTAATACATCACCACCATCATCCACTACGTGCGCACCACCACTTTTTCCCCGGACAATCATAACTTACGTGCCCCAATTCACCACAATTGTAGCACTTGACCTTTTTCCCCTTAGGTCCACCCCTTTTTCTCTCCACCCTAAGCAAGAAATTTCCATCTACGGACGATTCTCCCCTTTTCTCCTTCCTTCGCAACTCCTCTTGCAGACGAGATCTCTAACCTCCGTATACACCAATCTTTGTTTCGACGTACTAATCGTTGTGACGGTAACCTCCCAACTATCGTGCAATGATTTTAGAAGAAAACAAGCTAGCACTTCATCGGAGAAAGTAATATCAACACTTTTCAATTGGTCCACCATACCTTTGAAATTGCCGATATGACTTGCCATTGTCTGCCCCTCCGACATCTTCGCATTCGCAAACCTCTTTATCAAATGCACCTTATTGATATTCGACGGCTTCTCATACATGTCCGACGGCGTTTGCCAGTAGCAACTCCACCGTTGTCTTGGCCTCCATACTGGCCGTTCCGTGCAACGCGTCGTCGGTTAGTGGCACTCCTTACCGCTCCTCCTAACGCCTTTCCGATCCAACGTCTCCCAATCTCCTTGTGACATGTCTTCGGGCTTCTCCTTCAAGGGCTTATGAAGATCCTTACAATAAAGGTAGTCTTCAATCCTTGTCTTCCAAAATGTGAAATTCACACCGCTGAATTTCTCGATTTGGGTCTTCATCTTGACTGCTTCACCAAAATCCCCAAGAACGCGATTCAAAATTAATCAACTAATGAAAGAATTTTGAATCCACCGAACCAAAGCTCTGATACCAGTTGTTGTGAAATTGGTGCTCCCCCGTTGCAATCAACACAAAGAAATCAACACACCCACACGTACAAGAAAGAAACAATCACACACAAGAACACAAGAGTTGTTTACCCGGTTCATTCACCAACTCGTGAACTACGTCCGGGGGCAATTGCCAAGCCAATATGTTATTAGTCTCTCTAATATGTTGCTACAACTCACAAATCTGTTCTAGGTCGGATCTATGTTTATATAGTAACACAAAGAAGCCCTAAATCTAATTTAAGAAGAGTTCTAACCAAAT
Source organism: Adenophora triphylla var. japonica (assembly GCA_022495995.1). NCBI lineage: Eukaryota > Viridiplantae > Streptophyta > Magnoliopsida > Asterales > Campanulaceae > Adenophora > Adenophora triphylla. Next base: position 175,760 of record JAFEMH010004521.1, on the reverse strand, counting down.
AAGGAAGCAAATCAAGTCCCAGAATTTCGGCCAGCTTGAGGCGCCCGCCTCAAGCCTTCCATGCGGCCGCCTCGCGTTGGCAAACCTCGGCCACCTGCCTCGGCCCTTGAGGCGCCCGCCTCGGCTCCTCCATGCGCCCGCCTCAAACCAAGCTAGCCAACGCCCAAAAAATTCTTCTCGGTTTGAACTCCTTGATCACACCAAACTCTTCCGACTTAGTCTCCACTTCTTCCTTGTAGTTTTAGGATCCAATCCCAACAATAGCTTGGCTAAGACTAAATAAAGGATCCTTCGTGAGCAAAGTACCTCTAAAACCAGTATAACAGTCATTTAAGCCCATGAGAAATTGTGTTAAATTTTGTTGACTATTGAATTCATCAAGTAATTGAGCTGCTCCACATGTACAATTGTACACACACTTAGGCACATTGCTCAGATCAGTGAACTCATCCCAAAGTGTCTTGAATTTAGTAAAATACTGAGTGATTGACTGAGAGCCTTGAGAACATGCAGAAATTTCTAGTCTAATCTGATATATTCTAGGAGCATTACCCTGAGTAAATCGAACTTGAAGTTCATCCCACACGTCTTTAGTATTAGTCACATAAACGACACTTGCATATCATTTAGAATCCATGAAATCAGCATATCATTGCAGTGATCCCAATAGTGCAGAAGATATTTAGAGGTGAGATCAGGACGTTTATGAATTCCAGAGATGATACCTAACTTCATTTCGTAGATAAAGCAATGGACATAGCTCGTTTCCATTCAGATTAATTAGATCCATTAAGAACAATGTTAACAATTAACATACCAGAATTGTCATTCAGATGAAGATATAGAGGATGTGATGGACTCAATTGAAGTGTAACAACTTCAATTTCATAGGGATCAGTCGTGGAGATACTTGGCGGTGAAGAACCGGTGCCGGCAGGTTGCTTTGTGTGAGAATCTGCCATAGAAGAGATGAAATCACGAAGCAATGTGTGATTGTGAATCAACAATTAACAAGAAATATATATAAAAACAATACTAATAAAAGAAAAATAATACTCCCTCCGTCCCATTTGAAACTGCACAATTACTGTTTGCGCGGGGATTAAGGAAAAAAATAATGATATAAATGTTGTGAGTGTAAAAGTAAAATATGAGAGAGAATGAGTGGAGGGAATAGTAAATTATAATGGTGTTGTGAGTATTAAAATAATGTAGGAGAGAGAATGAGTGGAGGGAATAGTAAAAATTCTTTGCCATTTTAGGAAGTGTGCAATTTGTAATGGGACGCCCAACGAGGAAAGTGTGCAATTTGTAGCGGGACGGAGGGAGTACATATGCTAATATATAAGTTCACTTGGATTTGATGAAAATATGGCGTTGAAGAGACCGGAGTGGAGGACACAAAGATTCATGTGGATGATGGGATTTTATTTTCCTTTTTTTTTTTTCTAAAAATTTCTTCCCACCTATTTCTTCTCTTAAATTTCTTCTTAACTTTCACATTTTTTTTTTCTTCTTTTTCCAAAATTTTCTTCCCACCTATTTCTTATAAATTCCTCATATTTTTCTTCTTTGGCTATTACATATGACGATTTATGTTAGCGGATCTCAAATCATTTTGGTACTAATACTTTGTTGTTGTTTACTGCATACTTGTAAAATATCTCTAAACACCCGGTTTAAGCTGGAAGCAAATGGAGACATAGCTAACAAAGCTGAGAAAGAATCGATGCTACTCAAAGAGCAGCTGGAAGAACTCCAGAAGAGGCTAAATGAGGTTGTATACCTTTTCCTTATTTAGTATCTAGCATTTGTTGTTCATTGCCATCACGAATTTTTTACTCGCACGGTTACGAGATACTTTTGTACTTTTAAAGGTTTTGAGAGTCGGTTCATTTTTTGACTGAACATTTTAAAATTTAGCACTTATGTACATCTAAAATTTTAATTGCCAGTTTGATAATATTTTCTCATAATGACTTGGTGCTATGCTCTTCGTTACGATAGTGCTCGCACCAGAAGAATGAAGTGGAGAAGAAACTGATGGAAACTGATAATTAGGTCAATAAATTGCAACAAGAGCTTAAAGACGCTGTAAGTTCTGTTCTTCTTAGTCATCACGGGTGCAGAATCTGCTAGACAGATTGCATTGTGATAAAGACCTAGAAAATAAGCATATAGACTGCCACACAGTAACATGCAGCATGTCAAAGATTCTAGAAATCATTATTCAGGAATTTATTGATGCATATTAGCATATATCATATGCCCCTTTTAAACTGATTATTTCATACCTATTAACTTCAGAGACCTTTAAGACGGAAACGTCGATACTAGAAATACATAGAGAGGGTAGATGGTCTGCTATTTCGTTCTTGGACTCCCTTCACTTGCCATCTCTCCTACATTGTTTCTCTTCAACATACCCAACATTTTCTCTAAATTAAATACAGATGCATTTCAACTTTAATATAATATTTATAATGACTTCAAATTGCACAAACATAAATCAATGAAACAATTGTTTTTCTTTAAATTAGGACTTATTTAGGAATGCAGACTGCAGACTGCAGTTTATGTCACTTTTTAACCCTTTGATACTCACTAACCAGGGACGGTTTTATGTATGGACGAGTATGGGCGATGGCCCACACTGACTTTGCAATTTTTTTAAAAAATAACAAAGTAAAACAAACTGTATTTTTTCCATCCTAAAACAAATGTCCAAATTTGAGATAAAAAGAAATTTAAACATTCATAGACAGAGGCAGTAATAATTTACCCAACAACAACAACAACAACAACAACAACAACAACAACAACAAAGCCTTAGTCCCAAACTAATTTGGGGTCGACTAACATGAATCCTCATATGTCATCGTGAAAGAAATAAAAAAAGTTAAAAGAAGAAATAGGTGGGAAAAAAGAAAAATAAAATAAAAATAGTGATAATAAAGAGTAAATATATATATATATATATATAAACATCAACCCCCTTCACCCACATGCATTTTTGCCCTCCACTCCAGCATTTTCAACGCCATATTTTCATCCAATCCAATTAAACTCATATCGTTTTCAATGACCATAATCCAAGTTTTCTTTGGTCTTCCCCTACCCCTCGCCATTTTATCACTCTTCAGGCTTCCTAACCGGTGAATCACTCGGTCTCCGTCTCACATGACCAAACCACCTTAAACGATTCTCCCTCATTTTATCTTCAATGGGCGCAACTCCTACTTTACCCTTGATCACCTCATTCCTCGGTCGATCATTCCTTGTATGCCCATACATCCATCGTAGCATACGTATCTCCGTTACATTTATCTTTTGAACGTGACACTGTTTCACTTTATCTATGGGGCATGACGAGATTACATAGAAACCCTGTGACACTCTTACACTTCAACCAACATACTTTAATCCTACGAGCCACATCTCCATCTAATTCTCCATCCTTTTGTATAATAGATCCAAGATAGCGAAAAAACTCGGAAGCTTGGACAATCTTTCCATCGAATCTGATCACTCCTGCCTCCTTGCTTCCAACTCTATTAAACTTACAATCCAAATATTCAGTATTGCTTCTACTCAGTCTAAAACCTCGAGATTTCAAAGTGTGTATCGCAACTCCAATTTACTTTCAACACCCTTTTTTGTCTCATCAATAAGCACAGTATCATCTGCGAATAACATACACTATGGTATATCATCTTGGATTGACCTCGTCAATTTGTCCATTATCAGAGCAAATAGGAAGGGACTAAGTGTAGAACCTTGATACACTACAACAGTAATAGGGAAATCTTCTGTCTTCCCAACACTAGTCCGTAAACTAGTGCTAACTCCATTATACATGTTCTTGATAATACCAATATATTTCTTTGAAACGTCTTTCTTTGCTAAAGCCCACTAAAGTACCTCTCTTGGTACTTTATCATAGGCCTTCTCCAGATCGATGAAAATCATATGCAAATCTTTCTTTTTATCCTGATATTTCTCCATGGTTTGTCTCATAAGATAGATTGCCTCCATAGTCGATCTTCCGAGCATAAATCCAAATTGGTTATCCGAAACATTCACAATTCTCCTTAGCCTTTGAGCAATCCCTTAATAGTTGGCACAATCTTGGACATCACCTTTGTTCTTATACAAAGGGATCAAAGTACTTTTCCTTCGCTCAAATGGCATTGTGTTACTTATTTATATCTTGTTGAATAGTGTTGTTAACCAATCTATTCCCCTTTCCCTGAAACATCTCCAAGCCTCAATTGGTATCCCATCCGGCCCTATGGCTTTCTTCAATCCCATTTTTTTCATTGCCATTTTCACTTCACCTTTTTGAATTCTCTGCATAAAATCTCGATTAATCATACTCGAAGGGATATTTAAATCTTCAATATTCTGCCCTTGATCGCCATTGAATAAGGTATCAAATTACGAACTCTATCCATCTTTTATCTCCTTATCCCCGACCAGAACCCTTTGGTATACATCCATCTCACATTTAACCATTTCAATATCTCGTGTCCCCTTATCCTTCATACGAGCAAGTCGAAAGATGTCCTTTTCCCCTTCTTTTATATCCAATCTATCATAAAGTTCATGATTTACCTTTGCTCTTTCGTCTCTTAATGCTTTCTTTGCTTATCTTCTAGCCTTCTTATACTTCTCATTGCTACTGCATTTTCCAAATAATTTGTAGCATTCTCGTTTGCTATTTATTGCTTGTTTTACTTTTTCGTTCCACCATGATGTGTTCTTAATTGGTGGCACGCTTCCTTTAGATTTTCCAAAGGACTTCTTTCGCCACCTCCTTTGTGGTATGCTCCATCTTAGTACAAGTCGAATCTATATCCATATCCTCCATATTACTCGACCAAATATCGGTAGTAGCCATCTTAGCTAACAATCTCTGTTGATTCTTCCCTTTAATCCTCCACCACTTGATTCTAGGGTCCACTTGTGGTTTTCTCTTCCTTGAAATTCTCCTACTTCGAAAATCAAGTACCACAAGCTAAGATGCTCGGACTCGGCACTTTACCGCTGAGTACCCGTGTCGACACGACACGACGCGGGAGCCGACTCGGGATATGCGTCGGACTCGCTAGGGTAAAACGGACTTGCCAAATTTCACAAGAAATTCATTGAAGATCAATTTTTTTATCAATCTTCCCAATTAATCTGATGTGTATTGAAAATCAAAACAAAGGAAGATGAGGAAAAGAACCTGAAATTAGAAAAATTTGTTACGGCCGAAATAGATCGCCGTCGCCGTCGCCGTCGCCGAACAACTGAGCGGAATCCACCAGCCGAAATAGATCGCCGTCGTCGAACACCGTCGTCTAACAAGGTGGAGACCGGAGAGTGGAGACAGGCGTATATTGAAGATAAAAAGAAGAAGAAAGGTCTCAAATGAAAAGTTGTTTTCTTCTTGGGTTGGGATTTCGGAAGGGATATATTTACGGTTCTTCTTTTCTTGGGAGTTGGTAAAGGTGGAGACAGACAGCTGTGCATTGTATTGGGAGTATATTGAAAACTCACTTCCATTAATTCAATTTTTTTTTTATTACTAAAAGTATTACTTTTAGTATATTTACGGGCTATCCTTTAATTTTTAATTTTTTTATTGACTAAAAAATAATATTTAGTTGAATGTTTTTTTAATGAAGGTTAATGGTTGGTTTATTTTGTTAGATTTGATATCTAGTAGTTGGATTATTATTTTTATATTTTTATGCCGAGTCCATATTCATAATTCGGACCCTTCTAATCCGTGTCCCCGAGTCCTAAATTTTGAGATTTGAAGTATCCGACACTCGGATCCGTACCCGTGTCGGACACTCGTACCCGAGTCCGAGCATCTTAGACCACAAGTCTATGTTAGGTTGCTATACTTACACCCGGAATAACCTTGCAATTTGTGTAACTCTTTCTACAATCATTTCTTACTAATAAGAAGTCAATCTGACTCGTATTACCTCCACTCCTATAAGTCACCAAGTGAGATTCTCTCTTTTTGAACCAAGTGTTCATTATATTCAAGTCATATGCCATCGCAAAATCCAAGATACTATTTCCTGCTTCATTTCTCTCCCCAAAACCAAAATCTCCATAAATGCTCTCAAAGTCGTTTTGACTAGAACCCACATGTCCGTTAAGATCGCCACCAATTACTAATTTCTCACCGCTAGGTACCCGTTGCACTACCTGCTCCAAATTTTCCCCAAACTCTTGTTTAATAGATGTATCCAACCTTACTTGTGGTGAATAGGCACAAATAATAGTTATAATCTCATCACATATCACAAGTTTAATACCAATAATCCCGATCACTTTTCTTGTACACTTCCAACACATTATTGATATACTCTTCATCAATAATGATACCTACTCCATTCTTACCCTTATTCTTTCCTTAATATTAAATCTTAAAACCCAAATGAGATATTTTTCTTGCTTTCTCTCCAACCCATTTAGTTTCTTGTAGACACATTATATGAATCTTCCTGCTCCTCATAACTTTCACCACTTCTGCAATCTCCCTGTCAAAAGAGCTAATGTTTTAAGTTTCAAAGCGCATCCCACTACCCTTACCCCTACCGTGGACTAGTTTCTTTACCCGCACTCGTGCGCAATACGGGAACCTTGCATATTTGACACCATCCCCGGGCGCCGAGGTGGCGCGTCGCTTCCGGGCGACGACCTAGCAACTTTTGCGTACTTATCACTACACCCAGGCCTATAAAGTGTAGCGTGTCGCTGCTGAGGAAACACCCTAACGATATTCATATTCAGATTCATGTCATGATAATGTGACAGTTTTTACGCTGTCGTCACACGCCTATCGTAACCCTCATCCTTTATCCTGGCTTGGGACAGGCAAGAATAAATCCTTGGCGGATTTGCAGTAATAATTTACACAATATAAAAATAAACACACACATACGAATTGTTGAGGACTATAATAACAGTTAAATTTGGAAAGATATATCTCATCGGAGTCCTCGGTCTCACACACACACACACACTCTCTCTCCCTCTTGTTTTCTCCCTCTCTTTGTATAGTTTTTAAGGCTCCGATAAAGATTATTCTCGTTGATTGAGTCTTCATAAACGTCATGGTAGTTCAATTTTAGACTCCAATTCCTCTTGTTTATCGTAAATTACTTTGAATATAGTGATTTTGAAGCAATTTGAAGATGGAATTCTTATGATTGCATCCTCAAATTACTACAATTACTTTTAGGGTATGTTTGGCAACCTCAATTCTAAGACTTGGATTTGGAATTGGAAGAACAAAATGAATTCCGTGGAACTAATTTAACCCTTTCAATTCCAATTCAATGGATTGGAATTGAGCTGCCAAACATACCCTTAGATATTTTTGGGAGATTTTTTTGTTGCACTAAGTTTCTTTATTTTTTATTTTGAATTTCGTGATTTTAGTATGGAGTCGTATAGGTTTCTAAAAGCATCAAATATCTTTAAAAAATTAGCAAGCCAATAGATTTTAAGAAATAGTTTCCTGCGTGATTTTCGTTATTAGCAAGAAAATATTTTTGCTTATAAAATACAGTGAATTGTGGCGTTAAATTTTTTGGCCCACACTCACTAAAATTTCTGGACTCGCCACTGTTATTTTAGTGATGTGTGAACCATGCTTTTTTTGTGCTGCCATAAGTATCTGCTATTCACCGTCTCTGTTGACTAAAGTCATTTACCCTGCATTATGCAGGAACATCTTGAATAGCTAATCTTTACTATGATTAAGTTAAATTTACCATAGCACAAGAATCAGAGCTTAATTAAAATTTCTCTCTCATTTAGGAGTACAAACTTCAAGAGGCAAGAAATTTGAAATCTGCTTCTCCTGAGAACATTGAGTTACTAAAGAAATTGGAGGATGAGTTGTCTTCTTGGAAGATGTTGATTAAGGAGATTCCTGGAGTTTCATGTGCTAATGATATGCTTCTCGTGTTTGTGGCATTACAAAAGTTCGTAACTGACTTCATCTTATATGTAGCACTTTCTGATTTCACAATATAATTCTCGAGTGCTTGAAGTATACTCCTTCCGTCCCATCCGATTTAGTATTTTCTTTTCCAGCACAGGGACTAAGAAATACTAATATAATAAGAGGAGAGATAATGAGTGGAGGAGGTATTATGAGTATGAAAAGTTAAATAGCAGAGAGAATGAGTGGGAAGAATAGTAAGGAGATTGTTGTTGTTAGTATGACAAGTGGGTCACATGGAATATAAAAATAATATAAACTTGCCATTTTGGGATGTCTTAAGTCGAGTGGAACGCCCAAAATGGCAAATTGTCCTAAGTCAGGTGGGACGGAGGGAGTATATTGTTACACGATGTTTGTTGATGTCACTCTCTTCTGACCGCGATTGTTAACTACAGAGAAGTTGCAGAAAATATAGTGAAGTCAGGCGAGGCAAATGCACGTTTCAAACAGATGGAGGAGCAGCTGATAGAACTCAAAAGGAAACTAAGTGAGGTATTATGCTTTATATGTATATATATATATATATATATATATATATATATATATATATATATATATATATATATATATTTATATATATAGATAGATAGATAGATAGATAGATAGATAGATAGATAGATAGATAGATAGCTCGCTCAGTCAGGCGAGGCAAATCCACGTTTCAAACAGATGGGGTATTTTTGCATTTCCACTCTCTTTCATAATCAACTACTGTATCATATATAGCTCGCTCAGTGTTTTTGCGCATCTATAATTTAGTGATGATTTAATTTAGTAATTTTATATAGTTTGGCTCTTTTTCAAGTCATGGAATAAATTGACAATACTTCCTTGTTGTGACAGTGCTTGCAACAGAAGAATGATCTAGAAATGAAATTTTCATGTTTCAAAACAAAGAATAATATTTTGTTGAAGCAGTTGCGAGAAGATCTTAGTGACTACGTAAGTTTCATTCTTCTCCTTATCAACCATGCAAGAAGTGGAGCACATTGAGCCTATTATCAACTACTCCCTCTGTAATGTCCATGATCAAGAGAAATTTTTTTGGACATTAATTTTGGGACGGAGGGAGTAAAAAATTGTAGGGGGTTGTTTATATGCTTGTTCATCATCATTTATTAGTTTTATCCAGGAACATATTGAATATTTATTTCCACAGTATGACTAGTTTATAATTACCAACTTACCACCACACTTGTCATGTTAGTTAAAATTTGCATCATCTCATATAGGAATCCGAACTGCAAGATGCAAGAAAGTTAAAGTCTTCATTTCATGGGAGCATGGAGTTGCTAAAAGAGAAACTAATGGAAGAGAAGGACCAAAGAAAAAGGGCAGAGTCGGAGCTACTGAAATTATCAGAAATTCAACTAAGGACAAAGAGATTGGAAGATCAGCTGTGTTCTTGGAATATGATGATTCAGGCGATTCCTGGTGTGTCATGTGCTGCTGATGTACCTGTCAAGTTTGCTGCTCTGCAGAAGTTTGTTTCTGACTTCCTCGTATTCATTCTTCTTTCATCTCGATAATCTACTTCTTTGAGTTCTAAAAAGAAAAAATATACTCCCTCCGCCCCATAATTATGTTCGTATTTGACTTTTCTAACAATTTTGTGATATATTTTGCTTTTCATTACTATCCCTAATGAACATAAGAATCACTCAAAGGAACACTAATCTTATCCCATCATCCACATCCGTTTAACTCAAATTTTGGAAATTTACTTATTTTGACCATTCATATTTAGAAATGGGACTTTCTTTTTGGGACAAACAAAAATAGGAAGCGGGAACATTTTTATGGGACGGAGGGAGTATTGTATGACGCTCTGTTGTAACTCTCTTCTAATGTTTGTTTGTGGAATACAGAGAGCTAGAAGATGCAATCAAGGCCATTGAAAATTTGAAACGAATGAAGGAGCAGCAGGAAAGACTCAAAACGGAAGGAATGATAAAGTCTGGAGCTGCCGGCTCAGATTTGAAACAAATGGAGGTTTCTGATGCTGCACTACTTGATGCTACACCGGGCACAGAGATGGTAGAGGTGCCAGTTATGGAGATTAAGGGACATACAGTGATGATTGAGGAGACCAAGGATATATCTCTCTTGTATGTAGCTCTACAAAAAAATTGTTTGTGAATCTTGGTATACTTTTTGGTTTCATGCCTACAATCTACTTATTCCTTGCTGATTTTTTTTATTTTTTTTAAAAAGAACTAAAGAACGCTTTCCCCCCCCCCCCTTCCCACCTTCGAATGCACATTAATGATTTTACCTTTTAGCAATCCCTCATTATGTGATACTTACTGACATCACTCTCTTGTTTTTAAACTTTATGGATTATAGAAAGATGGAAGATTTGAAACAAGTGGAAATAGTTGCTGATCCTGCACTACTTAATTATATAGCAAGCACAGAGATGGTGGAAGTTCCAATCTTGATGGTAAGTAACCATATACTATAAGGAATATAATATCATTATATTATATTCAAGTATATATTGTAATAAATAGATTAGGAAACATAATCCTTGTATTAGATTAGGAAACACAATCTTAGAAACCTTCGGGTTTGATGATGAGTTGAAGATGTGTTCCCGGACATGTGTGTCGTTTCTGATGAGACGTGGTTCCTCGCTTGTCGGAGATGATGAGGTTGAGGAGAGGGGTTTTCGGTTTTGCCGAAGGGGTTTGAAGTAGGGGGAATTGGTTTCGGTTAGGCCGAGGGGGTTTTGAAGTAGGGGTTATGCACGTGGAGTCACCTTGTACAAGTAGGGGTTTTACCCCTCACGCGTGAGACGAGCACGTGGAGTCACCTTGTACAAGTAGGGGTGTCAGTCAAAGGGTTTTTGTAAAAAAAATTGGGGTTTCGGTCAAAAGGATTTTTTTGAGCCGAGGGGAGTTTTGAAGTAGGGGGAAGTGGTTTCGTCTAAGTCGAGGGGTTTTTGAAGTAGGGGTTATGCACGTGGAGTCACCTTGTACAAGTAGGGGTTTTACCCCTCACGCATGAGCATGTGGAGTCACCTTGTACAAGTAGGGGTTTCACCCCTCACGTATCGGTCAAAGGATTTTTGTAATAAAAAAAAATTTGGGGTTTCGGTCAAAAGGGATTTTGAGCCGAGGGGGTTGAATTACAAAAAGGTTTAGGATTTCGGTTAAAAGTGTTTTTGAGCCGAGGTGATTGAATAACAAAAAAAATTTAGGGTTTCGGTCAAAAGGGTTTTTGAGCCGAAGGGGTTGAATTAACAAAGAAGGTTTAGGGTTTCGGTCAAAAAGGGGTTATGAGCCGAGGGGGTTTTAAGTATAGGGTTTTGGGGTTTCCCGAGGGTGTTTGAAGGAGAAAGTAAAGAAAAGAAACAAATAAGGTTTCGACTTTGAGGGTTTTAAGCCGAGGGTGGTGGGGGTTTGGTGGTTGGTGCCGGAAGCAAAGTGGTGAGATGGTGTGGCGGCTTTAGGATTTTTCCGCTAGATTTTGACGGAGAAGTCCTTCTATGGATCTTAATGCTCTGATACCATTACAATGAGGGATCTCCTAGAAGGAGAATGTTTCTAAGATTGTGTTTCCTAATCTAATACAAGGATTAATCTCCTAGAAGGAGAAGGTTTCTAAGATTGTGTTTCCTAATCTAATACAAGGATTATGTTTCCTAATCTATTTATTACAATATATACTTGAATATAATATAATGATATTATATTCCTTATATATACTACCTTAGTCCCATAATAAATGTTGTTATTTCCTTTTCAGTCCGTCCCAAAATAAATATCGCATTTCTAAATAAATAAGTAAACATTCTTAGAACATGGAACTACTCTTGTCTTGACTTACAGGTATAGACCTTCTTAAGAACCAGTAATTATGATGAAATAAGTATTAATAAAGGCAGTGACAATAATGGAAACTCTACGTTGTTGTGCAGGTTTATGAAAGGAGAGAGATGGTGGGTTGAGTAAGTCGAAAACTACAAGCTGGAACAAATCTTAATATATATGGATAAGTCTCATTAACACTTTAATATTACGGAGTATTATATACTTTTCCTTAATTCCCGTGCACTATCTTAAATTTGTAAATTAAACAGAGATGGAGGGAGTATAAGTCCTCATTAACGGCGTATTACAAAAGATTACCCATACAATTGTTGTCGGTGTCAGTCTGTCTGACTTTGGGTTATCTTAGGTGTGTCCTATATTGTTGGTGATTTTAGTATCATCAACTTATTTTATTGTAATGATGATTTACTAGAGATCAATGTAATTCGTATTAGACTCGGATACGAGTAAGGAAAAGTGTGGAGTACACACTCGTTTGAGCTAAAACGAAGTCAACCTCGATAAAGAAGTAAAAGTTAAAGGGTAGCACATTTTGCTGATGTGCTCGGCCGAGCAGAGCATATCAGATTGGCCAAGTTTCTGGAGAGTCTTGCTCGGCCGAGGCATGTGCCTTGCTCGGCCGAGCAGTATGAATAACACGGCCGTGCAGTTCAAATGACACGGCCGTGCAGCTTGGCAGAAATTCACTAGACATGTGTGCTCGGCCGAGCGAGTCCCTTGACTCGGCCGAGCAGTTCCTGAACAGGTGCCTTTTCAAAGTGAAAAGACACATTGCTTGGCTAAAGTCATGTCTTTTGATTGTACCCTTTGTCTTATACCTCTCCATCTGTATATATACAGAGATTGATCTCAGTTGTAAATATATGATAAACACAAGAGTGATACAACTATAATGAAAGCAAAACAATTCTCAAGTTTTAGATTTGTTCTCTTTGCCTAGAAACAAATTGCGTGATTGTCTTATCCCAATAAAGATTTTGTGTAATCCAGGCATTAAGGGTCGAAATACTCGGAAAGTGGATTATACACGATTCAATCACATATCCGGCCTCAGTATCAAGATCAAGACCTTATATTTCCCCTACAAACGAATAAAGTATTTGGTGATACTCATGGCTGGTGGAAGTACTTTGAAGGAGATGACGACTAAGTTTGGGAAGCTAGACAAATTTGAAGGACAAGACTTCAGGCGTTGGCAGAAGAAAATGCACTTCCTTTTAACAACGTTAAAAGTGGTGTATGTTCTATCTACTCCAATTCCAGAATTGCTTGAAGATGATAACTTGGAGGCCATCAGACGTAGATCGAAGTGGGAGAACGATGACTACATCTGCAGAGGACACATATTAAACGGTATGTCTGATTCTCTATTTGACATCTATCAAAATGAGGAATCTGCTAAAGAGTTATGGGATTCTCTTGAATCCAAGTACATGGCAGAGGATGCTTCTAGTAAGAAGTTCCTTGTGAGTAATTTTAATAATTACAAGATGGTCGATTCAAGACCTGTCATGGAACAATTCAATGAACTCCTTAGAATCCTTGGACAATATACACAACATGGGTTGAAGATGGATGAGTCAATATCTGTTTCAAGTGTTATTGATAAGTTGCCTCCCTCCTGGAAGGATTTCAAACACACTTTGAAACATGGTAAAGACGATCTGTCTTTGGTTCAACTTGGTAGTCACTTGCGCATAGAGGAATCTCTTAGGGCGCAAGAGGATGACAAAGGCAAAGGAAAAGAAGTTGCTGGACCCTCGGTCAATATGATTGATGAGGGTGGAAACAGTAAAAACAAAGGAAAGAAACGTAGTTTCAAAGACAATGGTTCTGGTCCCAACAAGAAGCCTAAATTGGCATGTTGGAAGTGTGGCAAAACTGGTCACTTTAAGAAGGATTGTCGTGTTGGAAACAACAAGAACGGCGCAAGCACCAGTAGTTCGGGAAAGGGGTTTAAGGACCATTCTCAAAACCAAGGTCAGAATTTAATACTTAGTTGGAACAGATTTATTAAAAATTCTGTTTCACTAATTTCTGAGGCATTCTATGTGCAGGATGATGCTATTGCGTGGTGGATTGATTCCGGTGCCACAACTCATGTTTGTAAAGATCGTTGTTGGTTTAAGACATATGAACCAATGAAGACGGATCTGTCCTTTACGTGGGTGATGACCATTCCGCTCCTATTCAAGGAAGAAGAAGTGTGGTGTTGGAATTCAGTTCAGGAAAAACTATTTCTTTGTTTAATGTTTTATATGTACCTAAACTTTGTAAGAATTTAATTTCTGGTCCTGTCTTGAACAAGTGTGGATACAAACAAGTTTATGAATCCGATAAGTATATCTTATCAAAGTCGGGTGTATTTGTAGGGTTTGGTTATTATAACAATGGGATGTTTATGTTGAATTTAAATAAAATTCCTGTTAACTCTACTTCTGTTTATATGACTTCCTCTGTTGTTATCAATTCCTCATTATGGCATGCTCGGTTAGGACATGTGCACTATAAAAGAATGCTTGAAATGTCCAAAGATGGTTTGATTCCTGTTATTGGTAATAATACGGAAAAGTGTAATACTTTCATGTTGACAAAAATCACTAGAAAACCTTTTAAAAGTGTTACAAGGAATTCTGTAAAACTTGAATTGATTCATAGTGATTTATGTGATTTTCATGCAACTCCATCTTTAGGCAATAAAAAGTATATTGTCACTTTTATAGATGATGCTTCTAGGTTTTGCTATATTTATTTGCTGCATGCAAAAGATGAAGCCCTAGATAAATTCAAAATTTACAAAACCGAAGTTGAACTTCAACTAAATGGCTTGATTAAAACCTTACATACAGATAGAGGTGGTGAATATTATGATCCTAAATATTTCCAATCCGTAGGGATAATTCATGAAACTACGGCTCCTTATGTACCACAACAAAATGGTGTGGCTGAAAGAAAGAATAGAACTCTTGAATAAATGGTTAACGCCATGTTGTCTTACTCGGGTTTGAGTGACGGGTTTTGGGGAGAAGCCATGTTAACGGCTTGTCATTTATTGAATAGAGTTCCTAATAAAAGGAACAAGATTACCCCATATGAGCTTTGGTATAAGAAATGACCAAACTTGACATTTTTGCGAGTTTGGGGATGTAGGGCCGTGGTTAGACTTCCGGACCCTAAAAGGAAAAAGTTGGGAGAAAAAGATATTGATTGCATCTTTGTTGGATATGCTGAGCATTCCAAGGCATATAGGTTTTATGTTATAGAACCTAATGAATTCATTTCTATTAACACAATTATAGAATCGAGAGATGCAATCTTTGATGAGAATCGTTTCTCTTCAATACCTAGACCAAAGGATATTATACCAATGTCGGCTGAATCTCAAATGGATGATCATTCAGTTGAGACACCAAATGAGATACCCGAACCTCGTAAAAGTAAAAGAGTAAGGAAAGCTAAATCATATGGTTCTGATTTTCAACTATATTTAGTTATGGGATCAAGAGATCAAATTGAATCTCAATACTCTTACTGTTATAGTATAGAGGAGGATCCAAGAACCTATGATGAAGCAATAAAATCTCGAGATGCTGGTTTTTGGAAAGAAGCAATCGATGATGAGATTAGTTCTATTATAGAAAATAATACATGGGTCTTGTCTGACTTACCACCAGGCTATAAATCTTTGGGGTGCAAATGGATCTTCAAAAAGAAGATGAAAGTCGATGAAACTATTGACAAGTTTAAAGCTCGATTGGTAATCCAAGGCTTTAGACAAAAGGAAGGGATCGATTACTTCGATACCTATGCATCGGTTACTCGTATCACTACTATTAGATTTCTGATAGCTTTGGCTGCTATTCAGAATCTGTTAATCCATCAAATGGATGTCAAAACAGCATTTTTAAATGGTGATTTGGAAGAAGAAGTGTATATGAAACAACCTGAAGGATTTGTTATGCCAGGTAATGAGCATAAGGTATGTAAGTTAATTAAGTCATTGTATGGGCTGAAGCAAGCACCTAAACAGTGGCATCAAAAATTTGATGAGGTTGTTTTGTCGAATGGTTTTGTATTAAATCAGTCCGACAAATGTGTATATAGCAGATTTGATGAATCCGGTAAAGGTGTAATCATCTGCCTATATGTAGATGACATGTTGATTTTTGGCACAGACCAAAATGTAGTTGATGAAACTAAGAAGTTTTTGTCATCAAAGTTTTCTATGAAGGACATGGGAGAAGCCGACGTAATTCTTGGTATAAAGATTAAATGGATGAACAAGGGAATTGCAATTACACAATCTCATTATATTGAGAAAATTCTCAAGATATTTAATTGTGATAATTGTTCTAAAGTTAGTACTCCCATGGATCCTACTGAGAAACTTGTGTCAAACACTGGTAAACCTGTGTCACAGCTCGAATACTCAAAAGCCATTGGCAGTTTGATGTATGCTATGACGGGCACTCGACCTGATATTGCTTATGCAGTTGGAAGATTGAGCAAGTTCACTAGTAATCCTAGTAAACAGCATTGGCATGCTATAACAAGGGTGTTCAAGTACTTAAAAGGTACTATGGACTATGGTTTGTGTTATAGTGGACATCCTTCTATATTAGAAGGTTACACAGATGCTAGTTGGATCAACCAAGAAGATTCATCTTCTACTAGTGGTTGGGTGTTCTTGCTTGGAGGAGGTACCATTTCTTGGGCTTCCAAAAAGCAGACATGTATTACACATTCTACAATGGAATCTGAGTTTGTAGCATTGCTGCTGGTAAAGAAGCAGAATGGCTTCGAAACTTGATATATGAGATTCCATTATGGCCAAAACCGATATCACCAATATCTATCCATTGTGATAGTGCAGCTACGTTGGCTAGGGCTTATAGTCAAATGTATAATGGCAAGTCTAGACACTTAGGTGTCAGACATAGTATGATTCGGGAGTTAATCATGAATGTTGTGACATCAGTTGAGTTTGTTCGGTCGCAACAAAATTTGTCTGACCACTTGACGAAGGGGTTAGCTAGAGACTTGGTAAATAAGTCTGCAATGGGAATGGGATTAAAGTCCATTTAATCCTCTAATTGTGAGATACCCAATTCCCTTCTAATACAACGTTAGAAGCTTGAATTCAATGTGGAAAGCTCGCAGTTGGAGATTGGAACACATGTTATTATCTTTCCCAAGGTATGTGTTCAGACCTGCAAGTAAAGGTTAGGTTGAAGAATATCTTCTTAATAGTTCCTTTGAAAAATTGCAAATGCAGGTGCAAGATTAAAGGAACTACCTATGTGTACATGAAGTTTTGCCGCTTCAAGAAGCTGGGACTTGGCTTCCTATATGTTCACTATTGGATATGGACACATGGCTTGTAATAGTGTCAAGATTAAACAAAGAGAATTGTACTGAACTTATGTGTATAGTAGCTTCAGGTATTCATATGAGTTGACGGGTTCAATCATTAAGACACCCCGATTCTCGAGTATTTGAAATGTGTATTATACTAAGATGAAAATTCAAACGCAAGACATTTTCATTTACGCATTCGTTTGTTTCGTTAGTTATAAAGTTTAGTAAATCAAAGGATTACACTAAAATGAAGGGGATTTGTTGGTGATTTTAGTATCATCAACTTATTTTATTGTAATGATGATTTACTAGAGATCAATATGATTCGTATTAGACTCGGATACGAGTAAGGGAAAGTGTGGAGTACACACTCGTTTGAGCTAAAACGAAGTCAACCTCGATAAAGAAGTAAAAGTTAAAGGGTAGGACATTTTGCTGATGTGCTCGGCCGAGCAGAGTCCTTGACTCGGCCGAGCAGAGCATATCAGATTGGCCAAGTTTCTGGAGAGTCTTGCTCGGCCGAGGCATGTGCCTTGCTCGGCCGAGCAGTATGAATAACACGGCCGTGCAGTTCAAATGACACGGCCGTGCAGCTTGGCAGAAATTTACTAGACATGTGTGCTCGGCCGAGCTAGTCCCTTGACTCGGCCGAGCAGTTCCTGAACAGGTGCCTTTTCAAAGTGAAAAGACACATTGCTTGGCTAAAGTCATGTCTTTTGATTGTACCCTTTGTCTTATACCTCTCCATCTGTATATATACAGAGATTGATCTCAGTTGTAAATATATGATAAACACAAGAGTGATACAACTATAACGAAAGCAAAACAATTCTCAAGTTTTAGATTTGTTCTATTTGCCTAGAAACAAATTGCGTGATTGTCTTATCCCAATAAAGATTTTGTGTAACCAAGGCATTAAGGGTCGAAATACTTTATTCGGAAAGTGGATTATACACGATTCAATCACATATCCGGCCTCAGTATCAAGATCAAGACCCTATATTTCCCCTACATATATTACACAGACTATGATCTTTCTGCTGTTCTTGATAACAACAACAACAATAAAGTCTTAGTCCCAAAATAATTTGGGGTCGACTAACATGAATCCTCATATGTTATCGTGTGAAAAGGTTGTTGGAAAAAAATCAAAAAATAATAAAAAAAATAAATAATAATAATAATAATAATAATAAATAAATAATAATAAAAATAAATAAATGTATATATGTATATATATAGTAAAAAATAATAATAATAAATAAATCAGCCCCCCACATGAATTTTTGCCCTCTACTCCTGCCTCTTCAACACCATACTTTCATCCACTCCAAGTAAACTCATATCATTTTCAATCACTCTAATCCAAGTTTGTTTGGGTCTTCCCCTACCCCTCGCCATTTTATCATTTCTCCACTGTTCCGGCCTCCTAACCGGTGCATCACTCGGTCTCCTCACATGTCCAAACCACCTCAGACGATTTTCCCTCATTTTATCCTCAATGGGCGCAACTCCTACTTTACCTCTGACCACCTCATTCCCCAATGGATCCTTTCTTGTATGACCGCACATCCATCGAAGCATACGCATCTCCGCCACATTCATCTTATGCACGTGACATTATTTCACGGCCCAACATTCGGTGCCGTAAAGCAATGTCGGCCTAATTGCCATGCGGTAGAATTTTCCCTTTAATCTATTGGGCATGCTGTGAGTACCCCGACCCGAACTCGTGTTTTTGGGTCCGCTCTCCATGATTGGCATTAATTTTGGGCTCATATTATTTGCTAAAAAGCATTTTGAACCTAAAATTATCCATTCATTCCTTGATCCATTGGGCCTGCCTTCCTGCGGCCCAACTGGTCATAAAGATGACCGGTGTCGTCCGACACAGGACGCCCCCAAGGCGGTGGAAACTCCATGTCGGACGACATAGGACCTCCCATCAGCATGCCTATAAATAAAGGGCATGGCTGATCATTTTAGGAGGACTTTGGCAAGTAAGGAAACTCTGTCAAAATAGAGGCTCACCCTCTCTCTCTCACACACACACTCACCTCCCTCCTCACACATACACACATCCAAGCCAAGATCCAAAGAAGGACCTCCTTTGTTGGTGTTTTGAAGGGGTGAACACCATACTATTGGTGATTCTACCTTGTGGACTACAATAGGTAGTCCCTAAACTCCCTCTCTCTCTGATTACATTCTACATACTTGTTCATTTCATCTTGCATGCTTACATGGTTTGATATTATGTGAAATATTTGGGATTTTTGCATGACAAAGGTGGTGGAGGTGTGAATCTTCAATATTCACACCTCCTCACCCCAGATCTGGACATTTGATAGCCTTAGTTGCATTAAAGTTTGCATCTTGGATAGTTTATTTGAGTTAGGAGGTGATGGCTACGTGAAAATGGCCATAAAACATGTGATTCATCACATTTGGCCATTAAAGCCATGTGATCCTCCCATAATACTCACGTAGTGTTATTATTCTACTGCTTTCAGTTAATAATATAGCTTAGTTTTGCATTGAGAGCAAGGTGGGATCAATCTGACTGAAGGGCACTGAAACAGGCCGCCTATGTCGGACGACACAGGACACCTCAAAGAGTCCTGTGTCATACGACATAGAGTTTCCAGAAAACTGTTTGGCTTTCAAGGACTTCAGATCTACCAAGATTGATCTCCCTTTGTGACTCAAAGCTGGGTTTAAATAGTGTTTAGCTCATTTATCATTATTTGGGGATCCTAAGATCTGTTTGGGTGCAATCCATTGATGGAGGCGGTTTGTCGTGTGACATGGACAGCCTTGGGTGTCCTATGTCATACGACATCCGTATCATTAAAAGTCATTTATGACTTTGCTCACTCCAATCAACCCCAAATTGGTCTTAGACCCTGAATAGTGCCTCTCATCAGTTAAAATAATCTTGTTTTAATTCTAGAATAGCCTTGGTGTTGTAAGAGGCAATCTGACCAGGAGGCTTCATGTCGTCCGACATCCCTCTCTGAGGAAGTCCTGTGTCGGACGACATCCGAGCTTCCTGAGCAGACTGTCTCATCCTCTGCCTTGTAATGCAAGTCTCCGTCTGTAAGGGTGTGGCCCCCTGTCATGGCTCACAAGTTGTATCCATTCTGAATACCATCAATGAAATCCAAGTTTGCATGCCTTGTTTATTGACACAAATCGCACACACTTTGAATGTTTATAATTGTCCACTGTTTGATTGAAAGTCTCGAAAGAGGCGATGTGGGTGAGCTCATTATTCTCTTCCCACATGGTAACTTGACCCTCGGACCCATTTTCTCATTTCCAAAGGTTTTTCAATGTTTTCTTTTAAAAACGGCGTGGCGACTCCCAAAATCCATAAAAAATGATTTTACAAACTCGATCGTTTGTTTTTTTCGGAGGGCGTTTATTCACATGCCGCGATCACATAGAAACCCCGTGGCACTCTTCCACTTCAACCAACCTGCTTTAATCCTATGAGCCACATCACCATCTAATTCTCCATCCTTTTGGATAATTGAACGCGCGCTCGGCCCGAAAATAAAATAAAGGGGTGTAAGGTAAAAGAAAAGAGAGTCACCACGCCATGCTTAAGAGGTGCATTTTGAAAAACCTATGAAAGAGAACGGGTTCGGGGGTCAGATTACGTGTTGGGAAGAACCGAGAGTTCACCCAACACGCCTCGTCCGTAGACGAGTCTTCCTAATCAAACATCCAAGCAATCCATTGGTGTGTGCAAGCATTGATAATAAACAAGGGTGGTAAACATGCATTTTATTGATATGAATTAAGACTTACAACTTGTGAACCAATTATTTAGGAAGGTCACATCCCTACTACAACAATTCAGAACAGATTACAAAAGGAAATGGTTCCTGCAAACGGGCAAAATGTGTCGCATGACACATGACACAGGTGACCAGATGTGTCACGTGACACAGGATCACCTATGAACGATGTGTCGCGTGACACATAATGACCATCTGCAGGAACTTACAAAATTGAACACCAGATCAACAATAGCCAACACAGATCTAATTAATTGAACATATTAGGTTCAAAAAGTAGAATTAACAACAATTCAACCCCGGGAGTGTGGATATGGATAGATCCACACCCCCTTGGGATCTAAACACCAAATTCAAACAATATCCAACAATGAAAGCTCAATTACTCAGATTAACCAGATTAAACAGAGAGATTGCGATTGGGATTCAGTAATCTAGACGGATAGAGTCTGATTACTGAATCCAAGAGAAAGTAAACAATAGAATTATGAAGGAATTAAGTAGAAGAGAGAGAGAGAATAGGGGTTTGAGGATCGTTACCCTTGTTGCTTCCACGAATTCTGTATCAAGTTAGATACAGAATCCTTCAACTGCAGCTTCTGGTCTTGGGAGGCTTGAGAGGATTGGTGCAAGGGGTTCAAGTGGTTTGGTTTAGGAAGGGGTTTGCATTGGAGGGAATTGGGGTAGGTTGAAGGTAGGAGAGAGAGAGGATTGTGTTTGGGGTGCTTTGTTACGACGCAATTCCTGCAGAGTAACAGTAGGTCAGGTTCTGGATCCATTTCTAAGAGGGAAAGGGTCTTATTTATAGGCTGCAGTTAGTGGTCACCTTGTGTCGCACGTGTGATGATGTGCCAATTTTTCGAAAGGACTTTGAATTTTTCGTTTCTTTGAAAAACCAATTGAAAAAACCGGAGTCGCCACGCCATTTTTGTTTTAAGGGCCAAAACTTTGAAAAATGCCCAAAATCGAGAGATTCGAGTTCGGAGGTCACGTTACGCGCCGGGAAGAACGTTAGTGTTCACCCGGAACGCCTCGTAAAAAGAGTCTTCCAAGCTAAAAACCATTTGTTTGTGTGTGTGTGTGTGTGTGTGTTACTTTGGCCAAAATAAGTTGAAACTGAGGAAACCAAAAATTGGGAATTCTTTATAAGACTTTGGACAGATCCCATGATTTTTGGTGTGATTTTTGGGTTGAGATTTGGTACTCAAAAGATTTTTGGAAGTTGAAAACCATTTCTGCCAGAATGAAAAAGACAGTGGACACTTGACTTTGAAATGAATTTAAGGGCTTCAAAACTTCATAATCTGAGAAAACTCATAGAATGAAAGTTGTTCCAGACACCTCAAATAAGATTCCTGTGAAAGAATTTTCCATTTTGGAGAAGATTTGAGGACCCAAAACCTTCTGGAAATCTCAGATATGAAATCTGGACTTCCAGAAACTGAGGAACTGACCTTTAAAAGAAAATTTGAAAAAGGGAGTTTTACTCACGAAAAAAATAAAGTAAAAATATGTCTGGAAATCTCTGGATGTTGGCTACAAAAAGTGTTTTGTAGTCAACACCAAATTCCAAGTTTATCTGTGTCCAAAAAATTAGACCATGGACTGGGGTCTTAGAAAATTGCTACTGGACAGCAACTTTCTTAAGAAGGAAAATGTGATTTTAAAGGGGGTTTTGCATCCATGCTTGTCCCCATTTACCTAGGTTTTGATTAGTGATCACTTGAAATTTTAGTGGTGAATCAACTATATCAAACCATCCTTGGGATACATTAGGACTAAGCACTTCATTTGCTTGGGAAGGGGAATTTTATCCTTTGAAAAAGAGATTTGATGTATGAAAATGAGTTTTAGGGTTTTGAAAATGTGTTTTCTTTGCAAGTAAGTAAGAACACTTTGAAAATAATGTTGATCCTTGTAGAAGATCATCCATGGAGATGAACTTCCATGGTGATCTTCTTGGATCTAAGGCAAGAAGATGAACAAACTACATTTTGGAGTTTGAAAATGCATGCATGAATGAAGGAGTTTAGGGTAAGGAGAAGGAGGGTTTACCAATCTTCTTTGTGTTTTGAGTTTTAGGCTTGAATGTAAGAGTGTTTGAGGCTTGAATGTAAGAGTGTTTGAGTGAGTGTGATTTTGGGTGAATAGTTGAGAAAAAGGTGACAATTCTAGAGAATTCTCACTGTTTTCTCTCTATTTTCGCCAAGTGCTTGTGTGAAAAATGTTTTTTTCTCTTTTTTCGACTCGGAGGGCTCAATTTATAGCCCTCGAAATGACAAAACCCTCCGCGCGGACAAGACATGCGGCGTGCCTTTGTTCATTAATTGCAAATGCGAGGCTTTGGACACAAAGAATATTTTCAAAAAATCAAACGCGATTATGTTTTTACTTGCTAATTCGGGTTTTTCTATTTCTTTTGCTTTTGAGATTCTTTCTTTGGTTTATCTTTAAATGGAAATCCCTAATCTACCCTTACTTGGTTAGAAATGTTAGGAATTGTTAGGAATGTTATAACTTTCGTTAATTTTCTAACGAAAATACTAACAACTCAAATTGGAGTACTTACAGTAGCCCCTCGGCGACGACGCTTTCGAAGGAAGCGGGGTCGTCGATAAAGAGTAAGGCTCCAAATTTGACAGGAATGATCAAGCGATCGAATGGGCTGAACCTATTTAATAGGCTACCTACGTATCCTTAAGAGGAATCAAGCCGTAGTAGTCGGGTCTTTGACCACCCGGAGATGATGGCGTTTTAGGTGCCTCGAACCTTGAAAAGCGAGCTCTGTGATCGGGTGGCCGGAGAGAAACTTCTGCTTTGGGGATAAGAGATGACCATTTTTGGTCGGATGGGTGAAATTGTATATCCGCTCTGCTTTGGGGATAGGGATGACCATTTTCGTCCGGTGGCTATCCACTCTGGCCGGGGATAGGAATGACCATTTTCGGTCGGATGGCTGAACCTAATGATAGGCTACCTATGTATCCTTAAGAGGAATCAAGCCAGTCGTAGTTCGGGTCTTTGACCCTGGAGATGATGGCGTTTTAGGTGCCTCGAACCTTGATGATGGCGTTTTAGGTGCCTCGAACCTTGAAGATGGCGTTTTAGGTGTCTCGAACCTTGATGATAGCGTTTTAGGTGCCTCGAACCTTGGTTTGAAATGGCCTTTCGGTGGACTTTGTCTGCTGCCGAAGGAGAGGGTGACCGTTTTGGTCGAGTGGCTGGACCTAATGATAGGCTACCTACGTATCCCTAGTGAGAATCAAGCCCTTTCGTAGTTCAAGATCTACTCGAGATTCCGTTGGCTTTTGGGATTCCGTTAACTATGTTGGGGATTTTGTTAGCCTTTGCTGGGGAAAAATCAGACGTATTCGTCGGGGAAATCGGTCTTACGTTTTACTGCCGGGGAATGATTTTGATGAAAGAAACGGGATTCCGTTAGCTTTCTCGGAGAGATCGGACTTACGTTTTACTGCCGTCGAATGATTTTGATGAAAGAAACGGGATTCCGTTAACTTTCTCGGAGAGATCGGACTTACGTTTTACTGCCGTCGAATGATTTTGATGAAAGAGAGGGGATTCCGTTATCTTTCTTGGGGAAATTGGACTTACGTTTGACTGCCGTGAATCTCTTTTGAAGAGGGGGTTAACTTTGGTTAACTCTGTTAAGTTGAGGACTAAATTGCAGAGTCCTGAAATTTTAAAGGGCAAAAGGGTCATTTTGACCCTTCAATCGTGTCCGCGCGGAGGGATTTGAATCCCTGACTGGTTTTAAAAGGGCGCCGCCCTCTCTTCTTCTTCCTCACAGTCTGTTTCGAAAATTACGAGAGAGAGGGAGATTTTCTGCCATTTTCGCCCAAGAAGCTTCGAAATCCTTCCGTTTTCTTTGATTTTTCGAGCAATGGAACACGCGGGAGTAGCCATTCAAGGCCAAGGACGTGGTCCGGTAGCGGAGAGGCGATTGGAGCTTGTTCGAATGAGGAGGCATTACACTCTTTCGCAATCGATTGCGGAGGAGCACTACCCTGATGCGTGACAACATTGGGCCACTGATCCGAGTCTCCGAACGGTATACTTCGAATCTCTTCACTTCTTTTGTTGATTTCTTGCTTGAAATTGATTTTGTGATTGATTTTTTTTTTTTTTAAAATTCAAAAATTGATGTTCTTGGCCTTGGATTTTGATTTTAATGATTGTAATGAATATGTGGGTAATCAAAATATGCATTTCGTTTGAAAAAAAAAGAATGGGCATTTTTGCCAATTTTTTTTTTTATTTCGAAAATTGCAATGAAAAATTCGAAAATTATGTTCTTGGCTTTGAACCTTGATTTTGATGATTGTAATGAATATATGGGTAATACAAATATGCATTTTGTTTGAAAAAAGAATGGGCATTTTTGCCAAATTTTTTTTTTTGAAATATGAGACTATGATGAAAAATTTCTCGAATTTGGGATGGACTTCTTTTTTTTGTTGCAATGTTGACATGAATGTGTGCATGCTCTTTTTTTTTTTTGTAAACGTAGGATTTTTTTTTTTTTTGCAATGAGATGATGATTCCATGAATGATATGTATGCATGTTATTTTATGAAAATGGGATGGAGTTTTCACTTCCGTCGAATGAATGTATGCATGTTATTTTACGAAAATGGGACGGAGTTTTTGCTTCCGTTGACTCCTTGTATGAATTTTTTCTTCATGTATGAATGAATGTTGATTGGGATTTGCTGAAAACTGCCTTCTTTTGTGCGAGAAAAATGGGGCTAGGTTCATTGCATGCTGTTATGCTGCCGAATTTTCTTCAAAATTTTATGATGCATGTGTATGCTCTCTCTTTTTTTTTTGAATGCAAAATTTTGACACTTTTGACATTTTTGTTTCCCTCTCTTTTTTTTTTATTGCAGGGTGGAAACAATTTCGTGACGGAGCAGCTGAACAAGATGAAGACTCGAGGATCAGTGGAGTCTGTTATTGGTCTATGGGACCGGCTTCCAGATATGGGCAGAGGAGCGATGATGAGTCCTAGACAGATCGTCATTGAGACTGGCTTGTACGAGTTCATCGAGTGCTTGAGGGGGTTGGTCAAGTTTCCCAAGAGTAAGGGCCTGATCTTCGCTTTGGCACAAAGATCGGTGGGACGTGGACCCACACATTCCACTTCTTCTGGGGTGAGGCGACGGTTACGCCTTCCGACTACGCTGCGATCACGAGTCTGTCCTTTAATGGACACAGCATTGAGTGGCGGGATGGTTACAGCGACTTGGACCTGCAGGCCCTTCTGGGATTTTCCCATATTCCCAAAAAGGGGATGGGTATGGAGTATGCTGTGGTCGAGGGAAAGATTATGGAGAGCATTGGGAGCTATGAGGCTAGGGACGAGAGGATAGGCGCTGAGCAGATTGCCAGGGCTTTTCTATGGTTTGCTTTTTCGAGCACCCTTTTTGGACACGTAGAGGGGACGGCTGTTTTTGCTTTGCTGCGGTCCCTGGAGGATGTGAGGATGGCCGGAGAGGTCTCTTGGGGAGAGGCAGGGCTGGCAGAGCTCTATTTCGCTCTAGATCGGTATAGTCGGAAGGCTGTCAGTTCCTTGACATGCTTCGAGTTCCCTCTGGAGGTATAAGCTTTCTTTTTGCTTTCCCTCTTTTCTTTAAGCACGTATCTTTTTTCGCACTTAATTGATGTGATCTTTACCTTTCGCAGGTATGAGCGTTAGAGTTCTTTCACGTCACGATGTGGCGACAGCCGGCGGAGTATATCGGGGCGTATCCGGCCATGCGTTCCTGGTCCAAGTATGCACGGGAGAAGAAAGGTTCCAGAGGGCGCACGACCCTCAGATATGTGGACCGCCCGCTTGACGGGCCGAGACGGATGAGGGATGATATTCTATCCCCGGGATCGTTTCGATATGGCGCAACGAGGGCGCCGAGATATGGACCGTGCAAATGGAGGATTTTGAGGGGCTTGACTTGCGACGTGTATTATCTGGGGGAGAGAGTGACACGCCAGCATGGCGTGAATTCGCCTTTGATGACACCGGTGGAGCCTCCCGCCGACATGATGCATCCGAATGAGAGATCGGAGTCCTGGGGTGATTACCGAGGCGGCCAGCACTTCTCGGCATTCGTGGCGATTGAGCAGTATCCGGTATTTATCTTGAGGAGGTTGAGGATGCCCCAGGTTCTTGATAGAGAGGGATTAGGGATCCCGCGGTACCCTCGGACGGACTTTTCATATGTCCAGGATGGGGTTAGATTGAGGGTGCAGATCCCCCAGCCTGAGCGGCTTCCACGAGCTTTCCGGCCTCGTCCGGGTATGAAGGTATGGCTTCTCCTTCTTCCCCTTTTTTTTTTGTCTTCTCCATTCTCGCTTCATCATTTTTCACATCACTTTTTTTTGACGACTTTCTTTCCGTGCAGTTTCCGGAGGTGGTCGTGGAGAAGCTGACGAAGCAGGTGATCGGGGCTAAGAGATTCATCAGGAGGATGGTGGCTTGTGGAGCCCCTCAGGCTAGAGCGAGGCGACCACAGCCGATGCCTGTCAGGCGGGAGGCTTCCCCTATTCCTTCAGAGACTTCCTCCGAGACTCCTCTTTCTCCTCTCCTTGATCCCCGCGTGGTACTACCTTCGGATCACGTCATTCTCGGAGATCCTTATGGACAGGGACATGTATGGCATCGTGGTGGATCTTCTTCGCACGTCCAGGAGTCCGACGCATTCACCTTCGGATATGACTTCTTTGCAGATATTGGCTTGCCCTATCAGAGCGTGTCGGTTGGTCCCGACGAGCCTTCCTCCGGAGACGAGGATGAGGATTCTGAGCCTGAGATCTTCATGGCTACTGAGGAGGCGGGCCCGAGCCGTAAGAGGGATCGGGGGAAGGCGCCGGCCACCGAGGACTCTGATTGACTGATTTCTGAGATTGATTATCTGAGATTGTGATTGTACCTATTCAGACAGATACATCTTATTTCCATGCATATTTTTTTTTTTTTGCTTTTCTCTTTCTTTTTTTTTTGGAATGTAATAATCTAGGATTATTGGTATTTTTTTTTGATTTTTTTGAATGCAATGCTGTATGAATGCAATGTTGCATGAGCCTCGGTTCTTTGGCAAGGGTGTAGATGTTTGGTGTATGGACTCGGTTTGGACAGGCTTTGGCCGACAAAATATTCCTTTGTGGTGCAAATAGCTTTAAACTGCAGCAAAAATTTTTTTTTTGTGGTAACAATACTATCCGCGCGGATGGGGATGACATCTGTCAGGGTTCATTTATTCTGGTGGTTGGATCTGGTTTGGGGCATAAATGTCACCTGAAACTTCATCTTCTTCAGTTCAAACTGGAATTTCGGGAGAGAGAAGAGAGAAGCCATGGAAAATCTTAGAAGAACTCCATCAAAATTGTCCCAAGAATCCCAAATGTCATTTTTCAACAAGTTTAAAGAGTGGTCTCGGGATATTATGCATGAGAGGAGGTCATTTTTCGAAGAAAGGTACAAGGTGAAGTGCTTATGGTCCCTCAAAGAATTGGTTCCGGACTACGACCTCTTGAGAGCTTCTTCGTCATTTTGGGATACTAGAAGGCATGTCTTTTGCCTTTCTTACAATGAGGTTGTTCCGACCGTTGAAGAATTCCGGGCTTTGCTTGGCGGTCCGGAGGTGGAAGAGATTGCGGTTCCTTTGCCCGGAGGGGCCTCTTTTGTTGACAAGCTGTGCAACCTTCTTCATCTTTCCCCGGAGGAAGCACAAGGTATGATCCGCGGTCCTGATCATTTTGATATTTCTGGTCTTCCTGATAGATTTAGGGGCTTAGGCTTGGTGGATGATGTCTATTGGGATGATTTTGCTCTTTGCATGTTTGGTACCTTGTTCATGGTTTATTCGTTTGGGATTTGTCATCGGGCTCTGCTGGATGTAGTTGTTCACTGTCGCTTGGGCAGAGATGTTGTACCTTTGATCCTGGGGGAGACTTTTCATGCTCTCGACAGGTTGGCTACCGGGAGGCGGTATATGCACGGGGGCAGCCCGTTTCTCTTGACTCTGTGGCTGATGGAACGCCTGGGGGTTCTTCGGGAAACATCGGATATGATCAAGCCTTGGACATTTGCCAGGAGAGGGGTTGCTGTAGATTTTGATGATCAGGGCTCATGGGAGCGTTGGATGGCTGGTCGCCGAACAGAAGATATCAGATGGTCAGTGCCTTGTCAAGGCGGGTGGAGACTCGCAGAGTACTTCAGACGGGTCTCACGTGGTCATGCTTCCGGGCTTTCTCTACCCAGCCTTCTACATTCCGGCTTTGGTTTTGAGACAGTTCGGTTTGGAGCAGGTTCCTTTGGAGGATTTTGATGATATAGCCACTAGGGTGGTGGCTTCCGCTTCTATGGATGATCCTTCGGTATTTTCCTTTCTTTCCCGAGTATGGAGGTATGACGTCTTTCCTCCTCGGGTTATCCTCAGGCGTCCGAGACCTGTGTTCTTGACCACTTGGTACCTGGATTGGTACGAGAGGCATTTGGGAGAGACTCAGATGGCTATTTCGAGACGGCGTGAGGCCATTGTGGGTGCGGAAGACCTGACAGTTTCGGAGAGGAGGAGGGCCGAGGCGAGGGCCAACCCTCATGACAGGAGCGGGGATGTTGTGACCGACTATGAGGCTTACGTCAAGAGACAGGAGGGGAGGACTCCTATGCTACCAGCTAGGCTACAGGAGATGAGAGATGATGCTAGGGCCACTAAGGCCCTGACAGAGGCTGGTTTAATAGATCCTGTTCCTATACCAGAGCTTGGTAGGAGGAAGACCGACATCTTTCCTGTTCAGAAGAAGAAGACTCGAAGGGGGAAGAAGAGGAGAGATGCCAGTACGAGCGGCTTGGAGTGACCTTGAGGTTTCCGAGTATCCCTTTCTTGTCGTAGCAGACACATTAGTTTGGTTATGTATCTTAGTTTCTTTTAGCAAAGCTGCCGCTGTAGGAATGAACCGGGCTTAGACTCATCAAAAAGCTTTTAACTGTAATGAATATGTGAATTGTTTTAGAGTTTTTCGAGACTCTTTCATGGTCTGATCAGTGTATTGATGTCAGAGTATGACTTTTATTTGTGTTTTAGACCGAACCGTTTCCGGCTGCCTACGTTCCCTTCGGACAAAAGGGCTCAGGCCTCCGTAGTTCGACCCGGTTTTTCTTTTTGTTTTGTTTTTTTTTTGTTTGTTTTTTTTGTTTGTTTGTTTGTTTGTTTTTTTTTGTTTTTGGTGCAACCCTGTTTTTTACCTAGGCCGCCCTTTTCGGGTTTTCAACCTAGTTGGGTATTACTCTTTTGGCACTCCTTTTCTTCTTTTATTTTTTTTTGACTCAGTGTTTTACGCGTAGTATCTGCGCAGCTTGTCACCATTCACTGGGTGTACAAAGGGATTTCCGTCGAGGTCTGCAAGTTGCATGGCTCCTCCGGAGAAGATCTTCTGGACAACATATGGCCCGACCCAGACAGGCTCCCATTTTCTAAGCGGGTTGATACGGACTGGGGGCTTCTCTTTCAAAACGAGATCACCTTCTCGGATCTCCCAGTGCTTTACTTTCTTGTCGAAGGCTCTTGTCATTCTCCCTTGGTAAGCTCGGATATGTTCCATTGCTTTCAATCGGCGCTCATCTAGTAGGGCCAATTCATCATGGCGACTTTGGAGCAATTCGACCTCGTTGATCTGGCTCTCCAACAAAGACACCTGAGTGAGGGGATTTCTAGCTCGATTGGGAGTACGGCTTCCATTCCGTAGGTGAGGGCAAACGGTGTTTCCCCGGTTGCCGTTCTGACGGAAGTTCTGTAGCCCCAGAGTGCCAGGTGTAACTTTTCGGGCCAATCTCGACCTTGGACAGCCATTTTCCTGATGATGTTTTCCAGAGTCTTGTTTGCTACTTCGACGGCTCCGTTGGTTTGGGGCCTGTAGGGAGATGACTTGTGACGGGTTATTCTGAATTCCGCTGCCACTCGTCACATTCCCCTTCGAAGTGGGATCCATTATCTGAGATGATTTCGGCTGGCAACCCGTATCTGCATATGATGTTCTCTTTGATGAAGAGGGCTACTTTTCTTGAGTTGAGGATTTTGTAGGACTTGGCTTCAACCCACTTGGTGAAATAGTCCACAGCTACCATGACGAATTCGTGGCCGTTGCTGCCTGGTGGCGTGATTTTGCCTATGACATCAATTCCCCAAGTGACGAAAGGCCAGGGGGTTGTCATGCAGTATAACTCATGAGGAGGCAAATGATTAAGATTTGAGTACCGCTGGCATTTGTCGCAGCTCCTAACGAACTGGATACGCCGCTTCCATGGAGATCCGTAAGTACCCCATCCTCGCATGATTTGCATCGTGGCTCGAGCATTCATATGGGGGCCGCAGGTACTACCATGTATTTCTCTCATGAGTTCCGTAGCCTCTTGTTTGCCGATACATCGCAGGAGGGGGCCTTGATAACGCTTCTTGTACAGCATGTTTCCCAAAAGAACATAGTGGGAGGCGAGTCGCCTGTGGCCGAGAGGCTCTTTGCTTTGATTCCTTCTTTATATTCCCCATCTTCATTTTTGAAGGAGGCTTCTCCGTTCTTCGTGTACCGATAGATCCGAGTGTACTGTGGGATCACCGGCCGGTTCGGCCTCTTCTTCGATTTCAAAGCTATAAGCGGGATTTTCTTCTCCCGACTCGAATGGTTTGACAGACTTTCCTTCGGGTATTTCAACGAGGGAGGCTAGTGTTGCCGCAGCATCTCGCGAACCGTTGCGATCTCTCGGGCAAGTAATGGAAGTTGATTTCCTTGAATTGAGTTACTAGATCTTCCATGTAAGTGTGATATTTCAGAGACCTGTGTCCACGGTCTTCCACTTATTGGAGACCTGTTTGATGATGAGGGCAGAGTCACCGTATACTTCCAACTCTTTGATATTTCTTTCAAGGGTGGCTTCCAACCCGGCTATGCAAGCTTCATATTCAGCAGCATTGTTGGTGACCTCAAAGTTCAACCTCATCAAGCATGGGGTGTGTTCATTGCAGGATCGACCGTAAGCATTCCTATTCCGTTCCCCTTTTGTTTGATGCCCCGTCGAAGAAGAGTTGCCGCGATTTTCTCCTTCTAGAGCAAAGATTCCATCATCGGGAAATTGAGG
The DNA here is from genome assembly GCA_022495995.1 of Adenophora triphylla var. japonica. Classification (NCBI taxonomy): domain Eukaryota; kingdom Viridiplantae; phylum Streptophyta; class Magnoliopsida; order Asterales; family Campanulaceae; genus Adenophora; species Adenophora triphylla. Next base: position 143,588 of record JAFEMH010004521.1, on the reverse strand, counting down.
TTCAGTCCTCTGGACTCATCACTTGGGAAATCGGCCAAATGTTCTGCCATTATGCGTCCTTTTACGGGATTTCCTTGAAACATAAGTGATGTCGTATTCAGCCAAAAAGAATGACCATTTTGCCAACCTCATAGAGATGGAAGGCTTGTCGAACAGATATTTGATGGGGTCTATCTTTGAGACGAGATGTATCAGGTGAGACTGCATGTAGTGTTTCAGCTTTCCCACTACCCAGACCAGGCCCGCGCAAGTCTTTTCACAAGCAGAGTAATTGAGTTCGCTTCCCTGAAGCTTTCTGCTCACGAAATAGATGACATTTTCGACCTTGGAATCTTTCTTCTCTTGAGCTAGCATAGCCCCAATTGCTGTATCCGTGACAGCTTAGATATAGCAATAGCGGTTTTTGCCGATGTGGTGGGCAAAGAATCGGGGATTCACGAGGTACGCCTTGATCTGTTCAAAAGCGAGCCGGCATTCGGGAGTCCATTTTGTGTAGGCATTTTTCTTCATCAACTTGAAGATCGGCTCGCGTATCGAGGTCACCGATTTACAAAGCGGCTTATGTATTGCAGCCTTTCCCATAAAGGATTTCACTTCCGTCGTTGTCCTGGTGGCTTCATTTCAACTATCGCCTTGATTTTCTCGAGGGTCTACTTCAATTCCCCGTTCGTCACCATATATCCTAGCACCTTGCCTCGTCTTACACCGAAGGTGCATTTGGCCGGATTCAGCCTCATGTCGTGGTCTCTGAGGCGGCCGAAGAATTTTCTCAAATCAACAAAGTGCCGCCATCCGATCCTCCGGAGTGTATTATCATGTCGTCCACATAGACCTCAATTTATTTGTGGATCATGTCATGGAACAGAGCCGTAGTTGCCCTCTCGGTACGTAGCCCCAAAGCATTCTTTAGTCCGAACGGCATGACCGTGTAGCAAGCATGTGCCCCAAGGGGGTTATGAAGGTCGTTTTGGCTTGATCTTCTTCTCGCCATTTTGATTTGGTTGTAACCGCAAAACCGTCGACGAAGGATTTAACTTCATGGTTGGCCGTGGAATCTACCAAAATGTCGATGTTTGGCAGTGGGGAAATCATCTTGGACCGGCTTTGTTCAAGTCTCTGAAGTCTACGCAGCACCGGATCTTTCCGTTGGCCTTGGTCACCGTTACTATGTTGGAAAGCCATGTAGGATATTCAATGACCCTGATGAACCCTGCCCTGAGCATCTTTTCTATCTCCTCTTTCAGTCCTTCGAAGAAACTACCAATCTGCGTCTCTTTAGGCTCTTCCGCAGTTCCCAAATTCACACTCGTCAAAATCTCTTCGGCAGCTTGGGCTCGATTTTCCTCTTTCCGGATAACCTGCTTAAAGATTTCTTTGATATATTGTTCATTTAATGTGTCTGCTTCTTCATCTAGTGAATCGTTATTAACTGTTTTTAGATTATTAGTTAATTCATCATTAGTTAAAGTGGCAATCAAGGGATACTCAGAAAGGTCCGTCATTTCATTGAGAATAAAAGGGAATACAGTATTGGCTACAATTTCGTGGTCTTCAGGCGTGAGGCCATCGGACGTCTCGGAAGACTCAAACTCAACGATGAGAGACTCGGAGGACTTTACAAAGGTTGACACAAAGGGACGGGGGACCAATCCAAGCTTGGTGATCATTTCTTCTTTGGTCGCGGACGGGCCTGAGAGAGTTTCCCAATTCTTTAGCGGCATTGCTGTCAGTGACCTCATGACTCGGGGGTTATCTTGTTTCTGTCCTTCTTCCTCAGTCATTGCTATCATCTCTTTGTCTGAACCAGAATCAATTGTGTTTGGCGCCTGAAAACTGAGCATATGAATGTAGGGATCTTCCTCAATTCTGGGGAATTCTACCTCGTCACAATCTGACCGCTCAATCCAGATGTAAGGACGTATTGCGTCTCGGTGTGCTGCTGGAAAAATCTCATGTCCCATGCTCGAGCGGAAAGGCTTAGCGGGCAGTTCTTCGAGGAGGACGTCCCATACGATGTTCATACATTCGAGTCGAGTCTGTCGGTACTTGTCGACTTTTATCATGAAAATCTCTTCGCTTGGCGAGGCCAGAGAACGGGTCTGAAGAATGCTGACAAATCTCTGATTGGAGACTGGAGGTTTGTGTGCTCGTATCATGGCGGTGTTCAGTGTTTCTTTCCACTCTTCCTCCAAATGTTGGAAATGGCAATTGATCTTGATGAATCGAACTGCTTCAGGGTCTGCCCGCTTGAGTTCGTTGACATAGTTGGCATCACCGGATTCTGGGGGATTCTGATGAGACTTGCCCCGATAGTCCCTTGGTCGATTCGGAGGAGGTAGCCCCGGTGTCTGGCTAAGAGCATGCTTGGTGACGGTCTCGGCCTCGTTCCCTATGAGGAAACTTTCGCCCCTAATGACTTCAAGGTTCCCTTGCCGGTTAATGAACTTGACACATTGATGAAGAGTGGAGGCTATGGCTTTCATGTGGTGTAACCAAGGGCTCCCCAGCAGAGCTGTGAATTCGGATGGGATGTCCATTACATGGAATTTTGCTGGCACCATTTGGGTTTCGTACCAGAGTTCCAGAACCACCGTCCCCAAGATGGGACGAGACGTGACATCATATGCCTTGATTGACCGGGTAGATGGAATCATGTGTCTTTCATTGATGCGTAGGGCCCGCATCATGCTGAGGGGAAGGACATTAACGGCTGATCCATTGTCCACCAATACCCCCAGGAGCGATACGGTGTTGAGCCGAATAGTGATGTACAAGGCTTCATTGTGCTGGGAAACATCTCTTGGCAAATCTTCGTCGCAGAAGGTGATCATGCTACCATATAGGCGGGGATCATAGATTTGGTCCTTGTCTCGAGATAGAGAGTCATCAAGCCAGTCACTTCGTGCCTTTTTCTTGCGAGGTAGAACCTTTGCTGAAGCCCCTGGGTTATACTGAGGTCGTTTGTGGCGGTTGCCATCTCCAGTCAACACGTTGATTGAGTGGGAGCGCCAAACTGGCGTTGGTCTTTCTTTGTCGGTATGCACTCGGGAGCTGGACAAACTGAATCTTGGCTGATCCCGTGGGGGGATAGATTTCTGATTGGCAGTAAAATTACCCAGATCTACAGTATTCTGGTGTCCGAAAGTCTCAACTCTATTGTTGGCAAGGTTTTTCGGCTTTTCTACCCCTGTTTGCTTTGGGGAAGACTGGCTGGAGTAGAGTACATAATAATCAAATCCCCCAGATGGCTCCCCGAGCGTACCCACACTGGTATCACCGGCCTCGAACCTCTCTTTCAATTTCTGCTGGGAGGAAATTTTCTTCTTTTTAGGAGGACGGTCCTCGTGTATCCAGTCCTGATAGTCCCTTTCAAGGCGATGGGCAACATGATATCCCACCAAATGTGTTCTACCATTGGTGGATTTGGGACCTCAGGTTGAGCGGTGCTGGAATGACTTTGAGTTGAACTGGTCCGGGGAGATCCGCTGTTGGGCTCATCTGGAAGCGAATGGTTGGACTCTGCAGGGTAATGAGAGGTATTAAGATCCAGGGGAACAGGCATATGTTTGTCCTTCAGGGGAGCCCCAGTCAGTTGGGAGATTGTTAATGTCCTGAAATGGCGTGTGGCCTCTTCAATCCAGGCTTGCTGTTTGTTCTGGCGTTCCTCAAGAGCTTTGATGGCTGACCGTATTTCCTCCACTGTTTCCCGATCTTCATTACCCACGCTGATATCTGCGGGATCGGTATCTCTTTGAGAGGGGATAACGGACGGTATGCCGAACTCTTTCGTCCCTGACTGCTTTTGGAATGGTGGCCCTTTGGACTGCTGTTTGGGGGCTAATTGCCCTGTAAGTCGACGGGCGGGAGTCCCGGCGGTGGAGACATAGGAATCTTGGGGTAGCATCTTGATGTATCCGGGACGATTAAGAATAGGAGGAGAACTTTCTTCCTTCTTTGCGGTAAAAGTGCCATCGGAATTGAGACTGATAGTCAAACCATGACTTGCGACAACCCCCAGAAGGTCGTCGATTTGAGCCTCATGTCGAAGTCTCATCTGTTCTACCAACTGGATCCAATGCTGGTCTGTCTGAGGGATTTTGGAGGACGGAGCGACGTTGTCCCCATCATTACCGGCTGATGCAGACATTCTGAAACCCGGAGTAGGAACAAACGGCGAAGCTGATGATGCGCTTGACTCTTCCCAACTGATCAAACGGTGACCCGGTGTCCGGAACCAACCTTTGTGAGGAGCTGCGGGGGGAAAGACACAAGGGTTCAGAGATTTAGGGATTGAAGGAGGGTAGGTGTTTGGGCTTTGGGCTCATGCAACATGCAGTTATTTGTTCACGTTTACTTAAAACATGTTTTATTAACCTAATCGGTTGGAAAAGATTGCTCTTCTTTTTCGCAAACTACTCTGGATCCTGGATCAGTGGGCCCCGTCACTACGTCTATAAGCCCCTCGTATTCCACCTGTATTTCGACCTCCCGGGGTGGACAGCCCCGGGCGAGGGTCCTATAGGGCAAGCGGGTCCCACCGACCGAAAGAAAAACGATCCTAAAAGTCTGCCGGGTAATCGAGTCTTAACGAGCATTCGATGTAAATTACGGACAAAACTGACATCAAAAGTCAAGATCATGTCTGAGGGCTCGACGAAAAGTCGGCATGATTTGGACTGATGAATGTCCACAATTGATCTTGACTTGTCGTCAATTAGGCCGTAATTAGGCATGGAATAATCATTAATCCTTGATGACTCGGTGTCATCTTTGGGAGTCGGTGTATAATTTGTGCCGGTCGAGCCGAAGTCAAGGCGCCGGTCAATATCTTGGTCAAAGTCTGCGGCGGAAAACCGGCATGACTTCGGCTGATTAGGGTCCCCGAAAGATATTGAGTCGGTGTGCCGACAAAGGCTTGAAAGGAAAGGTCTATACACAGACAAGGCATGACACAGACCAGACTAAAAACCAACCGGGTCTCGGACAAAGTGTGTCACGGACAAGTGCATGGTCGACACGAGGCTCCATGGGATGTTTGGGTAGTCCTGTGCTTGCACCGAGAGGCGTAATAAGACCAAACGGGCCGCGACAAGGATTTCCCCGGGTTAGGGACGTAGTGTGCAGTGTACGGTCACGTGCGCGTAGTGTGCAAGCAGTCTATCTTCTTTTTCTGAGTAAAATAGAAATTTTTCATGTGTCTTAAAAAGTATGATGCATGATTTTTTTTTGAAATTTTTTTTTTGAAACATTTTTTTTTGAAATTTTTTTTTTTTAATGAAATGAGCACATAAGCACATAATTCAAAATTCAAACAGTCCGAGGCAACGAGTCCAACAGTCAAAATTTTGACTTTTTCCGAGGCGGCCAAAACAACACGAAAATGTGCAAGCCCGATACACACACACAAAGACAAACGGTTTCAAATGCCGGGACGGAAGCTTGACCCTCAAAAGCTTTTTTTTTTTTTTAAATGATACTGGTACGTGGGATTGTTAAACCACAATTTACCCCCGACTCGTGTTAGGAGGCGATAACGGGAAGTTTAATGGTTTTCACCAATATACCAAATATCATTTTTTTTAAAATAAAGCTTAGTTATCACCAGCGGAGTCGCCACTGTGATGATGTGCCAATTTTTCGAAAGGACTTTGAATTTTTCGTTTCTTTGAAAAACCAATCGAAAAAACCGGAGTCGCCACGCCATTTTTGTTTTAAGGGCCAAAACTTTGAAAAATTCCCAAAATCGAGAGATTCGAGTTCGGAGGTCACGTTACGCGCCGGGAAGAACGTTAGTGTTCACCCGGAACGCCTCGTAAAACGAGTCTTCCAAGCTAAAAATCATTTGTTTGTGTGTGTGTGTGTGTGTGTGTGTGTGTGTTACTTTGGCCAAAATAAGTTGAAACTGAGGAAACCAAAATTTGGTAATTCTTTATAAGACTTTGGATAGATCCCATAATTTTTGGTGTGATTTTTGGGTTGAGATTTGGTACTCAAAAGATTTTTGGAAGTTGAAAACCATTTCTGCCAGAATGAAAAAGGCAGTTGACACTTGACTTTGAAATGGATTTAAGGGCTTCAAAACTTCATAATCTGAGAAAACTCAGAGAATGAAAGTTGTTCCAGATACCTCAAATAAGATTCCTGTGAAAGAATTTTCCATTTTGGATAAGATTTGAGGACCCAACACTTTCTGGAAATCTCAGATATGAAATCTGGACTTCCAGAAACTGAGGAACTGACCTTTAAAAGAAAATTTGAAAAAGGGAGTTTTACTCACGCAAAAAATAAAGTAAAAATATTTCTGGAAATCTATGGATGTTGGATACAAAAAGTGTTTTGTAGTCAACACCAAATTCCAAGTTTATCTGTGTCCAAAAAATTATACCATGGACTGGGGTCTTAGAAAATTGTTACTGGACAGCAACTTTCTTAAGAAGGAAAATGTGATTTTAAAGGGGGTTTTGCATCCATGCTTGTCCCCATTTCCCTAGGTTTTGATTAGTGATCACTTGACATTTTAGTGGTGAATCAACTATATCAAACCATCCTTGGGGTACATTAGGACTAAGCACTTCATTTGCTTGGGAAGGGAAATTTTATCCTTTGAAAAAGAGATTTGATGTATGAAAATGAGTTTTAGGGTTTTGAAAATGTGTTTTCTTTGCAAGTAAGTAAGAACACTTTGAAAATAATGTTGATCCTTGTAGAAGATCATCCATGGAGATGAACTTTCATGGTGATCTTCTTGGATCTAAGGCAAGAAGATGAACAAACTACATTTTGGAGTTTGAAAATGCATGCATGAATGAAGGAGTTTAGGGTAAGGAGAAGGAGGGTTTACCAATCTTCTTTGTGTTTTGTGTTTCATAGTATGGCTCATTAGTTTGATTCACCGATAGTTGGCACAAGTCGTAAGGTCGCTGGTCAAAAGTAGCGAAATAGCTTGGACATCACCTTTGTTCTTATACAAAGGGATCAGAGTACTCTTCCGCCACTCCAATGGCATTGTGTTAATTCTCCATATCTTGTTAAATAGCGTTGTTAACCAATCTATTCCCCTCTCCCCGAAACATCTCCAAACCTCAATTGGTATACCATCCGGTCCTACAGCTTTCTTCAATCTCATCTTTTTCATTGCCATTTTCACTTCACTCTTTTGAATTCTCCGCATGAAATCTCGATTAACCATACTCGAAGAGATATTTAAATCTCCAATATCCTGCTCTTGACCGCCATTGAACAAGGTATCAAAGTACGAACTCCATCTATCTTTTATCTCTTTATCCCCGACTAGAACTCTTTGATCTACATCTTTCACATATTTAACCGTCCCAATATCTCGTGTCCTCTTATCCCTCATACGAGCGATTCTGTAGATGTCCTTTTCCCCTTCTTTTGTATCCAACTTATCATAAAGTTTTTTATTCACCTTTGCTCTTGCGTCTCTTACTGCTTTCTTAGCATCTCTTCTAGCTTCCTTATATTTCTCATAGTTCTCGTCGCTCCTACATTTCCCCAATAATTTGTAGCATTCTCGCTTGCCCTTTATTGCTTGTTTTACTTCCTCGTTCCACCATGATGTGTCCTTACTTGGTGGCCCATTTCCCTAGATTCTCCAAGGACTTCTTTCGCCACCTCCTTTATGGTATGTTCCATCTTAGTCCAAGTCGAATCTATATCCATATCCTCCATATTATCCGACCAAATACCGGTATCGGCCATCTTAGCTACAAATTTCTGTTGATTCTCCCCTTGAAGTCTCCACCACTTGATTCTAGGGTCTACCTGTGGTTTTCTCTTCCTCGAAATTCTCTTACTTCGAAAATCAAGTACCACCAGTCTATGTTGAGTTGCTGTGCTCTCACCCGGAATAACCTTGCAATCTGTATAACTCTTTCTACAAGCATTTCTTACTAAGAAGAAGTCAATCTGACTCGCATTACCTCCACTCCTATAGGACATCAAGTGAGATTCTCTCTTCTTGAACCAAGTGTTCATTATACTCAAGTCATATGCCAACGCAAAGTCCAGGATACTATTTCCTGCTTCATTCCTCTCCCCAAAACCAAAACCTCCATGTATGCTCTCAAAGCCATGTCGACTAGACCCCACATGCCCGTTCAGATCACCACCAATTACTAATTTCTCACCACTAGGTACTTGTTGCACTACCTCCTCCAAATCTTCCTAGAACACTTGTTTAATAGATGCATCCAACCCTACTTGTGGTGCATAGGCGGAAATAATAGTTATAATCTCATCACGTATCACCAGTTTAATGCCCATAATTCGATCACTCTTCCTGTACACTTCCACCACATCATTAATATACTCCTTATCAATTATGATACCCACTCCATTTCTACCCTTATCCTTTCCTGAGTACCAAAGCTTAAAACCCCAAGGCGAAATTTCTTTTGCTTTCTCTCCAACCCACTTAGTTTCCTGTAGACACATTATGTGAATCTTCCTCCTCCTCATAACTTCCACCACCTCTGCTGATCTCCCTATCAAGGATCCAATGTTCCAAGTTCCAAAGCGCATCCCACTACCCTTACACCTACCATGGACTAGCTTCTTTACCCGCACTCGTCCGCAATGCGGGAACCCTTGCATATTTGACACCACCCCCGGGCGAAGAGATGGCGCGTCGCTTCCGGGCGACGACCTAGCAACCTTTGCATACTTATCACTACACCCAGGTCTTTGAAGTGTAGCGCGTCGCTGCTGAGGAAACGCCCCAACGATATTCATATTTCGATTCATGTCATGATAATGTGACAAAATTTTTACGCTGGCTGTCACAAGCCTACCGCAACCCTCACCCTTTATCCTGACTTGGGACAGGCAAGGATAAATCCTTGGTAGGTTTTTTGCTATTCTTGATAACAAAAAATTAAATTGCAGGAAGGTGATCCAGCAAAGTGTAGTTATCATGAAAGATGTATTATTGACCAACTTAATTTGAAGTCTGGTGTGTTGTTTAAATCTCATGGAAACCAGGTTAATTTTTATCCTCATTTTGATATACAGCCAGCCACATTCTCAACCAATGCATATGATGAATTTTTTCATGTAACCAGTGGCTAAGGTGATCACTTGATCCCCTTAATTTTGAAGTTATGTCAAATTGTCAATTTTACCACCTTTAAGTTTAGAAAATTGACATTTTTACCACTAAATAGTAGTGATGACGCCACAACTTTTGGGGTCTCACTAAACTGGATATCTGGCTTTTTATGGATTTTGTACCTAGATCACAACACAAACAATAAGCACCGTTAGAAAACAAGTCGAGGTTGATTCCGGCTTAGGCCCTCTAGTGTAGAAGTAAAACATTTGAGGGTTTGATAACTGAGATATAAGACTTAGAATGCCTTAGTGTGTTTATGTGATAGGGTTTAGACAATTTGACCTAGCTTGTCCAAGAGGACAAATGAGGGTATATATAGTAACAGGGAGCCGTCAACTCTTTTGAAGATATTTGCCTTTGACCTATAACACGTGTCCGTACCTGGTTGACTCGTACAATAAAGCATGGAGTATTGTAGATGGATGTCTCTTATTGGACGAGGATACGGGGGCAGACGACAGTTGGTGCGGCGCCTTACGCGCATAATAGGTGTCTGAGCCACCATTTAATGTGATAGTTCCAGGTCTGGCATTGGTGTCAGAGCTAGTAAGGATCCTTGTCTTATAGGCTTTTGACATTAACCGGGAGTCTGGTGGCTAATCGTTGGTCTGGTATGAGACCGCGGTCAGCGGGGTCAACGCAGTTTTGGTGATCGCGGTCACAGAGGTGCCACGTCATAATTGGCCTTTGGACCAGAGTGAGCTTGGGCCAGGTCTGAAAGGTTCGGGCTCATCAGTGGCCCCTTGCTTCGAGTGTTGTATCATTTATGGTTAGGGAGAGAAGCTATATGAAAAAGCTCGGCCAGCGATATGTTTGTCTTCGCAAGCACAAATGTTATGAATATTTGGTTGCTTTTGGTAGACTCCCTGTTTCGCTACACGTGTTGGGCACGTGTGGAGAGTTTGATGAAAGTTGGTGAAAGCTTCAGGATGCCTCCCGGATAAGGCTTGCGTGGGTCCCATTAGTTGTCGAAGCGTCAGCTCGTGTCAGGTACGGAGGTGACGTCTCACGAATTACAAAGGGTGCCATAAATGCTAACCACCATCAATTCAAAATTTAAAACTTCCGTCGGTTCATGATTCAAGAGAATATGGTTTGTGTGTTCATTAATAAGGGTCGACCCGTATTTCCTTGGCCTATAAATATCAAACCCTATTTCCTTTTCATTTTTTTATCACCTTCAGAGCTTGAAACTGTATCCTAGAGAGAGAAAGAAACCACAGCTTCCTTAATCTCCCTCTTTGTTAGTTTCCTTTCGTAAGTGATTCAGTCTTCGTTTAATCTGTATTTTCTTCTATATCTTGCTCCTTCTAGCCATAAATGACTTATCGTATAGAGCGTCCTTCAGAGTTAGGAAATGGGATGACCCCTTATACTTTCGCCATTGGGAAGAGGTCCGGTGGGATTTATCGGAAGGTAGCTACTTCCTGGGTCAAATTGTCCCTTGAGTCTTTTAAGAATTTCTCGGTCAGATGTGACTGGAGAAATTGGATCCCACCCTAGTTGTGGGAGGCCAAGAAAAGGATGTACCTTTCTGTAAGTGCTCCAATTTGAGCCGTTAGTATTTTCGTTAGAAAATTAACGAAAGTTTTAACATTTCCAACATTTCTAAGAAACCCTAACCTTTCTAACAAAGCAAGGGTAAAGTGGGCATTGCCATTTAAAGTTAAACCAAGAAAAGAATCTCAAAAAGCAAAAGAAATTGGAAAAATCCGAATTAGGCAAGTTGAAAAACAAACTGCTGTAATTTTTTGAATAATATTCCTCCTGTCAAAAAGCCAGCACTGTAGCAGATGAACAGTGCACGCTTACGAACCCCTCCGCGCGGACATCTATGTAAATCACAGAGGGCTTTAAATTAAACCCTCCTCTCTCAGTTTACACAAGACATTTTACACACAGAAGCTGCATTTTGGCAAAAAATAGAGAGAAAACAGTGGGAATCCTTAGATTGCCACCATTTTCTCTTGAACCTTTCCCAATTTCACTTCAACCATTCTCATATCACTCTTAAACACACCAATCTCAAGCTCAAAACACTACTCAAGAGGAAGATTAGGGAGAAAACATAGAGGACTTAAGTGTTATCTACTTGTTTTCTCTTTGATCAACTCTATCATCAAACCCTAAACACATTCAAGCCTTGAATCCACCCAAACACAACTCCAAAACACCAAATCTTGATACTCCTCAAGTCAAATACCAAATCTTGATACTCCTCAAGTCAAATTCCAAGCCTAGGAAGATAGGGTGTCACCATTGGTAAAGCCCTCCTTCTCTAAACCCTAAAATTCCCTTTTAACCTCTTGTTCATCTTGTTCTTCTTATTTTGATTTGCTTTATGTCTAATTTAACTTAAGTCTTGACCTAAGATTGTCATCTTGAAGTTCATCTTCATGAATGACCATCTCAAATGGTCCACATTTTAAATCTCTAGTTGATTTGTCTCTTTAATTTCATCTCTACAAAATATCCCCTCTCCCTTTGCAAAGGACATGTTTAAACCCCATAAAATTCCCCAAGGATGACTTGAATATGATAAACACTTAACACAAAGTAGTGGAATCAAGTCTAGGGATGAAAATGGGGTTAACATAGATGCAACTCCCCCAAAAATCACATTTTCCCTCAAGAACATCTTGCTGTCCAGTAGCATTGTTCTGAGACCTCAGTCCATTTTCCTATTTTTTGGACATACAGAAACTTGGAATTTGGTGTTAACTACAAAATACTTTTTGTAGCCAACATCCAGATATTTCCAGACATATTTTTAATTTATTTTTTGCGTGAGTAAAACTCCTTTTTTCAAATTTTCCTTTAAAGGTCAGTTCATCAGTCTCTGGAAGTCCAGATTTCATATCTGAGATTTCCAGAAGGTTTTAGGTCCACAAATCATCTCCAAAATGAAAATTTCTTTTACAGAAACCTTATTTAAGGTGTTTTGAACATTTTTCATTCTCGGACTTTTCCCAGATTCTGGAGCTTTCAAGCCCTAAAATCCATTTCAAAGTCAAGGGTCAACTGCCTTTTTCATTCTGGCAGAAATGGTTTTCAACTTCCAAAAATCTTTTGAGTTCCAAATCTCAACCCAAAAATCATCCAAAAATTCATGGGATCAGTTTAAAGCCTTAAAAAGAGTTCCCAATTTTTACTTTCCTCAGTTTCAACTTATTTTGGCCAAAACACACACACACACACACACACAACAAAGGATTTTGAATGTTTGGAAGACTCGTTTTACGAGGCGTTCCGGGTGCACACTAACGTCCTTCCCGGCGCGTAACGTGACCTCCGAACCCAAATTTCTGATCTCGGGCATTTTTCAAAGTTTTGGCCCTCAAAATTAAAATGGCGTGGCGACTCCGTTAAATTTCCAAAAAAAAAAAATCGGGTACATCACAGTGGCGACTCTGCTGGGGACAAATAAGCTTTTTCTAAAAAAAAATGATATTTGGTATATTGGTGGAAACCATTAAACTTCCCGTTATCGCCTCCTAACACGAGTCGGGGATAAATTGTGGTTTAACAATCCCACGTACCGGTATCATTGTTTTCAAAAAAAAAAAAAGGAAAAGCTTTTGAGGGTCAAGCTTCCGTCCCGGCATTAAAAATCATTTGTTGTGTGTGTTGGTTTTTGCACATTTTCGTGTTGTTTTGGTCGCCTCGGAAAAAGTCAAAATTTTGACTGTCGGAATCATGTCCCTAACTGTTGGAATTTTTGTGTTTATGTGCTTATGTGTGCATTTACTTTCAAAAAAAAAAAAAGCTTTCAAAAAAAAAAAATTCAAAAAAAAAAAAGATTTTCAAAAAAAAAAGAAAATTTTCAAAAAAAAAATCATGCATCATACTTTTTAAGACACATGAAAAATTTCTATTTTACTCAGAAAAAGAAGATAGACTGCTTGCACACTACGCGCACGTGACCGTACACTGCACACTACGTCCCTAACCCGGGGAAATCCTTGTCGCGGCCCGTTTGGTCTTATTACGCCTCTCGGTGCAAGCACAGGACTACCCAAACATCCCATGGAGCCTCGTGTCGACCATGCACTTGTCCGTGACACACTTTGTCCGAGACCTGGTTGGTTTTTAGTCTGGTCCGTGTCATGCCCCGTACGTGTATAGACCTTTCCTTTCAAGCCTTTGTCGGCACACCGACTCAATATCTTTCGGGGACCCTAATCGGTCGAAGTGCCGGTTTTCCGCCGCAGACTTTGACCAAGATATTGACCGCGCCTTGACTTCGGCTCGGCGCACAAATTATACAACGACTCCCGGCATTGACACTTTGAGTCATCAAGGATTAATGATTATTCCATGCCTAATTACGGCCTAATTGACGACAAATCAAGATCAATCGTGGACATTTATCGGTCAAATCATGCCGACTTTTGTCGAGCTCTCGGACATGATCTTGACTTTGACGTCGGCTTTGTCCGTAATTTACATCGAATGCTCGTTAAGACTCGATTACCCGCCAGACTTTAGGATCGTTTTCTTTCGGTCGGTGGGACCCGCTTGCCCTATAGGACCCTCGCCGGGGTCCACCCCGGGAGGTCGAAATACGGGTGGAATACGAGGGGCTTATAGATGTAGTGACGGGGCCCACCGATCCAGATCGAGTAGTTTGCGAAAAAGAAGAGCAATCTTTTCCAACCGATTAGGTTAATAAAACATGTTTTAAGTAAACAAGAACAAATAAGCGCATGTTGCATGAGCCCAAAGCCCAAACACCTACCCACCTTCAATTCCCAAACATCGAACCCTCGTGTCTTTCCCCGCATGACTCCGCACAAAGCTTGGTTTCGGGCACCGGGTCACCGTTTGATCGGTTGGGAAGAGTCAAGCGCATCGTCGGCTTCACCGTTTGTTCTCGACTTCGGATTTGAGAATGTCTCCGCATCGCCCGGTAATGATGGGGATAACGTCACTCCGCCTCCGGGACTCCTCAAAAGCAGAACCGCAATGGAATCGGTTAGCTGAACAGATGAGAGTGCGACAGAATCACGGCTGAACGACCTTATGGAGGCTATCAAAAGCCATGGATTGGCCGCCAGTCTCAACCCAGATGGCACCTTCACTGTGGAAGAAGAGGAAAACCTCAATCCCGCTCTTGGTCAACCTGACTACTCCAGGATGCCACCACCGGCCTCCCACGGTACTACCACGAGCCCATGCTCCTCGATCTCGGGTCGCCCTGGCTCCCCAACCGCGACCACCGGATCCACGCGGCTGACGGACGAGCCGGTTCGCAATGCCTCGGTGGGGACAAAGTCGCACGAAATGCCTTCCCATGGTTGGGGATACCCCGGAATGCCACGGCAAATTGGGATCCCGCCTCGGTTTGGGACCAATCAATCCGGACTTTCGCGGCAACGGTTTGGAATGCCACCACGGTTTGGTTCGGGGCAACGATCGGGAGCCCCTCCTCGAATGATGCTAGCTCAGTTTGCTCCTCACACAGCTTCCGCAAACCCATTTCTCACTCGGGGTTCAATGGGTTGCCAAGCCCCCATCCCGGTTTCATCGAGAATCACCGGGACCACGGTATCCTCTCGGTTATGCATCCTCGCCACAACCGGCCATGCAATTCAACAACCGGGGACGGCGGCCCGCACTTAAGCCTACTTATGGGCCTCACTCCGGAAATCCAAGCCATCGGCTACCTCGAATCTGCCTCCATCTTCTCTGCCGATTGGAAGCCAACGGCAAGTCGCTGGGTTCTATCCCTTTGCCCAAGCTCCTACCTACACTCCCCGGGGTAATTTGGGCCAAGAACGGGTTTTCACCTATGCTCAGGGATATGGTATTCCTTCCACCAATGCACCACCAACGGCTAGTCCTCTTCTGGCTCAAATATCGGCTCAGGCATTCCCGCTCCACCTTTGGATCCCCAATTGGCTTGGTTTATGGAGCAACACAAGGAAATGAAAGCGCGGATCGCCGAATTGACCGCCAAAGAACGCTCTTCGGCCTACGGACCCGGACTCCATTGTACCCCCGCCTCACAAGTTCGTGATGCCCAATCTCGAAGCTTGTTTGATGGAAGTGCGTGCCCTAAAACTCACTTGGACACCTACACTTTGGCAATGAAAGCTAAGGGATGCACAAACCGGCGGTTGGTGACTACTTGATCTCTCTTTGAAGTCGGGGGCTTTGAAATGGTTTTCCGATTGCGGCTGAAGCTAGGGCTACTTGGGAGCAGATTACCGGTACTTTCACGGATAAGTATAAAGCCAACTTGGAATGGGAAACAAACGAGTTGACTCGAGACAACGGTGCGGCGCCACGATGAGAATATTGGGGATTTCTATACAAGGTGGAACCTGAAGCTTAGTGAAATGGCCATTCCTCCCTCGACGAGGAGCGAGTTAGACATCTTTCGGTCATGCTTGAAGCCGCATTTGAGAGATTCCCTCGGTCACTTCCCCTACGCCGACTTGCGTGCAATGGTTAATTTCGGGGCTAAGTTCGAAAAGGCTTACAATCGCTGGCCGCTGCACTGCTGAGATACCGGGTTTCTTCCACCTCCAACACAGCTCCTGCCCAACCAAAAGGTAAAGAAGTGATTAGCTATGCGGGACAGGACTGTAACAATGCCACTTCCTTTGTTCCCAAGAAACCTGATGCATTCAGATCCCAGCTCCAAGACTTGAGAAACTTCGGGATGCCTTTGAGTGATATCTTCAGAGGTTTGGTGAGAGAAGGTTTGCTCCGGCGCTTGGAAAATTATCAGCCTAGAAACCCCAATGCTCCTTTGGATACCTCCAAGCATTGTGCCTTTCATCAGTACCATGGGCACCTGACAGATGATTGCGTCCCCCTAAAAAAGGCAATCCAAAGTTTGATTGAACAAGGGAGGTTAGAGGTGCCTGAAGGGCCTAATACTATCAATAATCCGCTCCCTAGAAATAACAACATGAGTATCAACATGATCGAGTTTGGTGGTTCAAGCCTTGGGGGCACAATGGATTTTGGCTCACCCCTTTGTAAGGTCAATGAACCAGTCATCGCAGGCAAGGAAAATGGTTGGATTGAGCAAAAAGCTGCCAAAGAAGTCCTGATGGAAAGATCTGCAATAGCTCCCATCTCCAGCGTCGAAGAATGGATGCATGGTCCAACAGCAAAAAGCGGCTAGACTAGGGGCTACCTATCTCTAAAAATAGTCTTTTAGTCAACCTTCGTAGGTTCTAGTACTTCTCTTTCACCTAAGTCCTTCCTGGACATTTGTCGTTGTAGTCCATTTTGGGCATAGTAGTTAAAAGTTTAACTTTTATATATATATATCTTTTCTTCTTTTCTTGCTAGACTCGAGACATCACTTGCACACCCACGTTACACTTAATTGAAAAGGTTTTATCCTAGATGATCACTTGTGCTGCTCAACCACTAATTCTTTGAAATGATTAATATTTAAATTAATCGGAGTGAGAAAATCAATTGATATCCTTCCCAAATTGGGGCTTACCAACTCCCCATCTTGCATCTCATATGCTCACATCCCTTTCATCATCATCCTCTCGTTGCTCGATGAATTTGCATGAATATTTTCTCATTTAAAGCTTAAGCAAGCAATGAAGACTTAATTTCGTTTAGGTCATCCGGTAAGGATTGCGATCGAAGCCTTTCACCCATAGGAAAGCCATTACCTTACCCTCACCAAACAATATCCTTTCATTTCAAGATCGGCGTGTTTTGAAACCCGGTTTAGCCATTATCTTTGCTCCTTACTGAGAGAAGTCCAAGCAACGCCAAAGAAGTTAGCTTCGAGAGTCGGCGATGCATAAAATGTTCAAGTTGTGAAGGAAGGAAAGATAATTCTCAACTCCTCAAAGAGGCCTTCCGAATTCTCAAAAAGAAGGATTTTAAAATCCTCACAATCTCGGATATAATTCCAAGCTCCTCAGGAAGCCTTCCAAAAAAAAAAAAGAAAAGAAAAAAGAAGAGGCTCTCCAATGATCAAAAAGGAGCCCGAATTCTCGCAAGTTCACAAAAGTTCTCGATAGCTTGGACTTCCTCTTATCATTACCTTAAACCAATCCCAAGCCATCCTCTCAATTTTAAAGGATACTCCCATTACCATTACCCCTGCCCTAGGCCAAGTCAAAAACCTGACCTCTCATTCTTAGAGGCAATCAATTCCCTTACCTTAGAAATCCCAAACACATCCATGCAAGCCAACCTCTCATCTTTAGAGGTTCAGTTAGTAAAAGGCCCAGCCGACCTCTCATCTTAAGAGGTCATAATTTCCCAAATCACCCGATGGCCGATCGAAGCCCGGAAACTCAACTGCAATTCCTATCGGATAGCAATTTCATCTAAATCAAATTAATGCTTCATTGCTTGCTTAAATTGGAATCTAATTAATCTTGATTCAAAATCATCAATCAAAGATTGTGCAAATTCAAATTTGATTCATTCGACATTTCATGTGAGCATAATTCATTTCTACTCCACAAACACTTGCCGTGGATGTCCCACTGGGGCTTCCCATCCGTGTCTTTCATAGACACTCTAAGGGGATATGTTATTCAAATCTCCAATCCTCAAATTCCCCTAAAGACCTCAAAGTCTTGAATTTTCACACTCATTCTCTCTTCATTCGGGATATGCCCGAACTACGGCGACCTGAGCTCTTCATAATGGAGGGAACGTAGGCAACCAGAAATGGTCCGGTCGAAATCACAAACAAATCCCCAAAAAAAAAAAAAAAAAAAAAAATCCGGTCTCATCAAGGATCGTCCCTATACACTTTCCGAGCTTAACTCTCGATATCAGTTGGTTTTCTCCTTGTGATTAATCAAAATATTTGTTCATATCAGATTTAGGGATTGAATAACCCGAACATTAACAAAGGGTTTTAAGCAGCTTTGTGATCATCATGAATAAGACAAGTTTTCAAGTGTCTCGACAAGTCTTCTCTTTCTACATCATAGGAAAATAGAGCCAAACACGTCTTTACGTCTGCAGGGGCCTCCATACACTTTTCCACACCTTGTGATGCTTATACTCTCTCAAAAGAGTCAAACCAAAAGCGAGAGTGTCATACACAAATTCGGGAGACATTCCCGCCTTTCAAAAGATATGCCCCTGCACGTAAGCATTTCCGAGTCTTGTCCAGTAACTGGTTGACTAAGGTCTGAAAAGATGGGTGCCCCCTCTGTAAGACTACTCTGAATTTCTTCACGCTGGGACTTTGCTAAGCGGTTCTCCCGGGTTCTCCTGTGCTTGGCTCTTCAAGTGGGGCTTATATAGTCATCTTTGGGTCCACGTTGGGTTCTTCACTACGAGATAGACTCGCCAAGTCGCCTCTTCAAAATCTGGACTTTGCCTACTCAGGATCCGGGGGCTTTGTCAAGGTGGTCTTTTGGACCCGAATTTTATCAAGTCGCAAGAAAGAATTTCAGCTTCAGAACTTGGTACACGGCAGCTTCCCGTAGCATCGGAATTCAAGATCAGGGTTTCTCCCGGCATTAGCAATTCCATTAAACCATTCTCCGGATAAGGTTTCGGCCAAAGTCACAGCTCACCCAAATGAAAGAAGCTTCACTCGTATCAACGTGCCCTAGAGCCTGTCAGCATCAGCTTCAAATGACCAAGAATGAGAGGGAAAATTTCAATCAAGACCCGGGATCCGAATCCAATCTCATCAAAATTGAGGTCCATGTGATACTATTAACAAAACCTCATCAACAGCCGCTGTTTTAATCGCGATCGAGGGTTCTCACCCTCCACTTGCTCAAAATCTGTTCCAAACAGTCTCCAGACACATACATCACCATGCATCCCCACAAAAATCTCCCAAGGGCTCATGTAGCATGCACAAAACTTGAATCAATAGGAAAAATCCTAAGTGATTGAAAATCATAAATCGTAATTTCCCTGCCAAAAAGCGTAGGCTAAGTGCATCTTCGAAAGCAAGTAAATGCATCATCTCATAATCATTTTTTTAGCTCTATGCATGCATCTGTCATCATGAATGTCATATATGCATCTTCCTCTTCACTAACTGTAAGTACCCAAATCTGGCTCATGCCTTCCGGTTAAATTTTCCGGCAATTTCGGTAAGTTTTCCGGTAATTCCCCAGACCTTCCTAGTGTTCCGGAAACATTCCGGAACTGTTTTTAATTAAATAAGGGCTGAAGGGAATCCTTCCTAATTAAGAAACACGTTTTTCTTAATTAGGAGGGAATGTTCTAGAATTTGCCACCTTGCATGGTTCTAGAATGCTGAGTCATTATGGATAATGCCGCACGGCTGCATTAGCTTGCTGCCCTTAGCCGCACGGCTTCATTAGCCTTATCCAGACTGCCTATAAATAGAGCCCTCCTCTACCCATTTCAAAACAACAATTTCCAACAATACCACACATAATACGAAGAAATACTCCCAAGAGGCTGTTGAAGATCCAAGAAGGTGAAGAAGAAGGCCAAGAAGCTCCCTCCCTCCTCCTTGAAGATCCAAGACCAACCTCTCCTCCTAGCTCCGCCCGAAGAAGAAGGAAGCCATTGGTAACCTCGCACGCCCTAACCTCGCATCCTAATTGCTTTATAAATTGCTCATTGCATTACTTTTATATTGCTTGGGACTTGGTAGATTAAAGATCATATCTTTATACCCCCCTTCCCCTTTTGCATGCATTAGACATCATTTGTCATAAAAATGTAGTCTTTTCCTATAAAGGTGCATCCTTTGCACCTAAAACCCCCATTTTCAAATAAAAATGTCATCTTCATGCATCCTTTGCATATAAAAATCAAATCTTTTCAATCAAAATGCATCATTTGCATCCAAAATCACTTTTCCAAGCATCATTTGCTTTAAAGACCATGTCTTTACCATAAGCTAGCATCATATGCTTTTCAAAATGCAATCTTTATGCATCATTTGCATAATGAATGCCAATTTCTTCAAAAATGCATCATTTGCATAAAAATCAAATCTTTATGCATCATTTGCAATAAAGATCATTTCTTTAAACTAAGTGCATCATTTGCAACCCAAAAATGTCATCTTTTCATTAAAGTGTCATTTTTACATACATTTCCCCCATTCCCCCATTAGTAACCTAGGAACGGACCGGTGTAAAAGATCCTATCTTTACATCGTTTCTTCCATTAAAGGTTCCATATTTCTTTAGAAAGGGACAACCTTGAACCCTATATCTCCAATTATCGCTTAAGAAAGAGTATGAAGCATCTATACGAGCTCGACCGTCTTAAAGCGTAGGATTGATGGGCTAGGGACCTTCCTTTTCTAAAGAACCTCATCTTTGACCAAAAAGAGAGTCATTCTCTCGATCACGCAAGTCCCGAGAGTCCCGAGGTTAAAAATGCGATGATCACAAGTCACAAGATGAGGACGGGATCATAATCCCGAATACATAAATTCCAAGAAATCCCGAGCGACAACCAACAAATGGTTTGTACGTCCGGAAGACGACTTGGGACATTCCCTCCTTATTTTCAAACACATGCACACAAGAAAGCACGCAAGCATGCACGATTAATGAAATCATGGGAGACTTGCTCCGGCAAGGCACCTTGGGTGAACGCCAAACGTTCTTCCCAAGGGGTAACTTAACCTCCGAACCCATAAAACCTTTTTTTCAAAGTTTTGAGGTAATCAAAATGGCGTGGCGACTCCGTTTTTCAAATTAAACCGGATATCTTCAAACTCGCGTGAATCCAACAAAAACAAAATTTGGGCACACATTCACAGTTTGGCGACTCCGCTGGGGAATGGTCCCAAAGGAGAAAAGCTTTATTTTCAAAACAAAAAATCGATACTCGGTATATAGGTGGAAACCACTGACCCTTCCTGTACACTCCCTGATGTGGGAGTTGGGATAACCGGTGGTTTAACAATCCCACGTACCAGTATCCCTTTTCGAAAAAAAAATTTGAAAAAAAATAAAAGAAAGCTTTTCCCTTTGAGCGGGTTAGACTCCCGTCGCTGATTTCATTAATCGTGCCTGCTTTCTTTACCTTGCATTGCATCATTTGCATCTTGGAATCTGTGCATACTTTGAACGGGAAACAACCCGAAAAATAGCAAAAGGAATGGAACCTGGAAAATTGATTCATGCAGTCGTACGGCTTAATCCTCCTTGGATTCTGACCGGGCGATCTCATTGGCAATTCCACCAGGAAAAATTGAGGTTAATCTGGCAGTCCTAGCAGCTTGGGGCTACTCAGCTCCATGACTGACTGGGGCTCCCAGAAAATTTACGTGCTTATGTGTTGCATTTCCCCGTCCCGAAAATCATTCCTTTAAAATACATTTCTGAAAATCTCTGTTTTAACTCAAAAAGGAACATTTTTAGGAGACCGCACACTACGCGCACTTTGATATATCTGTACACCTTTGCACGCACGTCCTTCAAACCCGAGGGTGGTTCAGTGCCGATCCACGGACGGCCTTACGATGCTCCGGGCGCGCACGGAATCATCCCAACCTCCCCGTGGCGGCCGGTGTCGACCCACGATGCACGGTCAGAGTGTCACACGTTTCAAAAAACCGTGACTTTTGGTTGGTTTTTGGTCTAGTCCGTGTCATATAGCCCAGTTGCATACCCCCGTAGAGGTCAAGCCTTAGCTCATAACGGAAGTCAAGGTCTTTCGCTCAAGCGAAACTCTGCCAAAATTCCGACAAGAAAAAATTGGTGGGATCTTGACTCCGACGTTGACTTCGACTTTGACCCGCACGGAATGCGTAAGAGTCGAGACCGAGTCTTTGCCAAAAATCCAAAGATCTTTCGCTTAAGCGAAGCTCTGCTGAAATTCCGACAAGGAAAAATTGGCAAGATCTTGACCCGGCATTGACTTCGATTCTGACTCACGCACTGCGTATGCAACGAAGCTCAATGTGACACTGCGTCATCCGGCTTTTACCGCCCGACCCATGCCTATTATTTTCTCGGACATTACCGAAAGTCAAAACGTCATTCGCTCAAGCGAAACTCTGTCGAAACTTCTTTAAGGCAGAAAGACGAGATTTTTCCGGTATTGCCTTGACCATAATTCGCATCGCTCGTGTGTTGAAGGTTCCTATGACCCGCTAGACCCGTTAGGAGCGTTCTTTACTCTCGGTCGGTGGGATCCGCGTGCCCTATAGGACCCTCGCCCGGGGCTGTCCACCCTGGGAGTTCGAAATACAGGTGGAATACGAGGGGCTTATAGACGCAGTGACGGAACCCACTGATCCAGGATCTAGAGTAGTTGCGAAAAAGAAGGGCAAACCCCCTTTTCCAACCAAATAGAAATTAATAAAAGACATTGTTTTAAGTAAATTTGAACAATTAATGTAATCATAATTGCATTTTCCTATCTCTGATAACCCTAATCGAGACCTCCTTGGTCCGATTTCCGATTTTCTATCCCGACCTTTCATGGTCAAACCCTAATCGAGACCTCCTCGGTCCGATTTCCGATTTTCTATTCCGACCTTTCATGGTCAAACCCTAATCGAGACCTCCTCGGTCCGATCTCCGATTTTCCATCTCGACCTTTCATGGTCATATCCTTAATCGAGACCTCCTCGGTCCGATCTCCAATTTTCAATCTTGACCTTTCAAGGTCTCATCCTCTCCGATCAATTAGGATTAGGAGAAAATGTGTTTCGAACAAAAGTTAAAGCGATAAGTGCATGTTACTTGAGCCTTCAGCCCAAACACCTACCCCCGAGTCTAAACCTTGCCTGTCCCTTCCCCGCAACGAGAAAGAAGTGTGCGAGAATACCGGGTCAGCGGCTTTTCAGTGCAGAAAACCTTAGGCAGAATCGTCAAAAAGTCGGAGATAGCGGTTTGACGAGAAAATAGTGAGGGTGCAGGAAATCAGATGGTTAGGAAGGAAGAGTTAGTCCTGGCTTTGGAAAGCGCCCATAAGGTTCATCAGGAATAGCAAGCCGTGCTTATTGACGCACTCCGTCGTCATGGAGTTCAGGTCACAGTTGAGTCGAACGGTTCTCTGGTGGTAGTCGAAGATGAGACTTCAGAAACAGTGATTTCAGTCCCTTCATCCTATAACCAAGACCCCCCAGCCTATAACCAATACCTTCCTCCATCCACATATGATCCCTTGTCAAGGACCACTTCTCCTCAGTCCTTTCCAACATCCCAGCTCATCCGGGCTCCATCGCCCTCAGCTCCTCAGAACGGATTGGGCTTCACCCCACCTGTTCCTCAGGTCAGCCAATACTGCCGGTTTATGCTCGGCTTCGCATAATCGGTTCGAGCTATGTGGCTATGTTAAAGCCACTATACCCACTGAATGCAATCATGAGTTGCCAAAAGAAAATGCTGGATGATTCAAGTTTCCATTGTCACCTCTGGGACTTAATGAATTCACCGTCGGTTTGCTACTTGTGGTTCCCTCTGCGATAAGAGTCTGTTGCGAGTGCCGGTAACTCGAGAGTCCCCGTTGACCCCCATGTGGCAATATTGATGGAACAAGTGAAACAAATGCAAGAGAAGTTTGACTTCATGATGAGTATCAATACTCCCTTGACCCCAGACGTCGAACCAGGCAAGGAAATGACTCCACCAAGCATGACCCAATGCCACCAGCACCAACAACCGTACCCATGTCGGCACCGGTTCCTCACAAAGGAAAGAGTGTCGCAGCCTCCTTCACCAAATCCAACAATGGAACCAAGCTGGACAATGGAACTCCGAGTCTTGAGAACAACAATGTCTCCCGAAAACTCCGCAATACGGATATGCCTTTAAGCAAGATTACGGAAGAGCGATGAAAGAAAAGGCGATAAAGCCACCGGAGAATTGGAAGCCCAAGAACCCCAACGTTCAGGTGGATGAGTCTAAGCATTGTCTTTTCCATCAATACCATGGGCACAATACTGATGATTGCACCTATTTGAGGCATGAGATCTTGAAGTTGATAGAAAATGGGAAGCTCGAGAACCTCCATGGTCCAAAAACAGAAAGCTATGGTAAGAGGTCGATTCGGGAAGTGCAAGATCGTAAACATCGGCTGATGATTACGGGATGCCCACGAGCAAAGTTTTCGATGATTTGGTGAAACGAGGTCTTCTCACACCTCTCGAGAATTATAAGCCAAGAAACCCCAAGTAGAGTTGACGGGACCAAGTTCTGCGAGTACCACAAGCATTTTGGGCATGTGACAGGACAAGTGTGTGGATGCGAAGAAAGAAATTCGGTGGGCGATCTACGAAGGAAAGCTCAAGTTACTGGCGGTCCAACCCGCGAAGAGTAGCTAGACTAGGGTCTACCTATCCTTAAGTAAAAAATAGTCTCTCAGTCAACCTTCGTAGGTTCTAGTACTTTTCTCTTTCAATCAAGTCCTCTACGGACATTGTATTTAATCTTCAATTTTCTATAAAAGAGTCTTCTTCTTTTCTTGCTAGACTTAAGACATTATTTGCACACCTACATTACATTTAATGAAATGGTTTTATTTTATATGATCACTTGCATTGCTCAACAAGTAATCTCTCGAAATAATTCACGTTCGATTAATCGGTGTGAGAAAGTCAACCAATGCTCTCCCTATACACCTTCCTTACCCCACAAAGGCCTCCATCAAGCCATACACTTTCCTTACTTCACAAAAAGGCCTTCATTAAATCATACACTTTCCCAATCATGCCCCCACCTTCATCTTGACCAAGTCAACGACGGCGGCAACATCAAGGGACAACAAAAGGCCACTCAGCTTCGAAAGATTGACCCCGTGTCAACAACGACCTAGGAGCACTTGCCTTAGACCTCAAGGATATCAAGAAAGTTCAAGCAGAGGCTTGCTTTGGCCCTCGGGTGCTTCATAAAATAAAAAATGTAGTGCAAAAAGAGTAATGCCCGGCTAGACCGAAAATCCCTAAAAGGGCGGTCTAGGCAAAAAACGGGGTTGCACATATATAAAAAAAAAAAGAAAGAAGAAAAAAAAATCTCGGTGCAAAAAGAGTAATGCCCGGCTAGTGAAAATCCCTAAAAGGGCGGTCTAGGCAAAAACAGGGTTGCACATAGAAAATAAAAGAAAATGAGGCCAAGGACCCAGCACCGCCCATCAAAAGCTTGACGAACAGGCGAAATCAAAGCTCAAAGAATGAAAGTTGTCGATAACAATGGGGCGGTCGAAGCAAAGCCAGAAGCATTTCGTAAGCCTTTAGGCACGTGCAAATCCCTTCTCCCCCAATGAAAGATGAAAATCAGAAGCAACCGTCCGAAATGACTTGGTCAAGGAATCATCCCGAGGCCCACGCCTCATCATCTCATCCTAAGCCTTTTCACTAAAGGAACCACAAATCCCATTTCCCAAAGCAGTCCGGCCAAGGCCGAACTACGGCGACCTGAGCTCCTCACAATGAGGGGAATGTAGGCAACCAGAAATGGTCCGTTCATAAGAATATTCAAATCCCAGAGAATTTGGTCTCATCCAAAAGACCTCTCCCATAGACACAGTCAAATCCCAGAAAACCTGGTCTCATCAATGACCTCCCTATACACAAACCTTTCTTTCACACCAGCCAACCTTGATCCGCGACATTGGTTGACTTTCTCCTCATGATTAATAAGAATGTTTTTGCATATCGAGATTAGTGGTTGAATAACCCGAACATTAATAAAGGGTTTTAAGCAATCTTGTGATCATTGTAAATAAAACAAGTTTTCAGATGTCTTGACAAGTCTTCTTTTTCTAACATTTTAGGAAAGATAGCGCTAAACACTGATTTTCTGTCAGCAGGGGCTTTCATACACTTTTACAAACCTTTCTACGCTTATGCTCTCTCAAAAGAGTCAAACCCAAAGCGAGTTTTGTGCCTACATTGAATAAGGCCATCAAAATAATACAAAATCGGGATCTATTCCCACCTTTCAAAAAAAAAATATATGCCCCTGCATGTATAAATTTCTAAGAATCTTTTCTTTCACATCTTCTTAAGGTTGACTGATTGACTAAAATAAAAAATAAAAATAAAAAAAAAAGGATAGGTTTTCCCTCTTCGGCTACAATTCGCATTAGGGCTGCCTTGACAATCTTCGAGTTTGGGGCTTTGCCAAGCCATCTCCTTAGACTGGGGCTTCTTTAGCCATTTTTGGGGTTCGCATCGGGTTCTTCACTAGTTCCCTAGATGGATTCAGTTTTGGTCAGATCAACCTCAGAATCACTTTCGTAGTACCAATCAGATTGGGATTTTGCCAGGTCACCAGACTAGGGCTTCACTAAGTCACTTCTTCAAAACCTAAGACTTCGCCTACTCAGTTCATCCAACCGGGGCTTCGCCAATGAGAGGATGTTTCCTCATTTAATAGAACTTGGGGCTTTGCAGAATTTTTCCTCAGACCGGGGCTCCGATAAGTCGCATCCATCCCTAGAAGAGAGGTTTGGTCACTTCGACATCTGCTTTAGTCTTTGGTTGTAAAAGCCTGTCAGCATCAACTTCAAACGCCAGAGTATGAGAAAGGAACATTCATTGAGATCCGAGGTTTAAATCCAGTCTCAGCCCAAGAAGGAATTCTAGTCCACGTTGACAACAGCAGCAGTTCAGTCCGCACCCAAGGGATACGACCCCACCTGCTTGAAACCCGTCTTAAACAATTTCCAAACACATTCCATATGTACATCCAGACCCAGTCCCTACCATGTTTCCAAGAAAAAAATCACCCCTAGGCTCAAGTAACCTGGCAATTGCTAATGATAACATTTTCTCCCAAAAAAGCGCCTCCGTTACTTCCTTTATAACGAGATAACGCCAGGCGACAGTTTCCGGATTGTCAAAATTCAAACTTTAGCTACCTCTATCACGAATAGTGAAGTATGCTCAAGTTTTTCCCAACTTTAGCTACCCATATCTCTGATTCGAAAGAGATTGAGAAGTATGCTCAAGTTCTCCAAACTTTAGATACCCATATCTCTGATTCGAATGAGATTGAGAAGTATGCTCAAGTTTTCCAAATTTCAGATACCCATATCTCTGATTCGAAAGAGATTGAGAAGTATGCTCAAGTTTTCCAAACTTTAGATACCCATATCTCTGATTCGAAAGAGATTGAGAAGTATGCTCAAGTTTTCCAAACTTCAGATACCCATATCTCTGATTCGAAAGAGATTGAGAAGTACGCTCAAGTTTTTCCAAACTTTAGATACCCATATCTACGATTCGAAAGAGATTGAGAAGTATGCTCAAGTTTTCCAAACTTTAGATACCCATATCTCTTATTCGAAAGAGATTGAGAAGTACGCTCAAGTTTTTACAAACTTTAGTTACCCCTATCTCCTCGATAGTGACGTAATGCCCTGTAGCCTATTTTACAAATTTACCCCTGTGGCTCATTTTGTTTGCCATTGGCATTTTCAATTCTATTTTCAAATGATTAGGGTACGTCCCGTTTCTTTACAAAAATTATCAGGGTACATCCCGTTTCTTTATAAAAATTATCAGGGTACGTCCCGTTTCTTTACAAAATTATCGGGTACATCCCACTTTCTTTACAAAAATCATCGAGTCCTTCTTACTTCTTTACAAAATGCGATCTCTCTCGCGATCTCCGTCATTCCAAGGTGGAAGAATGACATTTCGCTCTCTCTTTCGATCTCCGTCATTCCAAGATGGAAGAATGACATTTCGCTCTCTCTCGCGATCTCCGTCATTCCAAGGTGGAAGAATGACATTTCGCTCTCTCTTTCGATCTCCGTCATTCCAAGGTGGAAGAATGACATTTCGATCTCTCTCGCGATCTCCGTCATTCCAAGGTGGAAGAATGACATTTCGCTCTCCGTCATTCCAAGGTGGAAGAATGACATTTCGATCTCTCTCGCGATCTCCGTCATTCCAAGGTGGAAGAATGACATTTCGATCTCTCTCGCGATCTCCGTCATTCCAAGGTGGAAGAATGACATTTCGCTCTCTCTTTCGATCTCCGTCATTCCAAGGTGGAAGAATGACATTTCGCTCTCTCTCTCGATCTCCGTCATTCCAAGGTGGAAGAATGACATTTCGATCTCTCTCGCGATCTTCGTCATTCCAAGGTGGAAGAATGACATTTCGCTCTCTCTTTCGATCTCCGTCATTCCAAGGTGGAAGAATGACATTTCGATCTCTCTCGCGATCTCCGTCATTCCAAGGTGGAAGAATGACATTTCGCTCTCTCTTTCGATCTCCGTCATTCCAAGGTGGAAGAATGACATTTCGCTCTCTCTCTCGATCTCCGTCATTCCAAGGTGGAAGAATGACATTTCGCTCTCTCTTTCGATCTCCGTCATTCCAAGGTGGAAGAATGACATTTCGATCTCTCTCGCGATCTCCGTCATTCCAAGGTGGAAGAATGACATTTCGCTCTCTCCTTCGATCTCCGTCATTCCAAGGTGGAAGAATGACATTTCGATCTCTCTCGCGATCTCCGTCATTCCAAGGTGGAAGAATGACATTTCGCTCTCTCTTTCAATCTCCGTCATTCCAAGGTGGAAGAATGACATTTCGATCTCTCTCAAAGCTCAAACTACGACCTGGCTTGATTCCTCCGGGATACGTAGGTAGCCTCCTGTAGGTTCAGCCAATTTGTCACATATGACGCCCCCCTTTCCCCAGAGGATTCCGAACTACGATTATGGCTTGATTCCCACTCGGGATACGTAGCTAGCCTTTCATAAAAGGTCCAGCCACTCGACCAACTTGGTCACCCAATCCGTCTCGGCATTCGCCAGATTGGATCCTTTTCTATCGACAACCCCACTCGCCTTGCAAGTGACGTTGCCGAGGGGCTTCTGTAAGTACCCAAATCTGGCTCATGCCTTCCGGTTAAATTTCCCGGCAATTTCGGTAAGTTTTCCGGTAATTCCCCAGACCTTTCTAGTGTTCCGGAAACATTCCGGAACTGTTTTTAATTAAATAAGGGCTGAAGGGAATCCTTCCTAATTAAGAAACACGTTTTTCTTAATTAGGAGGGAAGGTTCTAGAATTTGCCACCTTGCATGGTTCTAGAATGCTGAGTCATTGTGGATAATGCCGCACGGCTGCATTAGCTTGCTGCCCTTAGCCGCATGGCTTCATTAGCCTTATCCAGACTGCCTATAAATAGAGCCCTCCTCTACCCATTTCAAAACAACAATTTCCAACAATACCACACATAATACGAAGAAATACTCCCAAGAGGCTGTTGAAGATCCAAGAAGGTGAAGAAGAAGGCCAAGAAGCTCCCTCCCTCCTCCTTGAAGATCCAAGACCAACCTCTCCTCCTAGCTCCGCCCGAAGAAGAAGGAAGCCATTGGTAACCTCGCACGCCCTAACCTCGCATCCTAATTGCTTTATAAATTGCTCATTGCATTACTTTTATATTGCTTGGGACTTGATAGATTAAAGATCATATCTTTATACCCCCCTTCCCCTTTTGCATGCATTAGACATCATTTGTCATAAAAATATAGTCTTTTCCTATAAAGGTGCATCCTTTGCACCTAAAACCCCCATTTTCAAATAAAAATGTCATCTTCATGCATCCTTTGCATATAAAAATCAAATCTTTTCAATCAAAATGCATCATTTGCATCCAAAATCACTTTTCCAAGCATCATTTGCTTTAAAGACCATGTCTTTACCATAAGCTAGCATCATATGCTTTTCAAAATGCAATCTTTATGCATCATTTGCATAATGAATGCCAATTTCTTCAAAAATGCATCATTTGCATAAAAATCAAATCTTTATGCATCATTTGCAATAAAGATCATTTCTTTAAACTAAGTGCATCATTTGCAACCCAAAAATGTCATCTTTTCATTAAAGTGTCATTTTTACATACATTTCCCCCATTCCCCCATTAGTAACCTAGGAACGGACCGGTGTAAAAGATCCTATCTTTACATCGTTCCTTCAATTAAAGGTTCCATATTTCTTTAGAAAGGGACAACCTTGAACCCTATATCTCCAATTATCGCTTAAGAAAGAGTATGAAGCATCTATACGAGCTCGACCGTCTTAAAGCGTAGGATTGATGGGCTAGGGACCTTCCTTTTCTAAAGAACCTCATCTTTGACCAAAAGAGAGTCATTCTCTCGATCACGCAAGTCCCGAGGGTCCCGAGGTTAAAAATGCGATGATCACAAGTCACAAGATGAGGACGGGATCATAATCCCGAATACATAAATTCCAAGAAATCCCGAGCGACAACCAACAAATGGTTTGTACGTCCGGAAGACGACTTGGGACATTCCCTCCTTATTTTCAAACACATGCACACAAGAAAGCACGCAAGCAAGCACGATTAATGAAATCATGGGAGACTTGCTCCGGCAAGGCACCTTGGGTGAACGCCAAACGTTCTTCCCAAGGGGTAACTTAACCTCCGAACCCATAAAACCTTTTTTTCAAAGTTTTGAGGTAATCAAAATGGCGTGGCGACTCCGTTTTTCAAATTAAACCGGATGTCTTCAAACTCGCGTGAATCCAACAAAAACAAAATTTGGGCACACATTCACACTAACGAATGCAGGAATTCAAATGTGAAATCAAATCCCCCTTTTCGGCAAGGATGATCTTCACTAAAGACGACCTCCAATGTCCACAAATGGATGAAGACAGCCTCCGGCATCTACAGTTTGGAAAAGACAAGCTCCGGCGTCTGCAACTTGCTAAAGACGACCTCCAATGTCCACAAATGGATGAAAACAGCCCCCAATGAAGACCACCTCCAGTGTCTACCGTTCGGTCAGAGACGCCAAGTTCTCAAATACAGTTCGGTCAGAGACGCCAAGTTCTCAAATACAGTTCGGTCAGAGACGCCAAGTTCCCAAATATAATACGATCAGAGACGCCAAGTTCTCAAATACAATTCGGCCAGAGACGCCAATTTCTCAAATACAAATCGGTCAGGGACGCCAAGTTCTCAAATGAAAATCGGTCAGAGACACCAAGTTCTCAAAAGCAAGAAGTCCCAATGTGAAGACAAGCTCAACAACTTCTACAAGGTTGACGATCACCAGCAAGATGCAGACTCAACCAAACTCCCCCCTTCAGGTCAAAATGCCTCCAAAGACAGCAAATCGTCAGCAGAAACCGCAACCCAACAACTCTTCATCAACATCAGCCGAAGCCTCAGTCCTTCCGGCAGCTACAGGTAAGCACAGCACAGGTATGAAAGCATATCTTAATCAACTACTTTTCTAAAAGAACATTATCATCAAATCTTAGGGCGACTTCCCAAAAAACAGTCAAACCTCGGGTGACCCCCAAATACCGTCAAACCATCCCCAGCAGTTTTCGAACTACGTCCAGGCTTGATTCCCACTCAGGATACGTAGGCAGCCTACCCTAGGAGAATGCCCTCAAATAGTCTCCCTCAACCCCGACTTAGGATCATACTCCTGAACTAGGTCCCCATTTAGGTTCATACTCCTGAACTGAAACCCCGACTTAGGATCATACTCCTGAACTAGGTCCCCATTTAGGTTCATACTCCTGAACTGAAACCCCGACTTAGGATCATACTCCTGAACTAGGTCCCCATTTAGGTTCATACTCCTGAACTAAGTCCCCATTTAGATTCATACTCCTGAACTAAACCTCGACTTAGAATCATACTCCTGAACTAGGTCCCCATTTAGGTTCATACTCATGAACAAAACCTCGACTTAGGTTCATACTCCTGAACTAGGTCCCCATTTAGGTTCATATTCCTGAACTAAAATCCACCAAAGGACCATCCATCCCAAACCGTCAAAGGGAAATCATTTCAAATCAAGGTTCGAGGCACCTAAGACGCCATCTCCAAGGTTCGAGGCACCTAAGACGCCATCATCAAGGTTCAAGGCACCTAAGACTCCATCATTAAGGTTTGAGGCACCTAAAACGCTATCACACACAACACTAGGAAAAGCGATAAAATGCAATCATCCCCTAATTCGACAAACCAAAACCATAGGGCGACTTCCCCAAAATAGTCAGATCATATGGTGACTTCCCAAAAATAGTCAGATCATAGGGCGACTTCCTCAAAACAGTCAAAACCTTAGGGTGACTTCCCAAAAACAGTCAGATTACAGGGCGACTTCCCAAAAATAGTCAAACCACAGGGCGACTTCCCAAAAATAGTCAAACCATAGGGCGACTTCCCAAAAATAGTCAAACCATAGGGCGACTTCCCAAAAATAGTCAGATCTTAGGGCGACTTCCCCAAAACAGTCAAAACCTTAGGGTGACTTCCCAAAAACAGTCAGATTACAGGGCGACTTCCCAAAAATAGTCAAACCATAGGGTGACTTCCCAAAAATAGTCAAACCATAGGGCGACTTCCCAAAAATAGTCAAACCATAGGGCGACTTCCCAAAAATAGTCAAGCCATAGGGTGACTTCCCAAAAATAGTCAGATCATAGGGTGACTTCCCAAAAATAGTCAGATCATAGGGCGACTTCCCAAAATAGTCGATCTTAGGGCGACTTCCCAAAAATAGTCAAATCTTAGGATCAAAGACCCGAACTACGGCCGGCTTGATTCCCACTAGGGATACGTAGGTAGCCTATCGCTAGGTTGACCACTCGATCACTGATCATCCGAGTCAAAAATGGAGCCTTACTCTTATCAACAACCCCGCTTCCTTCGAAAGCACGAGTCGCCAGGGGCTACGTAAGTGCTCCAATTTGAGCCGTTAGTATTTTCGTTAGAAAATTAACGAAAGTTTTAACACTTCCAACATTTCTAACAAACCCTAACCTTTCTAACAAAGCAAGGGTAAAGTGGGCATTGCCATTTAAAGTTAAACCAAGAAAAGAATCTCAAAAAGCAAAAGAAATTGGAAAAATCCGAATTAGGCAAGTTGAAAAACAAGCTGCTGTAATTTTTGAATAATATTCCTCCTGTCCAAAAGCCGACTGCCAGCAGATGAACAGTGCACGCTTACGAACCCCTCCGCGCGGAAATCTATGTAAATCACAGAGGGCTATAAATTAAACCCTCCTCTCTCAGTTTACACAAGACATTTTACACACAGAAGCTGCATTTTGGCGAAAAATAGAGAAAAAACAGTGGGAATCCTTAGATTGCCACCATTTTCTCTTGAACCTTTCCCAATTTCACTTCAACCATTCTCATATCACTCTTAAACCCACCAAGCTCAAGCTCAAAACACTACTCAAGAGGAAGATTAGGGAGAAAACATAGAGGACTTAAGTGTTATCTACTTGTTTTCTCTTTGATCAACTCTATCATCAAACCCTAAACACATTCAAGCCTTGAATCCACCCAAACACAACTCCAAAACACCAAATCTTGATACTCCTCAAGTCAAACACCAAATCTTGATACTCCTCAAGTCAAATTCCAAGCCTAGGAAGATAGGGTGTCACCATTGGTAAAGCCCTCCTTCTCTAAACCCTAAAATTCCCTTTTAACCTCTTGTTCATCTTGTTCTTCTTATTTTGATTTGCTTTATGTCTAATTTAACTTAAGTCTTGACCTAAGATGGTCATCTTGAAGTTCATCTTCATGAATGACCATCTCAAATGGTCCACATTTTAAATCTCTAGTTGATTTGTCTCTTTAATTTCATCTCTACAAAATATCCCCTCTCCCTTTGTAAAGGACATGTTTAAACCCCATAAAATTCCCCAAGGATGACTTGAATATGATAACCACTTAACACAAAGTAGTGGAATCAAGTCTAGGGATGAAAATGGGGTGAACATAGATGCAACTCCCCCAAAAATCACATTTTCCCTCAAGAACATCTTGCTGTCCAGTAGCATT
This sequence comes from Adenophora triphylla var. japonica, assembly GCA_022495995.1. NCBI lineage: Eukaryota > Viridiplantae > Streptophyta > Magnoliopsida > Asterales > Campanulaceae > Adenophora > Adenophora triphylla. The sequence goes on along the minus strand of JAFEMH010004521.1, from coordinate 109,739 downwards.
GTTCTGAGACCTCAGTCCATTTTCCTATTTTTTGGACATACATAAACTTGGAATTTGGTGTTTACTACAAAATACTTTTTGTATCCAACATCAATATCTTTCCAGACATATTTTTACTTTATTTTTTTCGTGAGTAAAACTCTTTTTTTCAAATTTTCCTTTAAAGGTCAGTTCATCAGTCTCTGGAAGTCCAGATTTCATATCTGAGATTTCCAGAAGGTTTTAGGTCCTCAAATCTTCTCCAAAATGAAAATTTCTTTTACAGAAACCTTATTTAAGGTGTTTTGAACATTTTTCATTCTCGGACTTTTCCCAGATTCTGGAGCTTTCAAGCCCTAAAATCCATTTCAAAGTCAAGGGTCAACTGCCTTTTTCATTCTGGCAGAAATGGTTTTCAACTTCCAAAAATCTTTTGAGTTCCAAATATCAACCCAAAAATCATCCAAAAAATCATGGGATCAGTTTAAAGCCTTAAAAAGAGTTCCCAATTTTTACTTTCCTCAGTTTCAACTTATTTTGGCCAAAACACACACACACACACACACACAACAAAGGATTTTGAATGTTTGGAAGACTCGTTTTACGAGGCGTTCCGGGTGCACACTAACGTCCTTCCCGGCGCGTAACGTGACCTCCGAACCCAAATTTCTGATCTCGGGCATTTTTCAAAGTTTTGGCCCTCAAAATTAAAATGGCGTGGCGACTCCGTTAAATTTCCAAAAAAAAAAAAATCGGGTACATCACACTTTCTGGTGATATGTTGGTGTTAGGTGACCATACCCGTCTTAGAAATTTTTTTATGGGGGTTTTGAACAGGTTTCCTCGTGAGTGCGAACAAGCGTTGAACGCCCAAGAGCTGGTGAGGAGAGTTCGAATTGACCCTTCTGATAGAATCATAACTGACTGGGAGAAAGTAGAACTGATGGATAAGACCGAGGTAGTTGTAGACCCCGATGCTGCAGTTGAGCATGAGGTTGATCTCAAAGTCCCCTTGACCGTGGCCCCCTTGGCCGTTGTAGAGTCCGTTGCTCAAATAGGTGCCCAGCCTAGAACGGTGGTGAATTTGGGGAGTAGTGATGACGAGGCTGTGGACATGGATGTGGTAGAGGTTGGAGGGGCGGTGTCTTCTTCCTCGGATTCTATTTCGGACCTTTTTTGGGCCTGGAAATAACTCTAAGACGGAGGTTGATGATCGAGAGATGGCTGACCGCATGGCGGTGGACACAACTCAGCGGGCAGTGGAGAGAGTGGATGCCTTTACTGAGGGTCATGTAGAGACTGCTGCCGCTCGAGGAAAGAGCTAGGCCGCTGCTTCCACCTCTGGCCGCAGTAAGCTGAAGAATAAGAAAGGATCAGTCTGCAGGGCAGCTGAGGATGAAATGGCCTCAACTTTTGGCATAGACCCCAACTCTTTTTCTATTTGTGGGCTACAGGACATAGAGCATAAGGGGAAGCTATGACCTGAGACCGTGGCTGATGTTCGAGGGAATAATAGAGCTTGCATCTTCTTTGGCGCCCAATTTGAGAACGGACTTAAGCTCTCCCTAGATCCCTTCATTGTTCAATTTCTAGATTTCAACTGATGCCTTCCTATGCATCTAACCCAAACACTGTCCGAGCCCTAGTCTCCTTCATTGTGGTGTGCAGGATCCTCGGCTTTGAGCCTTCTCTTTCTGGGCTAAATGCCTATTACTCCAACCAAATAACCTATGGCAACCTCGGTCTAAAGACCAAAAATAATTATGCACGCACCTTTTCTCCCCTAGCTAATAAGTTTGATCAGTGAAACCAAAAGAACATCTTTGTGATCGAGAGCCGATTTGGCTGGAGCTTCCCTAGGCCGGAGGGTGCTGCCCCTATTAGGGTTTCTGCAAGTTCTTATCCTAGCCCCTTCGAATCTGAAAGCCTCCATATCGCCAAAGCCAAACACTTAGCTCAGTATGTCACGGAGTGATCTAGCCCGGTCTTTGATGTGACCATAATAATAGATGACGAGCGTTTAATGATTTACGTCGGGGTGGCTCCCTAAAGGGAAGGCTGTAATACTGCCCCCTAGGGTAGCTATTCAGCCCCTTCTAAGCGATCCGGACCGGAGAGTCCATGAGTTCTTTCAATTTGAAGCCAAGTGTGGTTCTTGTATGATAGGTGCGGTCTGCGAGCCTCCGGCATGGATTGGTCTCTTATCTATTTTTGCTTTTGACTTGCTTTTTTCTGTGCTCTTATTTGAAATGTGGTCTGACTTTTTTTTGTACAGATCCCGAAGATATAACAATGGCCACCAGGGTGTCCCAAGCTGAACTGAAGGCAATAAAAGCTCCCCAATCGGGCAAAGAGAACAAGGCTAGGCAAGATGCCTTGAAGAAAACTCCCGCTCCAGGGGTGGTGCTGCCCGTGGTTGATAAGGCTTCTGGAGGTCTCCTGGCCGCCGCCCAAGGTATGCCCAAGTCAAAAGATCTCCCCCCAAGGTCCAAATCTAACCCTGACCGCAGTTCGGCGGAGGATCGTGTCACTTCAACTGCCCAATTTGACCGGGGGAGGAAAATGAGCCTGACCGAGACTAAGGGTGTTGGTAAGGAAAAACAACAAAGGGTCCAGCAGCTCGAAGTCATAACTTTCACCACCCAGAGATCACCGGCCAGAATGGGGTCTATCTGCCCCAATGCCTACACTATTTCCAATATAGATTCCCGGGAAGCCGCGTGGAGCCTGGGTAACCAGATCAGGGAGGTTCCCCGTGTTCAAGGAGTTTATCTTTACTCTCGTAGAGGTCATAACTCGGTGGTAGGGCTTGGCCTTTTAAACGGGCTCTGCTGTCCGGACTTCTACTAGGGGGTGGAGGCAATGCTGAATGCTTCTGCTTTGGTTGGAAAGATAGGCTTGATGGCTGCTGAGGTGAGAGTTTTTCTTTTCCCCTTGTTTTTTAAAAAACTTTTCTGACAATATACTTCTCTTTTATAGATGGCCAATGATGACATGAGGATGAGAGAGATTACGGATGAGCAAGCTGCTGCCATTGCGGATAAGAACAAGGCTTTGGGGAATGCCTTGGAGGAGAAGGAGGCCCTAGCTTTATCTCTCAAGGATAAAGAGACAGATCTGAAGCAAGTCTACGAAAAGTATGAAGCAAGTCTGAAGTCCTTAGAGAAGGCTAAGGGTGATCGCGATGAATTTCACGGACGGAAGGAGCAGCTTGAGAAAGATGTGGCTGAGTACAAGAGTAAACATGAGGCCACCAGAGCATAAGTCCTGCAGCTAGAAGCTCAGGTGGACAAAATTTCTGAAGAACTGGTCCCCTGAGGCAGTTCCAACTTGAAAAAGATGACGTGCTTGTTGTTGCCAAGGTGGAAGATGTGGAAGAGTTCAAAAACTTCCAAGAGTATAAAGATGAAATCCTTGCGGAGTGCTCTTCCCAGTTTTGAGGGTGCTACTAAGACCTAGTTCTTTGCGGCTACGGGAAAGTTTTCCGCTGAATAATTGGCCATCATTGGATCTTTGATCGCGACGGATGTGGAATGCCTGCCCAGGCATGCATTGGTTCCTCTTGCTAAGGAGGATATTGACAATCTTGAGGCATCTACAGCCTCTTCTCTGCCTCCAGTCACCGCTGTCTCCACCACAAGTTTAATAGACTCTCTTGACACACTAAGGTGGGGTGAGGAAAAGCTATCACTCGAAGCCGCTGCTGCTCGCCTATTTCCCAATGGGCCTACGGTCAGCGAGCTCTTTATGCCGCGATCAACTCCTACTCCAGCTCCAGACTCTGCTCCAACTCCGACCCCAAAGACCGAGCTAACCACAGAGCCTGCTCAGCCCTCCGTCTAGATTTTAATAGGATTTTATTTTGAACTTTTTACTTTTCTTATGTAATAGATGTTAGGTATTTGTACTTTCCCTTCTTATCTATTAATGAAAATTTTGTTCAACTTCATTCATATCTTATCTTTTCGAGCTTTTGCAACTGTGAATGCCTCCTTCAATTAAAAGAAAATACTTAGTCAATTGCATTCATGTTTTATCTCTTTGAGATTTTGCGACTTATAATGTTTATTTTTACTCAATGTTTGGCCATGGGCATTACTGTGCCTTTGTTAGTTTTTAGGCCGCTTTATGAGTGTTTTCTAATTTCTTATGAAAACTTTTTAGTGATTTATGCGATCTAGACCTTTTGAGTCTGGCGCTTTTCGAAAGAGCCAAGGTAAGCTTTTTTACATATGGGCATGCGGAGTGCGGCTTTAAAGCCAGTCTGCGCATCAGCAGGGCGTGACCGTGCTGGTGTCCGTATTCACACTAGTGATTTACGCTATCTGGACTCTTGAGTCCATGGAGCTTTTGTAAGAGTTAAGTTAGGCTTCTTTACATACGGGCATGTGGAATGCGGCTTTAAAGCCAGTTCGTGCATCACCAAGGCGTGATCATACCGGCGTCCGTGATTTGGGCATGGCCCTACGGGCATTCACTTTGTTAATTCAGTAGTGAGTAAATGAATTTTTGTGCTTTTTTGAGTTACAAAATCGTACAAATACATTTCTTTGATCAATTGTAGCTACTATAACTATTTTTATAAACACTTGGTACAATTTTTCTAGAAAAAATACTTTCTAAAATGATCGATGTTCCAAACATTTTTGAGGTCCTTTCCTTGTTTTGTTCGCAATTTGTAGGTCCCCTCTTTAATAATTTGAGTGACTTGATACGGACCTTCCCATTTTGGATAGAGCTTGTGGAAATCGGGATGGGTTCCTTGAACCTCTACATTTCTTAATACCCAATCTCTCACGGAGAAGTTTCTTTTGCTAACTCTCTTGTCATGATGCTTTTTGTCTTTCAGCTTGTAGTTGACTAGTTTATTATGTATCAAAGGCGTTGTCCGCCGTAGAAGGTTGTTATCTTAATATAGAAAAATTAGCTTACGCCTTGCTTGTATCTGCTCGAAAATTACGAGCCTACTTTTCTGCACACCCTATAATTGTACTCATTGAGGCCCCGCTTAGAAAGGTTTTACATAAACCAGAGTCCTCGGGGAGGATGCTAGCATGGTCTATAGAGCTCACTGAGTTCCAGATCACCTACTCTCCCCGAAGGACCATCAAAGCACAAGCCTTAGTTGATTTTGTGGCAGAAACATCATTTAAACTAGCGGACAGCGACCTGGGGAAAAGAAAGAGGGCAGAATCCCAAGAAGCCCAAGAGAGCTCAGAAACAGAGATTATACCGCCCAAAGAGCGTCTAGAAGAAGTATGGACTTTATTTGTGGACGGATCTGCGAGCAAGCTAATGAGCGGAGCGGGCATACTCTTGATCGCACCCTGCGGGGAGAAATTTAAGAGAGCCTTAAGATTCAAGTTTGAAGCATCAAACAATCAGGCTGAGTATGAAGTAGGGGTGTAAATGGTTCGGTTTGGTTCGGTTTGGGACAATTTACGGACCAAACCACTAGTCATCGGTTTGGAAAAATTTCAAGTCGAACCGAACCATGAAAAAATTCAAACCGAACCGAACCAAACCGCCATGGTTTGGTTCGAACCGCGGTTTGATTTTACGGTTCGAACCGCGGTTGAAACCATAATTCAAACCACGGTTCAAACCATTAAATAGAGCATTGCTCACAATTATTTGTCATGTTTGTTTGAATTTTCCAAACATAACATAAATAAGAGATTAAGTATTTAAACACAACTTGAAATTGTGCTTCAATGTTTATAATAACAACCATTTGAGTACTTGTAATGGTATGTGCTAAAGAGTAAATTAACATTGTTACAAGAAGATTAATCAAAAGAAAAAAGGGTTATGTGCTAAAATTCATGAATAAAATTAGGAGTTTTCAAATCTAAATGTAAGGTGAAAATGAAAGATATACATATCTACGGTTAATATTGAACGGTTTGGTGGTTTGGTTTATTGGTTCGGTTTGGTGGTTCGGTCTCGCGGTCTCGAACCGTGGTTTGGGGGTCCAAACCGCAGACCAAGTCGAACCACACGGTTTGACAATTTTTGAAACCGAACAAAACCACTATTGCTTGAAAATCAAACTAAACCGCATGGTTTGGTTTGGTTCGGTTCCGAATCACGGTTTGAACCGAACCACTTACACCCCTAGTATGAAGCGATAATAGCAGGCATGGAATTAGCCAGAGACTTGGGAGTTCAAAATATTGAGATAAGTAGTGACTCTCAGCTCATAGTAAACCAAATAAAGCGGGAATATGACACGATCAACCCAGTTCTAGCCAAGTACTACGATCTAGCCAAATCCCTTCTCAAAAGCTTCGTATACTATTAACTGAACCAAGTAATGAGAGAGGACAACACGGAAGCAGACCTCCTCTCCAAAATCATCGATCAGGAAATCATAGACATTGATGCGGACTGCCAAATAGAGTTTGCAGAAGCACCTCCTATAGATCGGATTCAGATAAACAATATTGAGGATCAGGAAAGGGACTGGGTAGATGAAATCAGAGATTACATCGAAAAGGAAACCCTCCCCGAGAATCAAGCAAAAGCTAGACTCATCAAAAAGGTGTCCGCGAAATACACGATCCTGGATGGAGTATTATATCGGCGATCATTCACCAAGCCTTTGCTAAGATGTGTCAAAACTCATATGGTCACCAATCTACTCTACGAAGTCCATGAAGGAGTTTGTGGCAGACATCCAGGCGCTCGCACTCTCTCGGACAAGATTAAATTTCAAGGGTTTTATTGGCCAACAATAAGAGTACGTCAGAAAGTGTGATAAGTACCAGCGGTTTGCGGATATTCCTAGACTCTCATCAACAGAGCAGACTTTGGTTATACCATCATGACCGATTGATACTTGGGGGATTGATCTAATAGGACCGTTCCCAACTGCCCGAGGAAATATTAAGTACGTAGTGGTGGCCGTGGATTATTTTACAAAATGGACAGAAGCAAAAGCTTTGGCCACCATCTCCGAGGAGAATGTTATCAATTTTGTCCACGATCACATTTGGTGCAGATTTGGGGTTCTAAGAGCAATAGTCTCGGATAATGGCACTCAGTTCGCTGTGAAATTTACAGTTGAATGTGAGTGAATGAAAGTTCAACATCGCCTGTCCGCAGTAGCTTATCCGCAAGGAAATGGTCAAGCAGAGGCCGCGAACAAGTTAGTTCTCTCCACCCTAAAGAAAAACTTGGAAGGGAGAGGAGGACGCTGATTAATGGTCAAGCAGAGGCCGCGAACAAGTTAGTTCTCTCCACCCTAAAGAAAAACTTGGAAGGGAGAGGAGGACGCTGATTAGACGAGCTCCAAACCGCACTATGGGTTGTCCGCACCACAATCAGAAATTCAACAGGTGAAACCCCTTTCTCGCTCACATATGGATCAGAGGCAGTTGCTCCAGTAGAAGTAGCCTTACCATCTTACAGAGTCACTTACTTCGATGAGTCTCAAAATGAGGCAAACAGAAGATATGAATTAGACGATCTCGAAGAAAAGAGAATGCTGGCAAGTGAAAAAATGGTGAACTACAAGCAGAAAGCCAAGAAGCATCATGATAAAAGAGTGAATAAGAGAAGTTTTTTCAGTTGGAAATTGGGTGCTAAGAAATGTTGAAGTACAAGGGACACAAACTGGCTTCCACAAACTCTCCCCAAAATGGGAAGGTTCGAACGAGGTTACCCAAATTATCAAGGAGGGAACCTACAAATTGCGAACAAGAGAAGAAAAAGACCTCAAGAACGTTTGGAATAGCGATCATCTTAGAAAGTATTATAGATAACATTTTAACAATGTTTGCTTGATCTTCACAATTACACATAAGTGTGTAACTTTCTTGTTTCCCATTCGAAAATCACGCCTAGAGTCATTCCCATGACCTGTTCAACCAAGGACCGAACAAACTAACAATTGATATATAATTAATAATTATCACTTTGTAATTTATGAAAAATATGTGATAACTATTCATAATTTGAATTGTCAACACAATGGCAACACATGAGGCAACACCAGTGGCAACACATGGTGTAACACTTACAATTGTGTTCTTATTAGTTTAGTTGACAACTGAGAACTTACCAATCAATTAAATTCTCAATTGTTTGGTCGCCGTATTTGGTGGTCGTCGAAATTGATCGTGTTCTTAGTAGTTTAGTTGACAACTAAAAACTTACTGATAAGCTAAGTTCTCAGTTGTTTGGTCACCAAAGTTGTTGACCGCAGAAGATGGGGAGTGGTGACCTAAGGTGATGATGGTTGGAGAGAATATAAACTGATGATAAAGAGGGTGGACTTAGTAAAATTTGAAAGAGAGTATACTCATTAAGGTAGGAAATATATGTTTAGATGTAATATTTCTTGTTTTAGAAGGTAAAATTGATAAGTTTGGGGGATTATATGTAAATCCCCCTTAATTATATATTTTTATCCTTTTCATATAAATGGATTGCTAAATTAAATTTGTCCCAACATAAATAAATAAATAAATATAAAAGTTATATATTTTGCGAGGAATAAGAACTTTCACTTTTTAAAAGTCCATCAATTCAAGAAAATTAGCAATTATTGTTCATTTTTTAACAATCAAAGATTAATGTGAGTTAATGTAGGCGAAGCCCAAATTTTTTTTTTTTTTTTCAAAAGGGGGACAAAATTAATATCATTTAGTAAAAATAGGAAAAAAATTAATGTATTTTTTTAGTTTGGCAAAAGGGGCCGAATTTCAATATAGTGCACTAATACAACCAAATTTTAAAATAAATACACTAGTAAAAAATAAATATTTTCATCTAAAAATGTAAACTCAGACTACTATGGAAAAATACCCTAAATACATGGGCTTTTTGGTGCAATTTTTTCTTGATAATATGGTGCTTTTGATTAATTGATTTTTTTTTTTTTTTGGGGTATCATATCACGAGTATCATGCCGAGGTAAGAAACCCACTAATGTTTATTGACACATTAAACTTTTGCACATAATTTATAACCTTCTTGTACCAAAAAAAATAGATTAAAATAAAATAAAATTATAACCTGCGAGAAGATGACTTTATTAATGACACAAAATACCAAAGGTCTCTTGATGAGTGGTATCAGGTGTGGGAGGGTGTTAAAAGAGGTTTCCACGGAGTGGAGGTATTAGGTTCGACTTTCTTTCTCTGGTAGTAAAGTAAAGTGGAGAACTTGTGTCACTATTCCCCGTAGGGGTGATTTGTGGCGTCTACTACATCTACATGTGATCCTTCATATGGCGCGGGACGTGTGTGGCGAGTGTACTAACAGATGGCGCATGACGTCTATGGCCGGTGGACTAGCAGATAGCGCGAGACATCTATCTATGGCGATCGTATAGATAGGCGTGTATCATATTTTGTAATAATAGATTCTAATATAGGAATTTGTAATACAATAACAGTTTCATTGAATGATACCAAACTTTGTAAAAAAAAAATGAAGCAAAATGTTTTTTTTTTCTTACTTTATGATTCAAGTTTTTGTTTATCAAACTAGTATGTCAACTCCTTTAGTTCCAAATCCAAAGCTCATGCCAAAATTTGCTTTGCCCTCAACGTATAATCTTTTTTAAAATCAATTATTGACAACAAGTATGTTCATCTATCTACCAACTGAACAGGAGTATGTGTATAAATCACTGACACAAGACAAGAGGAAAGTGAATCCTGTACCAAATTAATCCTTGACCATCCATGTTGGTCCAATTACAAGTCAGACGCATTGAGAATTCGAAAAATATTTGGATAGAATGAGCTGCATTGCATTCACAGGAATAGGATGCTCATAAATGACTTGAGAGCAGGGTGCCTGCCAGGGAATACAATACACCATTCTTGGGCAGAATTCTTAGCTATGTCAACGTTGGCATGAGTGAGAAATATTATAAATACTAATCCATAAAGTTTTTCCGGATATCTTCAAGTCCAAATATTACATTACAGTACGAGCTAGCCTGTAATTAATAAACCCTTTTCTACAATTGTTTTCTAGTATAAATCAGAATTATAGTACAATAAGAGGCCCAAACACTACAGATGAGCAAATACACCACCCAATATTTTAGTTGTTGCTCCAAAGACAAAAATTTCAATGACTCCGTCCGTCCGTACATGATGCGGTTGCTTTCTACCTCACTAATTCATCAGTGCTCAATTGAAAATATACTCGGCTGTAAGTTGCTCAAACCCACCCGTTTATCTCCAAAATGGTTCTGGTTCCCTTGCAATATTTCCAACATCAAAGTCCAATGCTATCCTTTTCACCAGACCCTCTTGCATCTGAGAGAGAGAGAGATAGAGAGAGAATATATCAACGAAAATGTCATAAATCTATACAAGTTGCCTTCAGTAAATGTTAAAAAAGGAAACGAAAGAATATATAGATGGAAATAGACCAAATAAATCCAACCATATACCATCCTCCACCTAATGTTACTCATTTTAAACTTTATCTACCACTACTAAGAGTCTCTTAACTAGAGTATGAAACAAATATCAATAGTCTATGGGTCACCTGCACTGAAAATATTACATAATTATGAATAATCTAGAGAGAAACAGCATGCATAAGTGCAGATGCACACAAAAACGGCCTTTTAAACCTTATAAAAGACAGAACTAACCTCAAAATGGCCAACCTTGAAATATTATAACATCAAATTCACAGCATACACATGGGAAAGCGGATATAAATTTGTTTCACTATACTGGAAACTAACTTTACCCAGTAGAAATACAGATGTAAAGAACAAACATTAACCAACTGAAACATACCAAAGAGCCAATGGCTACCAAAGCCCGAAATTTCGAATCAACTTCCAGATTTTCCTCTTCGGCAATCTGCAGGAGAACCAAGAGTGTCTTGAATAGTACATTAATACTGGAAACTTGCACTGAAGGCCCCCCTGACTTCTATTTGGTGGGGCAGGGTGGCATCGATGCGAATAGATCATTTTACTATAAACTAGTAGGCCTCATCAGGACATCAAAATATACCTCGAGAGCTGCGGAAAGAACTTGAGATTGACCTTCTTCGTCTTTCTTTTCAATTAAAAGAACAGCATAACTGTAAGCCCAAAAAAGAGATAAAATAGAAGCTTAAAAGGCCATACACGAATGGCGAACTCAAATCATCTGATCATGAATCAGTCGAGATGTTCATATGTGTATACCAGATTGTAGCAAGTACAAAAAGGATAACATAAGTAAGACAATGGAATAAGCGCAAGATGTTGCATTCAATATATATTCAATAGAATAAGCGCAAGATGTTGCATTCAATATATATTTCAATTAGAAAGTAGAGGAGAACGTTTGTGAAATCAAGCAGAAAAGTGGAAACCAATAGAGTGAAAAAACGAAAGACCAAAATTCAGAACAAAATGTAGCAACCGCATGTTGACTGATATTAGAAGGAATAACAATTCAGATGTACACTTACTTGAGAATCAATGTAGAATATGACAGCTGTACATTCTTATTAGATGATGAGTAGCAACTTGAGAAGGCATCAAGAATCTGCAAGAATGGCAAAAGAAAATTCAGTAAATGTCGATGACTTGCAGAAATTTAAAACACAAGTAAAGCGGCCAAAAGAGCTTCATATGTTTAGTGTGGCGATGTGATAACAGAGTTGCTATTCACGATTTGTCCCCTGCTATGATGTATCTCTTGCCCAAGCATGAACCCCAGCAACACTCACAGGGGAAAGATGTAAAGAAAAGATGGAGAAGAACAAATACTTGTATTTTAGGATTCCTAATAAATGTCTTACCAACTCTTATTTAATTTCATACTCCCATTTGTACCCTTTGTTAGATTTCCAATGTTAATGTAAAAAGACATTATTTAATCAAAAAGAACAAGAAGAGCAAGAGTCCAACTTTGTTAAGGGTGTGGTGGGAAAGTAGTAATATGCTTAGTTTATTTCACGTGTCTTACTTGCTATTTTTCCTTTGCTTTATTTATTAGATACCAAGGCTTAAATCTACCTTATGAAGCTCTTTAGATATTCAAATAAATTATTAGATCTTTTTAATCAATAACGTATTTGTTAATTTGTATTTACTTTATTTGAGATTGATGCCATAAGGGTACTTCTGTACTTTCTTTCTTTCATAATCTAATTGACTAAGGTAGCCAAACATGACTAAAATCGCAAACTGATTCCAGGAGAAGCACTTTCATTGAAATCAATTGTGGAGAATCACTTTTTCAGAATCAGACGCAATACCAAACTGGCACTTTACAATCACAAATTACTTTCTTCCAGGTTATAAAGAAATGCGGTAGATATAAGTCAATGTTTCGGTCAACCATTAACAAACACACGAAAGGACATATATCAATTGAAGGACTCAGTAAAAGCAGCTGTAGACACTGCAAATAGTAGGAAAAGCTGCCAAATTTCACTATAGCATGTGTGTGTCTATGGGGAGGGGCAAGAGCTAGAAGGAAGAATCAATGAACAAGGAAAAATGTTTTGTGCTAGGCCACCTACATAAGTTATGGAACACAGAAATTCACAAGTTTCGAATTTTTATCCTGTATACAAGACCTTAATCATTCCCATAAAACAGAAATAAACCAGAACCCAATCGAATCAAGATTTAGCAATTTTTTTATAAAGCTAACAATCATGTGACAGATTTTCTTCTCAGAAAGGCTGATCAGCATGACAAGCATTACAACAATTTGTACTAAGAAAAAAACAATAGCAGCCTTAAGCATCAAGTGGCCATCTCATCCCACTCATCCTGGCAAAACTGAGCCAAAAGAAGCGGTAACTTCACTCAGCACAAACTGCAATAATAAGCTTATCCCATACCCCTTCCTAAACATCTTTCCACAACAACCAATGCAGAACGGCAAAAGTGAAGATGCATTCATATCAAATTCAAATAAATGAAAGTAGAAAAATACCAAACTACCAACATAGAAAGAAATCAAATTGAAATCTGTGTAACTTTCTAAAAGATTGAACATGATCAAACTTCTCATAATTCTTTAGCTTGGAGTTCAGGGAAAATGCTGAGGAAGAAACAAAAATATGAAGGAGCATGATTGCTTCTCTCTCGCACCACCATCATTACATAAACATAAATCCTACAGATACACAAACAACAAATTATAGAGTATACTGCCAAATACATTCAGTAGGAGCAAGGCATAGGAGGAGAAAACCTGTATGCCCAACAAATGTATGTACGCATGTTGTTCCTTTCCATAGCTTCAAAGTTGTGTCACTTGAACCTGATTACCGTTAACAAACATCAACATTCTTCCTAAAGCAAGCCAGTGTAGAAAAGTATTTCTTTCCGAAACAACCAAAAAGAGTTAAGGAAAAAGAGAAAATAAATAGACAAAAAGAACATAAGCATTTACCGATTAAGCAAAATGAACTTGTTTCATATTCAAGATCACAAGTAATAAGACGGTGGGGTGACCCATGGAGAAGAAATACCTGTGACAACCTCGCCGGAAGGTAATTTTATAACTGCTTGTATTGGTGCCTTATGAGCCTCCCATGCCTCACTTGTTTGGTTTCCCTTCCAACGTCTCAATGTACTACAAAGAAGAAGCCCCACCACGAAACAACATAACGATAATGAAAATTAAGTGAGGTAGGCCATAAGCTAATAAAGTACGCAATGATTGCAACAGTTCACTGAAGTAATTACCGTCTAGAAAATAAAGTAGTAGTTGATTGATAGTCTGACATGGCATATACTTAATCTAAGCAATAAAAAATGATGACAAAGTGAACCCAAACAAAACATAAATAATGAATCTACTAGGACAGAAGTTCACATCAAGTAATCACCAATCTTACTCAGCTGGGTAAATGAGTATCAACAAGATCAAAATGACTATCAAACAGCCCTTAATCTTCCCTTCCCTTGATACCCAATTAAGCCACCTGCTCCTAGAGAGCAATGATTGCAGTAGGAAAGTTAACCAATTTTCAATGAATGGAACAAGAAATGACTACCTTCATGCAAAGTACACAAAACAAAAGTGTTAATAAGCACAAAGGACATAGAATGAACATCAGAGTTACGTATACCAAAAGCAAACTCAAGTCCACTTCAGAGGTTTTAGGTTGTTTAACCACCACACAACTTTAATTTGGGAACAAATTATGTTGCTACTATTTTTCCCTACTGCAATTATAATCAACTTTCGTCCAGTTTGATGTGTCATGAGTTTTAGTTTGTCTTTAGTGACGTACTACCAGTTGACCCATTTAAATGTCATTACTTACAGGTATTGCAAAATAACATAATATCTGTGTCGAACAATACGAACAATACACACACACACAAATATATACATATTTCCCCCTTCGTCCCAAAATGAGTCCCATATTTTGACTTTGAAGGACATTTTGAACTTATAAGCAATTTAAGAGGCAAATTTACATAAGTATCCATATGCCTTCTACCTTATAGACTTGTAATATTGCAAGTATACAGTGGAATGTGATATTTGCTAAAGATGAATTTAGTAACTTCCTTAAAAATAGGCACTCATTTTAGGATAAAAAATTGAAGGTTTAATTTCATTTTCAACCATTGTACATTACTCCACCTTTCACTTCAATCACTATACTTTATTTTTAGCACGAAAACCACAAAAGTTTCGGAAAACTATCACTTTAGCCACAAATTCGTGCATAATTCGTGTCTAATCAGTGGCTAATTTGTGCCTTAATTCGCGAATTTGTGGCTAAAATGATAGTTTTCCAAAACTTATGTGGTTTTCGTGCTAAAAATAAAGTACAGTGGTTGAAGTGAAAGTCGGGGTAAAGTACAGTGGTTGAAAATGAAATTAAACCAAAATTGAAAAATGGACCCTCAATTTCGGACTGGGGAAGCACTATTAGCGGAAGCAAACAAGGATCTGTCTACATTCCCACTCAAGAAACTTCTTGAACTGAAAAACTTAAGAGATGGCTTATTACTCATGGAAATTACCTTTCTAACCAACAGTTTAGTCGTATCCAACCTGTCTATTCATGTAGGAAGGCTCAAGTTATACACTCACAAGAATTACAAGCATAATTCTCTAAAACTACATATTTTAGTTGAACATTCTTTACAAAGCATAATAAACTCTTTTAGTGCACCAAATGGAGCACCCAGTCTCCATTGGAATCACACACCGTTATCACAATCAGACTAAGCTATACAGAAATTCAATCATTTCCATAAAATATTTAATATTTTAACATATTTATCTTCTTTTTTATAATCATATGTGTTCAGCTTTTATATCATCTGCCTGAAAGTCCACAAAGATGGTAAGCTCGAGAATAACTTAATCATATAAAATGTCTAACTACCATTTGAATATGTGGTTGATATCATATCATATCAACTAAATCAACTGGATTGTGGACATACAATGATAGGTTATCATCAGAAGTTGGTGATTATTCAAATTTTCCTTAATACATACGGTGAAATAAAGAACTAACCTATCAACGGATGACGAGACAATATCTAATCCATCCAGCATAACTCCCGTGACTTGCAGTTTATGACCTTTCAGCGTCTGAACTGTCTCTCCACGCTCCAAATCCCAAACTAAGACAAGAGTGTCCATCCCGCCAGACACAATTCCACCTTCTGGGAACTTCTCATTTGGGGGTATCCAAGCAAGCGGCCCCACAAAACTAGTGTGTCCAAGCAATATTTTTTTCTCTATATAGTTTCGATTGCTAGAATGATCCAAAGCCCAGAACCTGATCGTTCTGTCCCTTGATGAAGTTGCTATACCCACATTGTCACATGCACATATGCCACGCACCTAAATATACGAATGAAAAAATAGCATGAAAACTCATAACAGAACTAATTACACTTCCAATATAAACATCAACGAGATAATTAGTATAACAGCAAACTACACCACGCATATACTAATAACATAGTCGGGCGAATACCATCTAATAATGTTACAGCAGAGGTAATATATTTTAATCAGGAGACCCATTAATTTAAGTTGGAATTACTAGTCTCGTTAGAAACATTAAAGTTAGATGAGAAAGAAAAATGAAAAAGAATATACACCTTGTTTTTCCAATGTACAGAAAATCAGTATAAAACATCAAATTTCATGAGTGCTAGTCGTGGCACCAACGTGTATAACTTTCATGTCACGAACCTAACTATAAACTCCCTCAGTCCCAAAAAAAACTTCTTTAAGAGTGTACCTTAACTTGATTGTACTTTCTTGAAATTGCATTATAACAACAGCATTTTCTGGAAATGAGATTGTTTTTACCAAAAATGGAAGAGTGACTATGTTTTGGGAACACAGTGGAGTATAACTTTGTCCAATATCAAACACTTAACAAACCCTAATAATTAAGCTCGAATTAGTCATGTTACATTAAACCATGTGACGAACCAAGCGAAAATTAAGTATATACATTGTGTGTCGAATTCTAATGTACACCAAATTAGCAAAATTTCAAGAAAAATCAAATATAACCCAGAGGCTAATTCAGCTAACATGCTTCAAACATATAAAAGAAATTAGTGATGAGAAAATCATGAAATGCGACTTAACATTCATATTTGTTTCAAACAGCCTTTAATCGAACTTCAATTAAACTTACAAATCATCATCATTCAAGAAAAAACAAAAAATAACACGATGGATTGGATTAAAAATTGAATTGAATTGAAATAATGTGAGCGAGAAACATACGTCTTCCTCGTGACCTATGTAAGGAACTAGGGTTCGTATTTGGATTTGGGATTCGACCGTTGTGTTTGGATAGAAATCACACGGTGTCGTTCAGTAAATTAGGATATTAATAAAGTAAAGGAGCGGACATGGCAACATGCGTTTTCATTTAATGGAACGATGTCGTTTATGTCTTGCCTAGAGTATTCTATTTTCTGTTTCTTAAAACGCTATCGTTTCATGGAGTGAGAAGGGGGCCGTTGGAACCCACGTGTTTTCTCTCTCCATTTATCATTTTCAGATCGCCATTGTTATGGCATATGATGAATAAACCAATATTCCAATTCTCTCTCTAAATTCTGCTCTTCTTTCTCATCTCATACTCTGATATTCTGTCTAATTTCTCTTCTCATCCAAAACTGATTTTAATTCTTGTTCCACAATTGGTATAAATTCCAATTGACATTCTAAGCAACGGTAATTTCTGGGTTGGGTCATAACAAATCTGGTATCAGAGCAATCGATTCTCGGAAAAACATGGTGAATCATCAGAATAATCGTATGGACGCAATGGAAGCAAACCTCAGAGCTGTTGATGAGAGGTTAACTGGGCTTGAAGGTGCGCTGGAAACAAAAACCAATGAATTGAAGACTGAGCTGAAGGAGGAGATCTCGGCACTGAGCAAAGGGATGGAAGAAATGACACGCATACTAATGGAGATGAGGGCCAACAATGGTAAGGACAAGGTGGATGAAGCAGGGAGAGGTTTGAAGGGCAATAGTAGTGCAGGGTCGATATTGGGGGCTTCACCTAGTGCTGGCAAAGAGATCCCAAACACTGAGCAAAACAAACAAGGTAAGATTGGTATTGAAACCATTCATATTGATGATTCAACTGATGCTATTAAGGGTACTGAGTATGGTCATATAACTAGATCTGAAAAGGGAGTGAATGAGAGCTATAAGAAACACCTTAAACTGGAATTTCCCAAGTTTTCTGGGATTGACCATCGTGGGTGGATCCGTAAGTGTGACAAATTTTTCAAATATAGAGAGATTCCCTTGGGTGATAGGGTAGAGTTGGCTACGATGCACTTTGAAGGGAATGCAGAGTTTTGGTACCAAAATTTTTGTGAAGAAATTGATAGAAGTGCATGGGATGAGTTTGTAGAAATGGTAGCTATCAGATTTGGAACTCAGGCATATCAAAACATTGAGGGTGAATTTGCTAGTTTACAGCAAGTGGGGTCAGTGGGTGAGTACCAGGATAAGTTTGAAGAACTAAGGGCCATCATGAAGGTGGAAAATGTTTGTCTAAGTGAGAGGTTCTATGTCAAAAACTTTATTAAGGGGCTCAAAGAAGAGATCAAGTATAGGGTTCAATCTCAGTTTCCTCCTACCTTAATTCATGCAATCAACTTGGCCAGAATTGAAGAATCACATTGGGAGGTGTCAGTAAAGAAAATCAAGTCAGCCACCTATAAAACAACCTCACCCTACCCTTCATTCAACACCAACCCTAGACCATCCTTTCCAACATCACAATACCCTGCCAAATCGAATAACAATAGCAACAAATCATCCACATACTCATCTCCTTCCATAAACCCCAGAACTGACAGTGCTACTCCTACCAAAAACAACTTTACCATCAAGCAATTGACTCAAGCAGAAATGCAAGCAAGAAGGGAGAAAGGCCTATGTTACAATTGTGATGAGGTGTACAAGTTTGGACATAAGTGCAAGCACAAACAAATATTCATGTTGGGAGTAGAAGGTGGAGAGGAGGAGGAGGAATGGCATGACACTTTAGACACACCTGACACAGACATGGAAAAGGAAGAGGTAGTAGATGGTGATTTGGGCATCTCAGCTCATGCTTTGTCAGGTAGTACCACTTTACAAACCCTCAAGCTTACGGGAAAGGTGGGTAATAAGAAGTTTTCAATCCTTATTGATAGTGGAAGCACTCACAACTTCATGGATTCCAACACTGCTGAGAGATTGGGATGCATGGTGACCCCTACTCAGGATGTATCTGTGGCTGTAGCTGATGGGAGTAAGATACTTAGCCAAGGTGAGTGTAAGGGCTTTGTATGGAGTATGCAGGATGTGGAATTTAAGGGGGACATGAAGGTTATCAAGCTGGGGGGTTGTGATGCAGTTCTAGGTATACAATGGCTCAAAACCTTAGGGCCTGTTACCTTTGACTTCAGTAAAATGACCATGGGTTTCCAATGGGGAGGGAGACAGTGCAAACTACAAGGGGCTCAGGAGGTAGTGATGTTAAAATTCATGACAACACCAACAACTTCTAAGGTGTTAAGTGAAATGCCTTGTGGGGCAGTGATACAACTTTATTCCCTAGCAACAGTAAACAAGGAAGGGGAAGTAGATCCCAGAATTTCAATGGTACTGAGGGATTTTGGGGATGTGTTTTCAGAACCCAAGGAAATGCCACCAATGAGGAGGTTTGATCATGCTATTCCACTGAAAAATGGGAGCCAACCAGTGAATAACAGGCCTTATAGGTGCCCTTACTTCCAAAAAAATGAAATTGAGAAGATCATTAAGGAATTGCTGGATAGTGGGGTTATCCAACCTAGTTCGAGCCCATTTGCTTCACCTGTAATTTTAGTCAAGAAGAAGGATGGTACATGTTGTGGGCATTTTTCAACATGGCGACATCTTCAATTGATCCTGCATATCGAGATGTCATTACACCGTAAGTATTGTTTTAATATTTACTTGTTCAATATTTCCTAATATTCTTATTCTTATTTTTCAGTAATTAAGAGAGGAATGCGGAACAATCTCCAAGCACGTTCAACAGACCTTCAAACGGCTAGGGCGACTTGGTCTTACGGAGGTTGAAGTGATAAACCAAAATGCCGAGATTATAGGAACCATATTGACTCTTTCATATCTACTTGTATTTAAGGGGAAATGGAGACGGAAAAACACATTCATGCTCATACGCACACACTCTACACACAAGCTCTTGTAATCCTCTCCATTATCTTCCAAAGTTGTAATCGTGATTATTATAGTGAAACCTTTAAGGTTGGAAACCTAACTCCCGGGGTTTTTTCCAAAGAGGTTATCACCTCCAAGGTTTTCCTCGTTAACAAATCGTGTTGTCATTATCTCTTTTTCATTCTTTTGTTCCATATAATCGAATTCCATAGTTCCCTCCTTATTATTCAATCCACACACTAAACCTAGTTAAGATTCTACTTTATTGTCTTTTCTACCAAAACAATTTGGCGCCCACCGTGGGGCCTCATGGTTTATCGGTTATTTGAAACATTTCCTAATCAAATTCACTATGTCTGCACCCCCCAATGTGTCCGCCGCCGGCAAAGGTCCCGCCGTTGTTCCCACATCAGGAGGTAGAACCAGCTTGTTACCACCACCTCCTCAGACCGGGTCTCAGCCAACTCAATCTACGAAGACTCCACAAAAGGGGGCAACGCCTTCCAATGCAGATGCTGACATCCGGAGTATCTTGACCAGGTTGAATCAAAGGTTGGACCAGCAAGATAACAATTCGAAGGTGTTGACCAATTCCATGATTAAGATGCAGAAAGACCAACAGCTCATCGCATCTCGGCTTGAGAATATATCACCGCTGCGTGCAAGGATTCTCAACTTTGACAACACCGGAGGATCTACATTTCAGAATGAATTCATTCCAATGGGCAGTTCTCCTCCGCTGACATCTTTAATGATGTCGACATCTTTGCCCGGGGACACCCCATTGACGCCATCTTCCGCAGGATTCACCCCATTCATTCCATTTATAGACAACACTACTGTCACGACTACTACGGACGATTCTGGTTTGCTAAATAATCTTTTCAATAATAATAATTTCAATCGTATTCCTATGGGCCGACCCTTTTTCGAAAACCCACTAGCTAAACAGATGCGGGATCTCGAGAGCCGATAATGAACGTGCTGTGTGTAACTCCTCCAATTCAACCAAAGTGACCCAAAACTGTTACAATCAATCCCGGTTTGTCCCAAAGAATTGCAAATGTCGACATCCCGAAGCGTTTCGCCGTACCATCTATGAAGTTGTACGACGGCACCACGGACCCGCAGGAGCATGTTGCACACTATCAAGAAAAGATGGACATAATCCATATCCCGCTTCAAGACGGGAGGCCTGCTTATGCAGGGATTTGGATCCACCTTATCTGGACCGGCTCTCAAATGGCCGATTAGGCAACCCCTAGGTTCAATTGGTTCATATGCCCAAATTTCATCAACATGTTCTATAACCAATTCTCATGCAATGACAATTTGAAAAGTTGACAAGTGATATCTACAATGTGACCCATAGACCTAATGAGACTACGAAGGATTATGTCCATCGGTTCAATAAGGAGGTGTTAGAAATTCCCAATCTTGACATGTCGAGTACTGTAAGCATTCAAAATGGGGTTGAAGAAAGATTCACAAGCATTATCAAGATTTGGTAATGACTCCTTATAAGCGGCTAGAAGAAGTCGTGGAGCAGGGCATTAAGGTTCATAAGACTGGAGGAAGATGAGCTGCGAAGATCGAAGTAGTCATCCAAGATGACGACATATGACCATCCCGACAGAAAAGACTGAATCGTCCCATCGCAGAACAACCGTCCCAATCCTTATCCGAGAATTGACACTAGCAAAATTAATTCGGTAGACGGTGAGGATGAAGATAGTGATAATGTACCTAACATTTCGATTATTGTTTTTCCGTTGACATTTCAGTGTACTCTGTGCAATGGGCAACCTAGGAGACAAAGCCAGATGGCCAAAGAAAACGGACAAAACCACAGGATGGCGTGACAAATCAAAATGGTGCGCTTACCATGAAGACTTTGGACACGTTATCAAGACTCGCATCGCGTTAAGAAAGGAGATCAGCTTACTTACTCGAAAGGACATCTTAAGGAGTTGTTGGGATCCGTAAAGAAGAAGGCTGAAAATGCGTAAGCTTCTCATGAAGCCGAAAGGCCGCTTTCTCCCCAAAGATCAACAAAGGTGATCAACTTCATCGTGGAGGCTCGAGAAATATGTGGAACATCCTATTCTCGCCGCAAAACGACACGCTAAGGAGTCAAAAGAGGAAAAGCCAGAGAGACGGCCCAAGAAGTCGACACCTTATCCGGATCCAATTACCTTTGATGAAAGTGATCGTGATAACTTGGCTTTGGAACCCCATCATGACGGTCCGGTTATTTCCTTGCGAGATCGCCAACCGTACAATACGACGTATTCTCGGGTAGATGGGGGCAGCTCCGTCAATCTTATTATGTTGGGTACCCTTAAGGAAATGAACATCCTGGAATCGGAGATTGTCAAAAGTCTTCAAGCCGGTAGGCTTCGGTGGTGAAGTCAAAGAAACGGTGGGGAGATAAAGCTTCCAATATACTCAAAGGGCCTCAACACCATGGAGCGGTTCTGCGTAATTGATTGCGCAACATCTTACAATGTCATTCTTGGAAGACCGTGGATTCACGGAATGAAGGCCGCACCCTCCACTTACCATCGTTGTGTGAAGTTTCCAACACCTTGGGGTGTCGCTAAGATTTACAAAGTGATCAACAGGTGGCCAAGGAATGTTACAAAACTTCAATGAAGGCGTCTACATCTCCAAAACAAGCATAGCAATTACCGAGGAAAGTACGTGAAGTCTGGAAGCTAGGGAGGATGATGTGAAAGAAGTATTGTTAGATCCTTCCAACCCTGACATCAAAGTACTTATTGGCACCGACATCCCGTCAGATATAGAAGAGAAGCTTGTGAACCTATTAAGAAGCGTAATAAAGAGTTTCGCTTGGAAACATGATGACATGACAGGCATTAGCAAAGATGTCATCACTCACAAACTTAACATAGATCCTAGCTTTAAACCAAAGTGCACCGAAACATAGAAAGTTTGCAAAACCAGAAATCAGATCATCAAGGAGGAGGTAGAGCGATTACTCAAAGCCAACATGATACGGGAGGTCGATTATCCAAGATGGTTGGCGAATGTGGTTGTGGTAGAGAAGAGAAACGGGAAATGGCGAGTTTGCGTCGACTTCACCGACTTAAATAAAGCCTCGCCCAAAAGATCCTTTCCCTTTGCCGCACATAGATTCATTAGTTGATGCCACTTCAGTCACGAACTCCTCACTTTCATGGACGCGTCCTCGTGATTTCAACAAATTCAGATGGAACCATCTGATCAAGAGGACACCGCCTTCATAACACCCACAGGTATCTATTGTTATATTGCCATGCCTTTTGGACTAAAAAATGTAGGTGCAACATATCAATGGCTCGTCAACAAGATGTTTAAGGATCAGATTGGGGACACAATGGAGGTATACATCGACGACATGGTAGTAAAATCCAAGAAGGCCGAGGATCACATAAGCAACCTCTCTCAAGCTTTTGACATCTTGGATTGTTTCAATATGAAACTTAATCCAGCTAAATGCAACTTCGGAATGAAGGCCGACAAGTTTCTGGGTTATATGGTTACTAAAAGAGGCATTGAAGCCGCCCCAGAACAAATACGCGCTATTCTCAACCTGTCATCACCTCAATCTGTCAAGGACGTCCAAAGATTGACAGGAAAATTGCCGCACTCACTAGATTCATTTCAAAATCCTCAGTATCGATGCAAACCTTTCTACGACATCTTAAGAAAGAACAAGAAGTTTCAATGGGAGGAACAACATGAAGAAGCTTTTCAGGAGCTCAAAACTTACCCGTCGACACCTCCCTTATTGGCCAAACCTCGGATGGAAGAACATCTTTACATCTACCTAGCAAGTGTCCGAAGGCGCCGTAAGCGCAGCCTTGGTGACGTAACGAGATGGTAATCAGCAACCCATCTACTATATAAGTAAGACACTCTTAGATGCCGAGACCAGGTATTCTCATTTACAAAAATTAATTTTAGCTTTGATAATCGCTTCTATTAAGTTAAGGCACTATTTTGAAACACATACTATTATTGTACGCACTAACTATCCTATTAAGAATGTCATGAGAAAACCAGAGATGTCGTGTCGAATGGCGAAATGGTATGTACAATTAAGCACATACGACATCAAGTACGAGCCTTAACCGCAATAAAATCCCAAGCCCCGGCTGATTTTGTGGCCGATTTCACCAACCCTACAACAAGAGGTGGAATTGGAAGTACAACAACTTCAAGATGATGAAATCCTAAAAATTTGGACTCTCTACACGGACGGTGCTTCCAACATGAGAGGTACAGGTCTTGGAGTTGTACTAAAATCGCCACAAGGGGACATAATACCACAATCTATCGCTTGCGCTTTCAAGGCTACCAACAATGAAGCAGTATGAGGCTCTAATTACAGTTTAACTGCAGCCCAAGACTTAGATGTCAAGCATATCCGGGTATTCATGGATTCATTACTAATTGTTAATCGCACAACGGGTCCTACGTCGCGAAAAACGCTAAGATGACAACATATTTGGAAATTGTAAAAATTATTTCGGCCAAATTCAAAACATTTTCCTTGGAACAAATCCCACGGGAAGAAAATTCTCAAGTAGATGCTCTGGCAAACTTGGGTTCAGCCTTCAAAAGCTTCTCACAAACCAATATCCCAATCATACATGTTGACATCCCAAAGAATTGACCATCTTGAGATGTTCGCCCGGATGCCGACATACTTGCCTCTCCCGCAAAGAACCTCTTCGATGCCTCCTATTATCAAATATCTCTTAGATGATACGATCCCCGAGGAGAAAAATGCAAGAGCCTTCAGTGGTAAGAGTATCTAAATATTTACTTATTGATAATCTCTTGTTTAGAAAATCCGCCGCAGTCACTACTTAAGATGTCTAGAGGCGTATAGAGCCCATCGTGTTCTCAAGGAGCCGCACGAAGGAGATTGTGGAAATCATACCGGGGCGTAAGTTTACATACTAAAGCTCTTAGAATGGGCTATTTCTGACCTACAATGAGAAAAGATGCCGTTGACTACGCAAAGAAATGTGATTCTGGCCAACGACATGGGGACATCCCGCACCAGCCACCGAACCGCTACATCCTATCCCGTCAACATGGCCTTTTATGGTTTGGGGAATGGACATAGTAGGAAAACTTCCCATAGCACCAGTGGGACGAGTATTTCTTTTGGCCATGACAGACTACTTTTCTAAATGGGTAGAGGCCGAGGCATATGTGCAAGTTCGTGACAAAGAAGTGATATCTTTTATCAAAAGGAACATATTCACCGATTCGGAATTCCATCGTAGATAATTTGTGACAACGGCTCTCAATTCATCAAAGAAGAGGACCCAAGATTTCTTGACATCTTGGGGTGTTAAGATGGTGACATCTTCACTGTTCACCCTCAAGCCAATGGACAGCGTAGTCTAGCAACAAAATAATAATCAAGAACTTAAAAAGAGACTAAACCAAGAAAGGACGTTGGGCAGAAGAGTTACCAATGGTCCTATGGGCCGACAGGGACGACATCTAAGAATGCTACCGGTCAAACCCCTATTCACTTGTATTTGGAACCGAATCCGTTATTCCAGCAGGTCCTTGTACCAACGGCAAGATACAGCTTTACCGACATCCGAACATAATAAAGACATCTTGATACATGACTGGATACGTGGACGAGCTAAGGGACATGGCCAAAGTTCGCATGGCAAAGATATCAGGAAAGGGTAGCCCGATCTTACAATAAAAACGTAAGGGTTAGAAGGTTTCAAGTAGGAGACTTAGTCCTACGAAAGGCATTCCAAAATACCAAGGAGCCCAATGCAGGCAAGCTCGCCCCAAAATGGGAGGGACCCTACTTAATAGATGCACAAGCCGGAAAAGGAGCATATCGCCTTGCAACCTTGGATGGCCAAATGATACCGCGAAGTTGGAACGCCATTCATCTCAAAAGGTATTACATTTAAATATGATTTCCCATGAACTCATCTTTCCAGGTATGAATCGTCTTTTAATTCTTTACAACCTTTCTTTTCTCCTATGCATCTTTTTTATTATTTACAAGTTAAGATGTCGCTAATACACTTTGTGGAGAGACGTAAACTTTAGTTGGCGTCCGTTTTTAACATGTTTCTATCTTATGAGGTATTGACACATTTACATGAGGACATATCGAATGCACGCAAGGAACAACGATTTCTCCTCCGTTAGAGACTGGCCATCTCTTCTCAAGTAAAGGTACACAATCCCTTCTAAGGTTTAAAGAGTTAATTACCTCTTTCTTAAGAAGTTAGGTTACCACACCTTCGCCTGGAGCGCAAGTTATCTCACTAATTGAGGTGTGGGGTGGGCCTATATGGGTAAACTCATATAGCTTACCCATTCCCACTCAGTTAGATGATTGATCTTAAGTATTATTCTTATGGTTATGGCATATTCGTGTCATCTAAGTATCTACGGTTTATGGCATATACGTGTCATCTAAGTATCTACGGTTTATGACGTATACATGTCATCCTAAGTACCTATCATTTCGACATACTATCATGTCGTCATATGTGCAAAACATACAAAAAATTATCCAAAAGAAACAAGCCTTGACGTGCTTGAAAACTAAAGCAACCATAAAGTATCCGAACTACCAACAAGAACGTGCACAAGTGTTGGACCAACCCAACACATAAAAAAGATTGTCTTTAGTCCTTATGGACCCATTACAAACCAAATAAAAATAAAAATTGTCTTAAGGGATTCCACCCCAGTAAACATTAACAAAATACCAAAAACCAAGTTGTTTTACCTTCTTTTTGTTTAGGTGGCTTCGCCGCAGTGTTTGCATCTGGTGTCACTTCTCCAACTGCTGGTGCATCCTTGACAATCGTTTCATACGGACTTGACGACACCTCGCCCTCGTCCGTCACTTCACCTGTCAACTTGAACAGATAGGCACATTCCCTATTGATATCCCACGCGCCAGCCTTCCCTTCCTGATATTCCTTCATCATCTTCACCTTGCATTGAGAGACAGTCTTCGCTGCAGCTAGTTTGCAAGAATTCCTCACTTCTGCTATCTCCTTGTTGTGGTCATCCTCACTTTTCGCCAGACTATTCAATAAGTCCTTCACTGTCTGTTCTTGTTCTCCCACTGACTTGCTCAATTGCTCTATAGTCTTCTCATATTCCTTCACCTTATTATCTGATGCCAACTTCTCCTTCCTGACCAAAGCGATGTCAGCTTTGGACTTCTTCTTTACCATTTCAACTTCTTTTGCCAGTTCCTCCACGTACCCTACGGTCTGAAAGATGACATCTTGATATTACTAAATGTTATAACAACCTTTGAAACTATTCAATATCCAATTAATGGTGTCTTACCCCATTAGCAAAGCTCATGAATTTCTTCTTGAAATCTCCCGCTGACATTCCATCAAAGGAGTCTCCAACCTCGATCACTTCCTCTTGGCTAGCTTTTCTCTTCCTCACCCTAGAGCCAATACCAATGCTTTCATCAGGAACAGGACTCTTCTTAGGAGCAGGTGGAGGTTTCTTTCAATCTTAACAACGGGTTCAGAGAGCAGGGCCTCAATATCATCCAGGTCAAAGTCAGACCCTGAAACTACCGGTTTGGAGACTGCATGGACATAGAGATATTGTCAATAACGAATAACACATCAAATTGATGACAGTTATCAAAGGTAACAAGATACCAAGCATACCAGTGGACATAATGACAGAAGTAGAAGCCTTTATATCCTCTGGAATAGTCGACGAAGCTTCCAACAAACCTTTGGGAGACCTCTTATCGAGAGGGAGACTGAAAACTCTTCAATCTTGGCTAGAGTGTCTTTGGCAGGTGGAAACAATTCTCCCCAATCAATATCTACATAAAAGCAAGAACAATTACAATTCAGTTTGTCTCAAGAACAGGAAGTCACAAGAGTAAGAATTTAAGTACCTCCCTTGTTCCATTGCTTCGATATCTCATCCTTTTCTCCAATCGACGTCCTATCAACAAAGAAAAATCTATTCTTCCATCCCCTATCACTTGGAGGATGTGGTGCTCATCAAAGGATTTCTACCGATTTCTTTCTAAAGGTACCTTTTGGAACCAAAAAGTTGAAGATCATAGGAATAGGCAATTTCGGGAAGCCCTAGGTTTAGTCCGTTTTCCCGGTTTACTTTGAGGACAAAAGCAAAACTCGCCAAGCCATTGGCATAAGTTGAGCATAAGCCGGTTGAGTTTTTCGAAAGAACTCAAGAACTAACAAAGTGGAAAAGGGTAACTAAACCCTAGAAGGAAGGGATATTCGAAGAAACAGATCCATTTGAGGGAAATATGGTCAGACCTAAGTTTTATGGAAAAGGGATGAAAAATTGCACCACTTGGGAAGCAACATTGTTGTTTTATGGACTCTATTTGAGAATCGTTGAACAAACAAGTTTCTTCAGCTGGTTTAGTGAGAAGATTTCCGCAAACAAAATCGTCGAGATTAATCTCTACGGGACCTTGTGGGGATGACGCTTTCTCGGGTTTGGACGCAGACAACCTAGTTTTACCCATGGTTGACAAAGCAAAAAGAGAAAAATAAACAAAGGGAGAAGGTGAGAGACGGAGGAATTTTACCTTGGAGACGAACGGCGCCGTGGGCCAACGGAGGTGAAAAGAAACTTTGAGAAGATTAATTTATCCTCTCAAGCGGTTAATAAAAAGAAAAGGAATTCCTTTTCAAAAATAACTCTTCTCCCCAACCGTCCATTTCAACGCCACGTCTTCCAAAACGTCCCATCAAGCAGAGCGGACAGTTGGACCATTAATTCAAAAGAAAAAACATTTTGCCTCTTCAGTTGCCAACATAGTCAAATGTTTTTTGGGGACAAATTGTTGTGGGCATTTTTCAACATGGCGACATCTTCAATTGATCCTGCATATCGAGATGTCATTACACCGTAAGTATTGTTTTATTATTTACTTGTTCAATATTTCCTAATATTCTTATTCTTATTTTTCAGTAATTAAGAGAGGAATGCGGAACAATCTCCAAGCACGTTCAACAGACCTTCAAACGGCTAGGGCGACTTGGTCTTACGGAGGTTGAAGTGATAAACCAAAATGCCGAGATTATAGGAACCATATTGACTCTTTCATATCTACTTGTATTTAAGGGGAAATGGAGACGGAAAAACACATTCATGCTCATACGCACACACTCTACACACAAGCTCTTGTAATCCTCTCCATTATCTTCCAAAGTTGTAATCGTGATTATTATAGTGAAACCTTTAAGGTTGGAAACCTAACTCCCGGGGTTTTTTCCAAAGAGGTTATCACCTCCAAGGTTTTCCTCGTTAACAAATCGTGTTGTCATTATCTCTTTTTCATTCTTTTGTTCCATATAATCGAATTCCATAGTTCCCTCCTTATTATTCAATCCACACACTAAACCTAGTTAAGATTCTACTTTATTGTTTTTTCTACAAAAACAGTACATGGAGAATGTGTATTGATTATAGGGGCTTAAATCAGATGACAATTAAGGATAAATTCCCTATTCCTATCATAGATGAGCTGTTAGATGAACTGCATGGATCCAAGGTATACACTAAGTTGGATCTAAGGTCTGGGTACCATCAAATAAGAATGAGGGAGGAAGATATTAGCAAGACTGCCTTTAAGACCCATCATGGACACTATGAGTTCAAGGTGATGCCCTTTGGTCTCACAAATGCCCCAGCCACATTTCAAGCACTCATGAACTCAGTTTTTGAAGAGTTTTTGAGAAAATTCTTATTAGTCTTCTTTGATGACATATTGTGTTGGGTTTCGAGGGTCCATGCGCAGCGGAATAATGCAAATAATTCGAATACCCAAAACCCTAGAATCCGTTCTAGATGAATAATTAAGAAGTATGAATTAGGGTTACCAACCTCGAGTGCCTTTGTCGTTGATATACGTGCTCTAACTCCAGGTTGAAGAATTAGCAAATCTTCAATCAACAATGCTTGAACCACGAACGAGAGATCTTGATTTGCGAAGATCCTCTACGAGTATCCACACGATGAACGAACCCTAGAACTCTTTCTAGGAGGATTGCTAGACCCCTTGATTGAAACCTTTTTCAATCAATATGTATTATGGAATTGGTGTGATGTTTTTCAATTAACAATTGAAAAACCTCTCTATTTTGTCTTTCTCAAAGCTCAAAATTCGTGACTGGCTGCTAGGGTTGAAGAGGGATTCTATTTATACTCAATAAATATTATGCCCTATTAAAACCCTTGGGAAAAAACGGTTTCAGCATTCAGCGGACATGGGCGGTCGCCCATCAGGAAATGGGCGGTCGCCCATCAGGAAATGGGCGATCGCCCATGTGTCCAGAGCTTAATCCCATCCTCCGAAAACCCATATGGGCGGTCGCTCATAAGGTCATGGGCGGTCGCCCATGTGTCCAGAGCTTAATCCCTTATTCGAAAACCAACATGGGCGGTCGCCCATAAGGACAAGGGCGGTCGCCCATATAGACAGTTTCCAATGCCCAATTTTCAAATAACATGGGCGGTCGCCCATAGCACCTTGGGCGGTCGCCCAACACACCAGAATCCATAATTCCATTTTTGACAATTCGTTCGATGCGTGTGACCCCATAGGACTATATTATGTTGGCAATGAGTTCGATCACATCGATCCTCATAAGACATGAGCGGACTCTAGCAAGCCATCACGCCTACCCAAATAATATAATATCAAGTTCGTTTTTTTCTTACATAGAACATATCACAATCCCATTGTCACATGATGTTATATTGAACATGAGTCATGGTCCACGTCAACTCATATTGTTCAATGCTTTCTCGTTACTAAGTAAATTGATTAATCGAATGACATTAATCACATTAATTCATTCGGGCATGGCCATGCACTACATCAATCTTACTTACGAGTGGCCAAGCAAACATCTCTCTTTACGAGGGAGAATTTCCATCTTGACTTATCATTCTTCCCAACAAGAATCATACCATGCCAATGATAGCCCTTATTGTCATCCGGTTAAAGACAACGTTAAACTATATCAAACATGATATTCATCACGCGGAAGACAATGATAATCTCAGGTCAAAGGATATTAATGATATGACTATATGAGATTTAATTATGACATATGACCATGACATAAATCTCATAATGGGTCAAGTCCAGTACCTTGTTCTCTAACAAGTACCCATGAATCTAATGTGCATCTCCATGCATATAATCATCACATGATTATCCATTAGACTTCATACTAGTGCTTCATAAGTACTAGGGACATGATTATTATAACTAAACATGTAAACACATATAATAATCAAATAAACAATCTCATATATAAATGAACAATGACATTACATAAAGGTCTATCTCTATAGGCCTAGGGCACTAACACCTACAGTCTCCCACTTGCACTAGGCCCAGTCACTCATGTATCTTATACCCATGGACCTAACATGACCATCATGTTTAGCTTGTGGCAAAGGCTTGGTGAGAGGGTCTGAAATATTGTCATCCGTTGGTACCTTGCATATCTTGACGTCCTCCCTTTCACAGATTTCTCGAATGAGGTGAAAGCGTCTCAAAATGTGTTTGGATCGCTGATGTGACCTTGGTTCTTTGCTTGGGCAATAGCACCATTATTGTCACGTAACAGCTCTATCGGGTTAGTGATACGGAACGACTTCTAAGTCACTAACGAACTTCTTGATCCAAACCGCCTCCTTAGCCGCATCCGATGCCGCTATGTATTCGGCTTCGTTGTAGAATCAAGCAAGGTTGCTCGCTTGGAACTCTTCCAACAAACAAAGACCTCCATTTAGCATAAAAACAAAATCGATCGCGATCTATAGTCATCTTTGTCGGTTTGGAAGCTTGCATCCGTGTAACCCTTTACAACTAGATCATCTTCCATTCCTCCAAATACCAAGAATACATCCTTAGTCCTTCTCAAGTACTTAAGGATATTCTTGACAGCCTATCCAATGGTTCTCACCAGATCGATCGGTATCTACTCGTTGCGCTTAGAGCGTACGAGACATCGGGTCTAGTACATAACATGGCATACATGATAGACCCAATTGCCGAAGCATATGGTATATCACTCATCCTCTTTCGCTCATCATTTGTCTTAGGACAATGAGTCTTGCTAAGAGTAATGCCGTGTCCCATTGGCAAGTTCCCTCTTAGAATTTTCCATGCGGAATCTTCTAAGGACCTTGTCAATATATGTACTCTGACTCAACCCAATCATCCTTCTTGATCTATCTCTATAGATCTTGATACCAAGGATATAAGCCGCCTCACCCATATCTTTCATCGAAAAACATTTTCCTAACCAGGACTTTACAGCCTCAAGTGTGAACATTGTTTCCAATGAGTAAGATGTCATCGACATACAACACCGTAAAAAGACTATGCTCCCACTTATTTTCTTGTATACACAAGGTTCATCTTCGTTTTTTATGAAGCCAAACTCTTTGATCGATTCATCAAAACGTAGATTCCAGCTCCGGAAGCTTGCTTCAATCCATAAATGGATCTCTGCAACTTACACACTTTGTTAGAACCCTTTGGATCGACAAACCCTTCAGGCTGTATCATGTATACATCCTCAAGTAGGTTTCCGTTAAGAAACGCTGTTTTGACGTCCATTTGCCATATCTCATAGTCGTAATATGCGGCTATGGCAATTAGGATTCTAATAGACTTAAGCATTGATACGGGCGAAAAGGTTTCATCATAGTCAACCCCATGAATCTGCCTATACCCCTTAGCAACTAGCCTAGCCTTATAAATATGTACCTTCCCATCCATGTCGGTTTTCTTTTGAAAACCTACTTACACCCTATGGTTTTTACACCTTCGGGTGGATCAATCAAGTTCCAAACTTGATTATCGTACATGGATTTGATTTCGGATTCCATGGCTCCTAGCCACTTGTCCGAATCAGGAGTGGACATCGCCTCTTGATAGGAAGTAGGTTCATCATTCTCAATGATTTCTACTTCATTACTTTCCGTCATGAGAAATCCATATCTCTCAGGTTCGGATCGTATCCTATCCGATCTGCGAAGAACTTGTGTATCTTGAACCGGTTCCACAACAGCTTGTGAATTTGGTTCCGTTTCTACTATTGGCTCTATGTCATTTTCAGGTTCTTGAATTTCTTCAATATCAATTTTACTCCCACTAGTTTCTTTAGAGAGAAACTCTTTCTCTAGAAAGACACCATTTCGAGCAACAAACACTTTGTTCTCGGATTGGTTGTAAAATAGGTATCCTTTCGTTTCCTTAGGATAACCAACGAAAATACATTTATCAGATCTAGGTGCAAGTTTATGTTCAGAAACCAATTTCTTTACATACGCCTCACATCCCCAAATCTTCATGAAAGATAAGCTAGGCTTTCTTCCATGCCACATCTCATGTGGAGTTTTAGGAGCCGATTTAGTAGGGACCTTGTTAAGTGTGAAAGCGGCTGTTTCCAGTGCATGTCCCCAAAAGGAAATAGGAAGGTTCACTTGACTCATCATCGATCAAACCATATCTAATAGAGTTCGATTTCTCCTCTCGGACACACCATTCCATTGTGGTATTCCTGGTGGAGTAAGTTCTGAAACAATTCCACAACTTTTTAGATGATCGTCAAATTCTTGGCTCAAATATTCACCACCTCGATCGGATCGAAGTGTTTTAATAGTTTTGCCAAGTTGATTTTGTACTTCACTTTGAAATATTCTAAATATCTCAAATGCTTCACTTTTGTACTTCATCAGATAGACGTAGCCATATCTTGATAAGTCATCAGTGAACGTTATGAAGTACCGAAATCCTCCCCTAGCAATGCTATTCATTGGTCCACATACATCAGTATGTACGAGAGCCAACAAATCACTAGCCCTTTCACTACTCTTAGTAAAAGGTGCTTTAGTCATCTTGCCCAATAAACAAGACTCACAAACATCATATGATTCATAATCATATGAGTCTAAATATCCATCTTTGTGGAGTTTAGAGTTGCGTTTCTGGTTTATGTGCCCAAGACGGCAATGCCATTTATATGTGTCATTCACATTATTTGGTTTGGATTTCTTACTAACATGATAGACATTATCAACATTATTCTCAACATCCAAGACATAAAGGCCATTAAAAGAATGAGCAACACAATAAAGCATGTCATTCAAATAAATTGAAAATTTCTTATTCGCAATAAGAAAATTGTAACCCTCATTGTCTAAACATGAAATAGAAATAATGTTTCTGCTCAAATCCGGAACATAATAATAGTTATTTAAAACTAAAATTAATCCGCTAGGTAAAGTGACTTCGTAAGTCCCTACGGCCAATGCAGCAACTCTTGCTCCATTTCCAACCCGTAGATCTACTTCACCCTCTTTGAGCGACCTCCTATTCTTAAGTCCCTGCACATTTAGACAAATGTGAGATCCACATCTGGTATCTAATACCCAAGAACTAGAAGTAGAAAGTAGAACATCTATCATATAGATACTCAAGTCGTGGCAATCACATTGCCCTTCTTCTTCAGCCCCTTCCGATAAGCTTTGCAGCTTATGCTTCCAATGCCCAGTTTCATTGCAATGGTAGCATACCGCATCCTTTGGGATTTGGGTTGAGGCTTCTCAACAACGGCAACCTTTGCCTCTGGCTTAGCAACTTTTGCTTTAACCTTGTTTTTCTTGAACTCTTTTCCTTTGTTCACCATCAACACTTGATTGGTTTTCTTGGTAATATTGTTCTCCGCATTCTTTAGCATCCCATGCAATTCAGACAGAGATTTATTCATCCCATTCATGTTATAATTCAGAACGAACTGATTATAACTTTCGTGGAGTGAATGCAATATCATATCCGTAGCGCCTAATCGGATAGGATACCCAAGCCTCTCAAGATGTTCGAGGTGACCCTTCATTTTCAACACATGAGGCCCAACAGGTTGTCCTTCAATCATCTTGCATGAATGAAGAGCCTTCATAGTGTCAAACCTTTCCTGACGTGCTTGCAACTGGAACATTTCCTTTAAATGATTTCCCAAATCATAAGCTTCCATGTGTACAAGGTCCTTCTAAAGGGCCTTACACATTGTAGCCAGCATCAGGCAACCAACATCTATAGAATCATCCACATGTTTCTTATGTTGGTCCCTTTCATCTTTAGGTGCATTAGCAGCAGGCTCGGGTGGAATGGGTCCATCGAGAATGTACAACTTCCTTTCCTGTTTGAGAACAATTCTCAAACAGCGGATCCAATCCACATAGTTGTTGCCATTCTCTTCTAATTTGTCCTTCTCAAGGACTGATCGCAGTGACAAATTCTGATTAGTGTTAGCAGCCATTGATCTACAAAGATATGCAACAAGATATAAATATATATAAGCTCCAATTTCATTTAAGAGATTAAATAATGTATTTCACAAATACTCCCACTAAATTATATAACCTTCATATACAAACATGCATAATATAATTTAATAGGCTAAGACCCAACTTTAATTTAATTTCAAGTCAGCTATGGCACGACTGCTCAAAATTAAACTAAAAAGGTAGATAACATTTATCAATCATATCTACATATGACTCTTAGATCTTTTATGAGATTATGGACATCATATGTCACATGTTTCAATTTCATCTTATGCCTTAGGCCCAAAAGTGTTTTGATAGCCTTATTGAGTTCAACCATTTTAAACGTATAACAATCACTATTTGCTCATCTTGATCATACAAGGATAGAATTAATGTATCTCGCTATGGCGAGCCTACATAAAACTACCCGTGTACTCACAAGTGTTTAAAGTGGGTAGCATAAACAAACTCAAAATTTCAAAGAAGGTTCAATTTTTCATGTTTATCAATTAACATGGCATGGTTGATTCATGAAAAACTATATGAGCATAATTATGAACTTGGAATGATACAACATTAATCACATCTGTTCAGTAATTACTAGTACGCGGCCACGTGCTCCAAGGTTATCCCACACTTCCATCGAAGTGCCTGTGGGGAAGGTTTTGGTGTCCAGCCCATATACCAAGTAATACTTCACAAATATCCTAGATTAATCACATTAATCATATTAATGAAATTGACATCCCATAACCTAGATTAATCATATTAATCATAAATTTCAATTTCATAATCATGGTATATCACTATATACAATTACTCCATAAGCAAAACTCATACAATTTCACATTCTAAATCATATTTATCATGAAAATTCATATAATCACATTACACAATTATCATGATTATCTAACTAAACATCAAGAACGGGGCTCTGATACCACTGTTGGGTTTCGAGGGTCCATGCGCAGCGGAATAATGCAAATAATTCGAATACCCAAAACCCTAGAATCCGTTCTAGATGAATAATTAAGAAGTATGAATTAGGGTTACCAACCTCGAGTGCCTTTGTCGTTGATATACGTGCTCTAACTCCAGGTTGAAGAATTAGCAAATCTTCAATCAACAATGCTTGAACCACGAATGAGAGATCTTGATTTGCGAAGATCCTCTACGAGTATCCACGTGATGAACGAACCCTAGAACTCTTTCTAGGAGGATTGCTAGACCCCTTGATTGAAACCTTTTTCAATCAATATGTATTATGGAATTGGTGTGATGTTTTTCAATTCACAATTGAAAAACCTCTCTATTTTGTCTTTCTCAAAGCTCAAAATTCGTGACTGGCTGCTAGGGTTGAAGAGGGATTCTATTTATACTCAATAAATATTATGCCCTATTAAAACCCTTGGGAAAAAACGGTTTCAGCATTCAGCGGACATGGGCGGTCGCCCATCAGGACATGGGCGGTCGCCCATGTGTCCAGAGCTTAATCCCATCCTCCGAAAACCCATATGGGCGGTCGCTCATAAGGTCATGGGCGGTCGCCCATGTGTCCAGAGCTTAATCCCTTATTCGAAAACCAACATGGGCGGTCGCCCATAAGGACAAGGGCGGTCGCCCATCTAGACAGTTTCCAATGCCCAGTTTTCAAATAACATGGGCGGTCGCCCATAGCACCTTGGGCGGTCGCCCAACACACCAGAATCCATAATTCCATTTTTGACAATTCGTTCGATGCGTGTGACCCCATAGGACTATATTATGTTGGCAATGAGTTCGATCACATCGATCCTCATAAGACATGAGCGGACTCTAGCAAGCCATCACGCCTACCCAAATAATATAATATCAAGTTCGTTTTTTTCTTACATAGAACATATCACAATCCCATTGTCACATGATGTTATATTGAACATGAGTCATGGTCCACGTCAACTCATATTGTTCAATGCTTTCTCGTTACTAAGTAAATTGATTAATCGAATGACATTAATCACATTAATTCATTCGGGCATGGCCATGCACTACATCAATCTTACTTACGAGTGGCCAAGCAAACATCTCTCTTTACGAGGGACAATTTCCATCTTGACTTATCATTCTTCCCAACAAGAATCATACCATGCCAATGATAGCCCTTATTGTCATCCGGTTAAAGACAACGTTAAACTATATCAAACATGATATTCATCACGCGGAAGACAATGATAATCTCAGGTCAAAGGATATCAATGATATGACTATATGAGATTTAATTATGATATATGACCATGACATAAATCTCATAATGGGTCAAGTCCAGTACCTTGTTCTCTAACAAGTACCCATGAATCTAATGTGCATCTCCATGCATATAATCATCACATGATTATCCATTAGAATTCATACTAGTGCTTCATAAGTACTAGGGACATGATTATTATAACTAAACATGCAAACACATATAATAATCAAATAAACAATCTCATATATAAATGAACAATGACATTACATATAGGTCTATCTCTATAGGCCTAGGGCACTAACACCTACATATTGATCTATAGCCCCTCTATGGAAACACATTTAGAACACCTCAGATTGACCTTGGAGAAGTTAAGGGAGCACCAGTTGTTTGTAAAGAGGAGCAAATGTTCTTTTGGAAGTAACACAGTGGAATACTTGGGACACATAGTGACTGGGAATGGGGTTGAAACTGATCCATCCAAGATTGAAAGCATGGTAAGCTGGCCTACACCCACCAACATCAAAGGATTGAGGGGATTCCTTGGTCTAACCAGGTATTACAGGAGGTTCATCAGGAATTATGGGGTCATTAGTAAGCCATTAACCTTGTTGTTACAAAAGAATGCTTTTAATTGGAATGCTGATGCTGATGCAGCTTTTCAAGCCTTGAAGAAAGCCATGACAACTGCACCAGTCTTGGCCATGCCTGACTTTTCTAAGCCTTTTGTGTTGGAAACAGATGCAAGTTACAAGGGGTTGGGAGCTGTCCTAATGCAAGAAGGGAGACCCATAGCTTTTGTTAGCAAGGCCTTGGGACCAAAACACTTGGGGTTATCCACATATGAAAAGGAATTCCTAGCAATTTTATTGGCTATAGAGAAGTGGAGGTATTACTTGTGTGGGCATAAGTTTCAAATTAAAACAGACCATCAAAGTCTCAAGTATCTCATAGAACAAAGAGTGACTAGGGGATTGCAACAGAAATGGATATCTAAGCTATTAGAATATGATTACACCATCACTTATAAAAAAAGGTGTTGATAATAAGGTAGCAGATGCCCTATCCAGAGTACATGAAGGAACAAATAGTGGGGAATGTCAAGCTATCTCAATTGTGCAGCCACAGTGGGTACATGAGGTGATTGAAAGCTGGGAAGGTGATACTGAGGTGCAAGAAATACTGGAAGGGGTAATGTTAAACAAGGAAGATTTCTCAGATTACACTCTGAAGGATGGGGTATTGAGGTTTCAAGGCAAGCTAGTCATTGGCAACATGAACTGAGGGAGAGAATTGTTAAGGAGCTACACCATACTCCTTTGGGTGGACATTCAGGGATCTTAGGAACATTGAAGAGGGCATCCCAGTTGTTCTACTGGCCTGGTATGAAAAGGTATGTGAAGGAAGTAATTAGCCCTTGTGAAATTTGCCAACAAGTGAAAACTGAGACTACACTCCCAGCAGGACTGTTGCAACCATTGGCCATTCCCACTAAACCATGGTCTGATATAGCAATGGATTTTATTGAAGGACTACCCCTCTCAAACAATTGGGATTCAATCTTGGTGGTAGTAGATAGACTCACCAAATATGCCCATTTCATACCCCTCAAACACCCATATACAGCCTACGTGGTGGCAAGGCAATTTTTTGAAAATGTTTACAAGCTACATGGCCTACCTGTAACCATTACTTCTGATAGGGACAAGATTTTCCTAAGCCAATTTTGGCAATCTCTTTTCTCCCTCCTTGGCACAACCCTAAACTTGAGCATAGCCTATCACCCCCAAACCGATGGCCAAACTGAGAGGTTGAACCGATATTTGGAACAGTTCCTAAGGGCCACTACAAGCAACAAACCTAAGCAATGGTCAAATTGGCTCACATTGGCAGAATGGTGGTATAATTCGAATTTCCACACAGCTCTCAAAATGACTCCCTTTGAGGCTTTGTATGGGTACCCACCACCCCAAGCAATATTTAGTCATGAACAATATTGCAAAATTGATGCTGTCACAGAGTTTATGCAGGAGAGGGATAAACAAATCAGAACATTGAGGGAGGTATTGGGGGAGGCTCAAAATAAGATGAAGCAATACGCAGATAAGGGTAGAAAAGAAAGGCAATTTCAAGAAGGAGATTGGGTTTACCTGAAGTTACAGCCATATCGTCAGACTTCCTTGGCCCTCAGAAAGAACTTCAAATTGTCACCCAAGTATTTTGGGCCTTTCCAGGTAGAAGCGAAGGTTGGACCAGTAGCATACAAGCTCAAATTGCCCCCCAATTCGAAAATACACCCCGTTTTTCATGTTTCGTTGTTGAAGCCAAGGGTGGGAAACGCAGTGATTCCAAACCCATCTTTGCCATTTGTGGGGGATGAAGGACAGTTTTTGGTGGAGCCTGTTGCAGTGCTAGACAGGAGGTTGGTGAAAAAAGGGAATAGGCCAGCAACTCAAGTTCTTATTCAATGGTCGAATGCGTACCCAGAAGATGCAACGTGGGAGGATTGGGAGACCATTGCTGCTAATTTCCCTCAATTTAATCCTTGAGACAAGGATTTTTTGAAGGACAGGGGAATGTAAGGAACTAGGGTTCGTATTTGGATTTGGGATTCGACCGTTGTGTTTGGATAGAAATCACACGGTGTCGTTCAGTAAATTAGGATATTAATAAAGTAAAGGAGCGGACATGGCAACATGCGTTTTCATTTAATGGAACGATGTCGTTTATGTCTTGCCTAGAGTATTCTATTTTCTGTTTCTTAAAACGCTATCGTTACATGGAGTGAGAAGGGGGCCGTTGGAACCCACGTGTTTTCTCTCTCCATTTATCATTTTCAGATCGCCATTGTTATGGCATATGATGAATAAACCAATATTCCAATTCTCTCTCTAA
Organism: Adenophora triphylla var. japonica; assembly: GCA_022495995.1. Taxonomy (NCBI): domain Eukaryota; kingdom Viridiplantae; phylum Streptophyta; class Magnoliopsida; order Asterales; family Campanulaceae; genus Adenophora; species Adenophora triphylla. The sequence goes on along the minus strand of JAFEMH010004521.1, from coordinate 69,575 downwards.
ATTCTGCTCTTCTTTCTCATCTCATACTCTGATATTCTGTCTAATTTCTCTTCTCATCCAAAACTGATTTTAATTCTTGTTCCACAATTGGTATAAATTCCAATTGACATTCTAAGCAACGGTAATTTCTGGGTTGGGTCATAACAACCTATGAGTTGTGAAATAATGTGAGCGAGAAAAATACGTCTTCCTCGTGACCTATGAGTTGACAGCTTAATCGATACTCCGAGTAATCGATTTCCTGAATCGGAGACTAGGGTTTTACGATTAGAGCAGGGAGGAAGAAGCACTGGGTTTAGGAGAAGATTGAGGGGGGAGGGGGTGTTCTGTGACAGTCGCATAATTGATGAGGGGTAGTTGCGACTTTTGGCAGCCATCAGTGAGGGTAGCATAGTCATTGGAGCATATCACGTTAATGGCTCGTGATGCGTTGAAGGCAAGGTTCTAAAAAGCGCTAGGCGGATGCTAGGCGGTGGTGTCGGTCCTAGCGCCTAGGCGGGGACTAGTCGGGGACTAGTCGGGATTAGTCGGGATTAGTCAAGACCTAAGCGGGGCTTAGAACTAGGCGTTAGAGAGGGGCCTAGCGCCTAGGCGGGACCTAGGCGCCCTTAGGCGGGGTCTTTTAGAACACTGGTTGAAGGTCGTTGAGGATCACATATATAATCCAGCTAGGGCTCAGGATCGAGGGGTGGATTGATATTACGATTGTTTTCCTTCTTCTTGCTTTCATAGGAGTAGCCATAGTTATAGTTAGCTTAATTCATTCGGTAGCTGTTTTGTTCTTCAAATTATTTGTTCTAGCTTGTTCTGATAGATTGTTGTGTTTAATCAATTCCATTTCCTTATTTCTGATTGAATTGAATTTTAAAGTAATGCAATCCTTAGTTTGCCCCTGTTTGAATTGCTCGGCTATTGCAGGGGGGAATTAGAGAGAGATTGCCGGTGATTTGTTAATTGGTGATTGTGTGATCGGGTTCGGAGGCATCTAAACATTTACGGCATTGCGTCGACTAATCTGACTTCGGATTGCAGCATAACAATGGAAGCCTCGGCGAACTACTTAATATTTTGGAACATATCTCTGTCTGACTCTGAATGCAAGATGATGCTCTCTGAAAGTTTGTGTGTGTTTTCTGGATGTAAGTGAATGAAAATGACCAGCAAGGGGTCTATTTATAGTTATTAAAGAGGCAGAGTGGTGGACATGCACCCCATGGGTCTCCCCCACGTGTACCCGCGGATCAGCCGATCCAGACCAGCAGAAGCGTCCCACCGACCACTAACGGGTGCCCATTCGATCCGATCCGTGAACTGCTCCAACCCAATTCATCCAGATCCGCCCGAACCTCCTTACTCGAGCCAAGTGGACTGAATCACGAATCCTTAACTGAATTTGTCAAAAGTGCGCCTCTAAAGCGCAGTAGCAGAATCACTCAAATTCAATGAAGTATGACGAGCTTCATAGCAGAAGAACATGTTCTAAGCTTCTCGTCCTGATTAAGCATGGAGAGCACCTGACTGAGGTTAGGAAGAGGCCTCATGGCTAAGATATTACCTCTGATTGCATTAAAGGACTCATTTAATCCCACAAGAAATTGAGTCAGCTTTTGAAGTTCATCATATTCAGCAAGTGGTTTGTTTGCACCACAAACACAGTTGCAAACAGATTTAGGAACTTGACAAATAAAGATAACACAGACAGGCCACATCTCGCACTACGTCAGCAGCTTATATCGTTGAAATTTTTGTTATCTTTTTGACGATTGTTATTCTATTTGATGAGTTGGTTCACTCCGTTAATAAAAGTTAACGTCATCCAACCTTGTTACCTTTTTTGAAATGAGACTCAAAAGTACACGTTACATTATGTTGTCAGTTCGTAGTACATTACCTTTTATGTAATTGAGTGTATAGTACGTTCCATGATTCTGCAATTATTCCCTCTACCTTATCAATTGTAAGACCCATTGCATCTCCTCGGAAAGTGAATCCATCTATGTCGGATGTCAAAGGATCAATAAGCAGTATCAACTCAAACATTCTTCCAAATGAGTTAAAGCAGTTCTTGAAATGCCTTATTTTTCTTGCATCAGTTTGGTAAATTGACGAGGATAGCACACCCTGTCATTGAGTCCTGAAAGGATTTATTAGCATCAGTTATACAACATATAGAATGTGGAGGTATAAAGTCGTACACAGTTTTGTAGACTAACTAATGTTACATAGATATCACCATAAATATGTAATTATGTATAGATCTCAGATTCCCAATGGAGGGACTATATAGGAATTAATGACTTTACTCATACGCAAGTTGTTTCATGTAGATACAGTCATCTAGTGCAGAGGAAATCCTAGTGGATCATGCACATTGCGCATTCCTTTATCACTACCTACCAACACAGAGGGGGGGAGGGGGCTATAACATCAGCACGCAGAATAGAAAGAGGAAAATCTACAGCATTGTGCTCCAACGTGACTATTACATTGGATACTACACCGTTCTACAGGATTTACTTCAGAAAAATAAAATAAAAACTAACGAAACACAAGACTTACATAGGATATAGAGAGTGTACAAGCATTTCTAGAGTTGAAACGTATCAAACGACATGTGACTGAAGCTCAGGGTGAGATTCGTGGAGCTTCATCAGTAGTTCACCACATGAAATGCTAGACTCTTCCAAATTTCCTTGGGAGAAACTTGGTAAGAGATCGGCAACTTTGAGGTCTTCAGAAATATTACAGAGGCACATCAAGATTGTAGAAGTTATTCTTGAGTCAAGAACAACACCTTTATCATCCATCTGATGAAGTAATTTAAATATTTCTTCTGTTTCTCCCTTTGCACTTAAGGCCTGTAACAAAGAATCATATACCATAGTGTTTGGCCTAATGTCACAAACAACCATGCTCTCATAAACGCTCTTAGCCTCCTCCAACGGTCCTAGTTTCAAAAACCTATTTATTAACGTGGAAAATGTTAATGCATAAGGGGTGAAACCATTTTCAAGCAAACTCGTGAATAATTCTTTGGCGTACTGTACATTTGCTGCTTTAAGAGTTGCATCGATCATAATATTGAATGAGCAGACATCTGGTTCACATTTAGCATTGCTCATTTCTTGAAATAGCCTCATTGCTTGCTGCAAACTTGTTGGGTTTTATGGGTCCATGCGCAGCGGAATTAAGCATCAAGTTAACACAAAACCCAAAGCCCTAAGATCCGTTCTATACAATTAAATTGAATTCCTATGAGATATAATTTACCAACCTTAATTGCTTTCCGGTCTTGAGCTATCGAACAATTTATTGGTGTGATCTTGAATCACAATCTTTGATCTTCAAAAACCTTTGATCCTTCGGATTGGAACTCTAGGCCTTGATCGTCATACTAGCGAAGACCCTCTAGTAGTATCCACACTTTAGAATGAACCAAGAACGGTTCTTGAGAATTGCTAGATTCTTAAACCTATAGAGAGAATATTGAGAAACCTTTTAATGTGATTTTTCCCTTGGAAAAATTCGGCTAGCCTGATTAGGGTTACAGACCTCATATTTATGTTACCTTAATATAAGTATTTATTTCCTAATCGTATTAGGAAACTGTCTGTCAAACCGCCTCAGACTTATTATGTCGCACGACCACAAGCAGCCTATGGGCAAGTTGTGTCGCTCGGCAGCTCAAGTCATATCAGGAACTCTCAATCATTCTTCCTTTGGTTTAACCAATTCATTCTAGTTGTGTGTGACCCAATAGGATTATATTATGTTGGCAATGAGCTCGATCATATCGACCCTCATAAGACATAAGCGGACTCTAGCAAGCCATTATGTCTACCCAAATAATATAACGTAAGAGTTCACGTTTCCAATGGTACACCTCCATTTCTCCCTTTGTCTCACGATGTTATATTGAACACAAGTCATGGTCCTCGTCAACTTGTATTTGTTCAATGCTTTCTCGATCTTGAGTATAATGATAGTCCAATCGCGTTGGGGTGTGGCCACACACTTTCATCATTATCACTCATCGAGGGACCCAAGCAAAACATCTCTCTTTCGAGGGACAAATTCCATCTTGACTTATCATCCTTCCCATCATGAATCCAATCATGCCAAAGATAGCCTTTATTAATATCGTGTTAAGATATCGTTTGACTAAAATCAAACATGACTTTCATCATATGTAAGGTCATGATAATCTCAGGTCTAGGGACTAAATGAAGTGACCATATGAGATTTAATTATGACATTTGACCATGACATAAATCTCATACGGGTCAAGTCCAGTCACTTGTTCACTAACAAGTACCCATAATTTCAATGTGCATCTCTATGCATATAATCATCATATGATTATCCATTGACAATTATACTAATTATTCTCTTAATAATTAGGACGTATATTATTATAATAAATATGCAAAATATATAATAATCAAATAATAAACTTAAACGATAAAGACGATACATAACAGTTTTAAGTTAAACATAACTAAAGCCTAGGGCATTACACCAACAGTCTCTCACTTGCACTAGGCTCAATCTATGTATCAAATACTCATGGACCTAACATGACCATCATGCTTCTGCTTGTGTGAGGGTCTTTGTAAGTGAATCCCTAATGTCATCATCGGTTGATATTTTGCATATCTTAACGTCTTCTCATTCTTTATGAATTCCTCGAAAAACGTCTAAGTGTGTGTTTGGATCGCTGTTGTGATCTTGGTTCCATTGCTTGCACAAATGGCACCACAATTATCACAACAAAGTTCCACCGATTAGTGATTCTTGGAACATCTCCAAAATACTAAATGAACTTTTGATCCAAAATGCCTCCTTTTAGCTACCCATATGTTGCTAAAATTCGGCCTTAGTAGTAGAATCGGCTACGATTTTCTGCTTGGAACTCTTCCAACAAGACCGCACCTCTAATAAGCATAAACACAAATCTTAATTGCGATTTTAAATTAACTTTATCAGTTTGGAAGCTAGCATCTATGTAACTCTTACAATCAAGATTAACTTCCAATCTTTCAAATATCAAGAACGTATCCTTAGTTCTTCTTAAGTACTTAAGGATCGTCTCGACTGCCATCTAATGGTTCACATCAGGATCAGATTGGTATCGACTCATCATGCTCAAAGCATATGAGACGTCAGGTCTAGTACAAGTCATGGCATATATGACAGATCCAAATGCCGGAGCATATGGAACTTCATTCATTCCCTTTCGCTCATCAACTGTCATAAGACAATGAGTATTGCTGAGAGAAATACCATGACCCATTGACAAGCTACTTTTCTTAGACTCTTCTAAGAACCTTGTCAATGTGAATACTTTGACTCATACCAATTTATCCTTCTAGATCTATCTCTATAGATCTTGATGCCAAGGATGTAAGCGGCTTCACCCATATCTTTTATTGAGAAACATTTCCTTGACCAAGACTTGACAGTCTTAAGTGTTGGAACTTCGTTTTCCAATGAGAAAGATATTATTGTAATAAAACAATAGAAATAATACTATGCTCCCATTGAATTTCATGCATACACAAGGTTCATCTTCGTACTTGATGAAATCAAACTTTTGACCGATTCATCAAAATGAAGATTCCAATTCCTTGAAGCTTGCTTCAACCCATCTCATGGATCTTTGCAACATGCATACTTTATTAGAATTTTTTGGATCGACAAAACTCTCGGATTGTGTACTATACACATCCTTAAGAAAGTCGTTTGACATCCATTTGTCATATCACATAGTCATAATATGCGATCATGGCAATTTAAATTCTAATAGACTTCGACATTGTAACTGGCGAAAAGGTTTCAACATAGTTAATACAATGAATTAACCTAAATCCCTTTTGTCACAATCCTTAGTCATGAAAGTATACTCCTTCCCATCCATATCGGTCTTGGAGACCTACTTGCACCCTTTTAGTTTTTACACCTTCAGGTAGCCCAATCAAGTTCCAAACTTGATTATCAAACATGGATTGTAATTCGGACTTCATGGTTCCTAAACCATTTATCCGAATTAGGAGTGGACATCGCCTCAAGATAGGAAGTAGGATTGTCATTCTCAATGACTTCCACTTCATTACTTTTCAATACAAGAAATCAATATTTCTTGAGTTTGGATCGTAACCTATCCAATCTACGATGGACTTATGCATCTTGAACCGGTTCCACAACTCTTTGTGAACTTGGTTCTATCTCTACTCTTGGTTCCATGTTATTTTCCGGTTCTTGAACTCCTTTCAAGATTAGTTTTACTCCCATTAGATCCTTTATTGAGAAACAATTTCTCAAGAAACGAATCAAATAGAGCAACAAACATTTTGTTCTCTTTGCGGTTGTAAAATTAATGTCCGAAAATAACCTAGTCAGATTTGGTGCTAACTTATAAGAGACAAGTCTCTTTACATAAGGTTCGCAACCCCAATCTTCATGAAAGACAAACTAAGTTTTCTTCCATGCCACATCTCATGTGGGCCTTAGGAACCAATTTAGTAGGGACTCAATTCAGTGTAGCCGCATCATTTCTAATGCATATCCTCAAATGGAATTAGGAAAGTCAACTTGACACATCATCGAATGAACCATGTCCTACAAGGTTCAATTCCTCCTTTCAGACACACCATTCATAGTGGTGTTCCATGTGGAGTCAACTCTTGAAACAATTTCACATTTTGAGATGATTGTCAAACTCTTGGCTCAAATATTCACCACCTCGATTTAATCGAAATACTTTAATAATTTTGCCAAGTTTGTTTGTACTTCATTTTGAAATATTCTAAATATCTCAAACAATTGTCTTTTGGACTTCATCGGATAGACATAGTCTTATCTAGATAAGTCTTTAGTGAATGTAATGAAATACCTAGATCTTCCCCTAGCAATGCTACTTAATAGTCCACATGTTGGGTTTCGAGGGTCCATGCGCAGCGAAATAATGCAATAACTCGAAAAACCCCAAGCCCTAGAATCCGTTCTAGATGATTAATTAAGAAAGATGAAATAGAAATACCAACCTTGAGTGCTTTTGTCGTTGATAAACTTGACCCAACTCCAGATTGAATGACCTTGTTAATCCTTGATGAACAAACGGCGAATCACGAACTAAAGATCTTGACGAGCGAAGATCCTCTATGTGTATCCACGCGAAGAACGAACCCTAGAACTATTCTAGGAGGATTGCTAGATCCTTTGATTGAAACACCTTTCAATCAATGAAGAACAATGGAATTGGTGGTGTTTGATTCTCAATTCTCAATTGAAATCTCTCGCTTTTGGTGTTTCTCTAAAGCCAAAACGTTCTAATGACGGCTAGGGCAACCAGGGGCAAGTATCTATACGTTACAAATAAAAGCCCTTTGCGAAAACCCTAAAATTAGGTCATTTACGTATCAGTCCAGGCCCGACGGGATGACTCGTCCCCCAGGGCACGAGTCGTCCCCTTGGAACCTCCCACTGATTCTGGCGTCCCCTTTAAGGGCACGACTTGGCTTTGCTCATGGGACGAGTCGTCCCTTTGGGCACGACTCGTGCCCCAGAGCACGAGTCGTCCCTCAGGACATCCCCTCTGAATCATCCTCCCCCCTTAAGGGGAATAGTTAGTTCAGACTGGGGACGAGTCGTCCCCTGAGCACAGAAAACCCATATTCTTCATTTTTGACAATTCGTTCGATGCGTGTGACCCCATAGGACCATACTATGTTGGCAATAAGTCCGATTATATCGATCCTCATAAGACATGAGCGGACTCTAGCAAGCCATCATGCCTACCCAAATAGTATAATATCAAGTTCGATTTTCCTACATAGAACATATCACAATCCCATTGTCACATGATGTTATATTGAACATGAGTCATGGTCCACGTCAACTCATATTGTTCAATGCTTTCTCGTTACCAAGTAAATTGATTAATCGAATGATATTAATCACATTAATTCATTCGGGCATGGCCATGCACTACATCAATCTTACTTACGAGTGGCCTAGCAAACATCTCTCTTTACGAGGGACAATTTTCCATCTTGACTTATCATTCTTCCCAACAAGAATCATACCATGCCAATGATAGCCCTTATTGTCATCCGGTTAAAGACAACGTTAAACTATATCAAACATGATATTCATCGAGCGGAAGACGATGATAATCTCAGGTCAAAGGATATCAATGATATGACTATATGAGATTTAATTATGACATATGACCATGACATAAATCTCATAATGGGTCAAGTCCAACACCTTGTTCTCTAACAAGTACCCATGAATCTAATGTGCATCTCCATGCATATAATCATCACATGATTATCCATTAGACTTCATACTAGTGCTTCATAAGTACTAGGGACACGATTATTATAACTAAACATGCAAACACATATAATAATCAAAGAAATAATCTCTTATATAAATGAACAATGACATTACATAAAGGTCTATCTCTATAGGCCTAGGGCACTAACACCTACACCACATACATCTCATGTATAATGACCAATAAGTCACTAGCCCTCCCACTACTCTTAGTGTAGGGTGGTTTGGTCAATAATTCCAATAAATAAGATCCATATTCCTCAAATGATTCATAATCATATGAGTCTAAAAGTCCATGTTAATGGAGTTTAGATATCTGTTTCTTATTTATCTGACCAAGCCGGCAATGCCATATGAACGCGTTGTTCATATTGTTCGGTTTAGATTTCCATTTATATTATAGATATCTTCAATATTATTTTGTTTCTTAACATCAAGGATATGAAGACCATTCAATGACATATGCAATACAATAAGGCATATCATTAAATAAATATAAAACTTCTTATTCTTAATAAGAAATTTATATCCTTCATCATCCATTTAAGAAACGGAAATAATGCTTCTACTCAAATCCGGAACGTAGTCATACTTGTTCAAAACAAGTACTAGTTCACAAGGTAAAGTGACTTCATAAGTCCCTATGGCTAATGTAGCAATTATTGCTTCATTCTCACGCATAGGTTCAATTCACCTTCTTTGAGTAGCTTTCTATTGTTCCTTGCACATTTAAACAAATGTGGGATCCATATCCGGTTTCATATACCCAAGAACAAGAAGTCGAGAGGAAAATATCTATCATATAGATACTTGAAGTAGTAGCAATCATATTGCCCTTCTTCACTTTTAGGCCTTCCTAATAAGCCTTGCAACTTTGCTTCCAATGAACAATCTCATTGTAATGGTAGCAAACTGCATCCTTTTGAGACACTTTGGGTTTAGCCTCTTCGGCTTTGACAACTTTTGTCCTAAGTTTAGCAACCTTTGCTTTACCTACTTTTACTTCCTTTATGAACCCCTTTCTTGTGTTAACCATTAACACACTTGCGAATTGCTCCTTTTGCATCTTATGCATTAAAAGCCTTCACCACAACATACATCTTTTGCCTAGCTTGCACTTGGAACATTTCCTTTGTGCATTGTGCTAGAACAAAAACAGTTATCATGTGCTCAAGGTTCTTCATAAGAATCTTTAAACATGGTAGCAAGTATAAGGCAAGCAATACTATTAGAATCATCAACATGTTTCTAATGTTGCTCCTTATTTGCCTTTTGCAACATTTGCAGTAGGTTCAGCAGGAATGGATTCGTCAAGAACGTATACATTTGCCAAAGAATAATTCTTGAGCATCTGATCAAATCAGAATTATCTGTACCGTTCCTTCCGAACTTTGTCCTTCATAAGGACGAATCGTAATTTATTGCGTAATGCTATTTCTACAACAAAATATGCAAACTATATGAACACATATCAATATCAACACATTCATCATCTAAGAGCAAATAATGTATTTCACAAATACTCCCACTAAATTATATACCTTCCGATGCAAATAAGCATAATATACATTTAATGGGCTAAGATCCATCTTTAATTTAATCTCAAGTACGCTATGACGCACCGCTCAAGATTAAATTAATTAGGTAGAAAACATCAATCATATCGTATATGATTCTTAGATCTTTTATGAGATTTATTTAAGACATCATATGTCTAAGCATATTTTAATCTCATCTTATGCCTTGGGTCCAAAACCATTTTGATAACCCAATTAAGTTCATCCACTTTAAACGTATAGGAACCACCATTTCCTCATCTTCCTCGCAAACGAAATAGAATCAAAGCACCTTGCTATGGCAAGCCCACCCAAAACTATTCAAGTGGTCTCAAGTGTTTTAATCATGGATTGGCATAAAGAACTTAAAAGTTAAATGAAGGTTCTTTAAAGCAGATTATAAGCATATCATCAAAGATAATCACAATCGCGCACCAGGTAAGTTCTCAGGAAGATAGGTGAGCTACAAGGACTACTTAAGTACCAAATCTCTCCTTCGACAGAACTCTCCTAGACATGCACAACTAGAATACCAATTTGAATGCAACATAATCAATACTTTGTATACTGACTTGTTTCTCATAAATAATCAGACTCATAAACTGACTTGTTTCTCATAAACAATCAGATTCCTCCAAATTTTGCGTAAACTGACTTGTTTCTCATAAAAAATCAGAAAACCAAAATTTAATGTTTCAACTAAACATTTAGGAATTTACAATTCAATGTTTCAACTAAACACTTAATAAAATTTTTAACACTTAAGAACATATAATTCATGCATCGCAACAATTAATAAAATCACATTTAAATTAAATAAGCATGCATAAACAATGAATTAATCTAGCATCGCCCTATAAATTTATCCAGAAATTTATAGCATCTAGATTAAGACATAAATATATCAGTTTGTAAACATAATCACAGATTAGTATGAAAATTCAACAAAACTGATACTGCCCAGATCAGGCATATTCTGTCGCACGACTAGGACATGCAGAAGTCCTGTTATGTCGCGCGACGAGGAGATGCCACTGCCCATGGCCAACTCTTGTCGCACGACGAGGGTTGCCAGTTTGGCAGATTTTTCAGATTCAATCAATTCTAATCACAAAGCAATTAAATCAATAAAACAACCCTTTTACAGATTTAATTCAGCATAATCAGAAGACGATTTAGGCATATTGTTTAAAAAACAATCAAACTATCGCATACAAAACATGAAAAAACCATATAAACAATTTATATCATTTTTTCTAGCATGTTAATTCAAACTTAACCATACGAACGGGGCTCTGATACCACTGTTGGGTTTTATGGGTCCATGCGCAGCGGAATTAAGCATCAAATTAACACAAAACCCAAAGCCCTAAGATCCGTTCTATACGATTAAATTGAATTCCTATGAGATAGAATTTACCAACCTTAATTGCTTTCCGGTCTTGAGCTATCGAACAATTTATTGGTGTGATTTTAAATCACAATCTTCGATCTTCAAAAACCTTTGATCCTTCGGATTGGAACTCTAGGCCTTGATCGTCATACGAGCGAAGACCCTCTAGTAGTATCCACACTTTAGAATGAACCAAGAACGGTTCTTGAGAATTGCTAGATTCTTAAACCTATAGAGAGAATATTGAGAAACCTTTTAATGTGATTTGATTTTTCCCTTGGAAAAATTCGGCTAGCCTGATTAGGGTTACAGACCTCATATTTATATTACCTTAATATAAGTATTTGTTTTCTAATCGTATTAGGAAACTGTCTGTCAAACCGCCTCAGACTTATTATGTCGCACGATCACAAGCAGCCTATGGGCAAGTTATGTCGCGCGGCAGCTCAAGTCATATCAGGAACTCTCAATCATTCTTCCTTTGGTTTAGCCAATTCATTCTAGTTGTGTGTGACCCAATAGTATTATATTATGTTGGCAATGAGCTCGATCATATCGACCCTCATAAGACATAAGCAGACTCTAGCAAGCCATTATGTCTACCCAAATAATATAACGTAAGAGTTCACGTTTCCAATGGTACACCTCCATTTCTCCCTTTGTCTCACGATGTTATATTGAACACAAGTCATGGTCCTCATCAACTTGTATTTTTTCAATGCTTTCTCGATCTTGAGTATAATGATAGTCCAATCGCATTGGGGTGTAGCCACACACTTTCATCATTATCACTCATCCAGGGGCCCAAGCAAAACATCTCTCTTTCGAGGGACAAATTCCATCTTGACTTATCATCCTTCCCATCATGAATCCGATTATGCCAAAGATAGCCTTTATAAATATAGTGTTAAGATATCGTTTGACTAAAATCAAACATGACTTTCATCATATGTAAGGTCATGATAATCTCAGGTCTAGGGACTAAATGAAGTGACCATATGAGATTTAATTATGACATTTGACCATGACATAAATCTCATACGGGTCAAGTCCAGTCACTTGTTCACTAACAAGTACCCATAATTTCAATGTGCATCTCTATGCATATAATCATCATATGATTATCCATTGACAATTTTGCTAATTATTCTCTTAATAATTAAGACTGTCAAGTCTTGGTCAAGGAAAAGCTTTTCAATGAAAGATATGGGTGAAGCCGCTTACATCCTTGGCATCAAGATCTATAGAGATAGATCTAGAAAGATGATTTGGTTTGAGTCAAAGTATTCACATTGACAAGGTTCTTAGAAGAGTTTAAGAAAAGTAGCTTGTCAATGAGTCATGGTGTTACTCTTAGCAATACTCATTGTCTTATGACAATTGATGAGCAAAAAGGAATGAATGAAGTTCCATATGCTCCGGCATTTGGATCTGTCATGTATGCCATGACTTGTACTAGACCCAATGTCTCATATGCTTTGAGCATGATGAGTCGATACCAATCTGATCCTGATTTGAACCAATGGAAGGTAGTTAAGACGATCCCTAAGTACTTGAGAAGAACTAAGGATACGTTCTTGGTATTTGAAAGGTTGGAAGATAATCTTGTTGTAAGGGCTACATAGATGTTAACTTCCAAACTAACAAAGTTGATTTAAAATCGCAATTAGAATTTGTGTTTATGCTTGTTAGAGGTGCAGTTTTGATTGGAAGAACTCCAAGCAGAAAATTGTAGCCGATTCTACTACTAAGGCCAAATTTTAGCAACATATGATGTAGCAAAAAGAGGCAGTTTGGATCAAGAGTTCATTTAGTGTTTTGGAATTGTTCCAAGTATCACTAATCGGTGGAACTTTGTTGTGATAATTGTGATGCCATTTGTGCAAGCAATGGAACCAAAATCACAACAGCGATCCAAACACATACTTAAACGTTTTTCGAGGAATTCATAAAGAATGAGAAGACGTTAAGATATGCAAAGTATCAGCCGATGATGACATTAGGGATTCACTTACAAAGACCCTCGCACAGGCAGAAGCATGATGGTCATGTTAAGTCCATGAGTATTCGATACATAGATGGAGCCTAGTGCAAGTGGGAGATTGTTGGTGTAATGCCCTAGGCTTTAATTATGTTTAACTTAAAATCGTTATGTATCATCTTTATCGTTTAAGTTTATTATTTGATTATTATATATTTTGCATATTTATTGTAATAATCTTCGTCCCTAATTATTAAGAGAATAATTAGTATAATTGTCAATGGATAATCATATGATGATTATATGCATAGAGATGCACATTGAAATTATGGGTACTTGTTAGTGAACAAGTGACTGGACTTGACCCGTATGAGATTTATATCATGGTCAAATGTCATAATTAAATCTCATATGGTCACTTCATTTAGTCCCTAGATCTGAGATTATCATGACCTTACATATGATGAAAGTTATGTTTGATTTTAGTCAAACGATATCTTAACACGATATTTATAAAGGCTATCTTTGGCATGATCGGATTCATGATGGGAAGGATCATAAGTTAAGATGGAATTTGTCCCTCGGAAGAGAGATGTTCTGCTTGGGCTCCTCGATGAGTGATAATGATGAAAAGTGTATGGCCATACCCCAATAAGATTGGATTATCATTATACTCAAGATCGAGAAAGCATTGAACAAATACAAGTTGACGTGGACCATGACTTGTGTTCAATATAACATCGTGAGACAAAGGGAGAAATGGAAGTGTACCATTGGAAACGTGAACTCTTACGTTATATTATTTGGGTAAACATAATGGCTTGCTAGAGTCCGCTTATGTTTTATGAGAGTCGATATGATTGAGCTCATTGCCAACATAATATAATCATATTGGGTCACACACAACTAGTATGAATTGGATAAACCAAAGGAAGAATGTTGAGAATTCCTCATCAGCCTTGTCTGGTCGTGCGACACAACTAGGCCATGTGCTTCGTGTGGTCGTGCGACATAACAGTGCCTGAGGCGGTTTTACAGACAGTTTCCTAATTTGATTAGGAAACATATACCAATACTATTGTAGTATAAATATAAGGTTTGTGAAACCCTAATAGCCTAGCCGAAATTCTGAAAAGAAAATCACGACAAATACTCTCAATATTCTTCAAGGTTTATGATCTAGCAATCATCAAGAAATCGTTCTTGGTTCATTCGAAGGTGTGGATACCAAAAGAGGGTCTTCGCTCGTTCAACGATCAAGGCCTAGAGTTCGAAGTTTTATTCAGAATCACATCAATACATCGTTCGATAGCTCAAGAACGGAAAGCGTTCAAGGTTGGTTATTTCTATCTCATAGGTATTCAAGTTAATTGTATAGAACGGATCCTAGGCTCTTTGGGTTTTGTGTTATTAGATGCTTAATTCCACTGCGCATGGACCCATAAAACCCAACAGTGGTATCAACTCTCCTTGCACAAACTTGCCACCAGTGTGTTGTAGTCAATCAATTTGGGAGTATATCCAAACTTTCTCAGTAGAAGAAAGAACCCTTTTGCAACATTAAGCATTTTCAATTTGCAGAATCCATTTATCATGAGACTATAGGTAAACGAGTTTGGAATCACACCCAATTCAAGCATCTGCTTCCAGAGTTCCATGACCTTTGCAACATCACCAATATTTAAGTAAGACGCCATCAGGACATTAAAAGTTACCACATTACCAAAAGTCTTTCTCACAACCATATTAGGATGAATCTCTTCAGCCTCTTCAAGACGGTTTTCTTTGCAGAGCCCTTGGATCAGTACATTGAATGTAACAATATCAGGCTTGACATAGTTCTTGTCCTTCAGCATCAAGTTATACAGTGTCAAGGCATCATCAACTTTTCCATTTTCACAGAGCCCTCTCGCCAATGTATTGTAAGTCGCTACAACAGGCTTCTCTCCCTTCTCTATCATCATCTTCAGTATTTTAAAAGCATTAACCAGTGACCTTTCTTTGCATAGTCCATTGATAACGACATTGAATGAATTTATACTAGGCAGTTCACCATTCTTTAGCATGAGATTCAGTATGCCCATAGCTTTAGTTGCCTTCCCTTGATAACAAAGACAATTTATTAAACCTGTAAAAGTGGCCAAATCTGGGAGAATCCCTCGTTCGATCATAGCATTTAACATGGAATTGGCTTCATTCCAATTTCCCTTGTTACCTAAACAAAGCACCATACACCTAAATACTCCTATATTAGGAGAAATTCCTTTATCCAACATATCATCAAAAATTACTTTCCCCTTCTCTACATCTCCATTTTCAAGAACATGGGTTATAAGCTTCTCATATACAACTTCATCCACATCCAGATCTTTTGCCCTCATTTCATCCAGCAAAACCATCACCTCATCCACTCTACCCTCTTTACAAAAGCCATCCATTAGAACAAAGTACGTAACCAAATCAGGAGCAACATTTTCCCTTTCCATCTCAACCTTCAAACCAAGAGCCTCCTCCAACTGATTAGCCTTACAAAGTCCTCTAATAAGAATGGTATAACTTACTCTATCCGGATTCAAACAATTTCTACTGAACTCGCGGAAGAAGCCCTTCGCTTTAACAATTTCATCTTTCCTACAAAACCCACTTAATATAAATGTCAGCATTTTAAGGTACACATTAACACTATAGCCCCGCTTCATTATCAACCCTAAAACCCCAGTTGCAAGCTCCGGCTCGAGGTTTCACACGAAACACTCTATTAAAGCACCATAAGAAAGAAAACTCGGTGAAAGCCCAACATGAACCATTCTACTGTAAACCCTTAAAACTAAATTGTAGTTCTTGTTTTGGGAAATGGATTCAATGAAGAGATTGCAAGTGGAGGATGAAGGGATTAGACCTGAATCGAGTGCATTGTTGAATTGGGTCACTGCTTGAGCAAATTGGGAGATTGGTTTTTGGCATAAGTGCCTTAATTGCGAATCCAATAGGCGTGTATCATGGGAATGAGTGGAATTGAAAATTGAAGATAGAGCTGGGACGGAAGAAAAGAGCCTAGCGGAAGCATGGTGGAGAAAGGAGTGGAGTGGGTAGTTACATAATAGCTTCATTATTGTCAGTTTAGGTTTTGTACAAGAGATGAAATAGAAGGAATTGAATTGAACTGAAAGTCAGGTATCGACGGAAAAGAAGGAGAAGGAGGAGGGTTTACCCAGTTGCGGCGGCGGGAGAAGGAGTTGCTGGTGGGAGCTGCTATGAATGGCCTGATTTCCGTCCTAGGTTTAAACTAGCGGCCGTAGATTTCAAGTGAAAAGGGAAAATGGATCTGAACAAGACGAGCCCAAATTAGCATGTGTAATGTGTATACTGTACTTAATTTGCTTATGAAATTATTGAGCTTGACCGGTATCAAAAAGAAGTGTGCGCTTGCTTATACTCCCGGTGCCTCTAAAACCTTTAATTAATAAAAATTTGCCAAATCATTTTGTTATCTAAATTTTGTAAACTTTTTTTGAACTTTAGTATTATTCCTTTTATTATGCTAAACATGAAGTATATTCCTCATTAATAAAGTAAAAAGTCCAACATTATAAATAACAAGTGACCATTTCATTTCAACAACAAATATGACCCCTTCAAACTAATGATTGTTGCTTCTTCTCAAGAATATGAAGAGGTCATAACTTTATAAAAATTCCCTATTATATGTCCCCCTTGTTTACTACCAGTTGCTTCTCTAACAAAGACTAAAAAGCTTCCAAATCCAATTTTATAGTCCAAAACTCTCTCTAAACACAACTCTCACCCACAAACACACAATAAAAATGTCCCATTTGCTCATTGACCTTTGACTTTGATTGATATTCTGAGCTGGCCTAGGAGAAGGTATAAGCTTTGAACTTTTCTTCAACAAAAAACTTCATTGTCAAGAATTTTGTTGAGCCAATAATCAACCAAAACCTAGAACATTGTAAGAAAGGTAAAGGGTCCAGACCTTCCATTTGCTATGCCCATTGGCCTAATGGCTATATTGTAACTCTTTATTAATTAATGATTGCCCATGTCCTTCTCTCAACAACTCCTACAAATAGGTTGCTAATGCAGATCCCAAATTAATCAGCTCAATTCATGTCATCTTGTTTCAGAACACATCATCAGTACATTGAATGTAACAATATCAGGCTTGACATAGTTCTTGTCTTTCAGCATCAAGTTATACAGTGTCAAGGCATCATCAACTTTTCCATTTTAACAGAGCCCTCTCGCCAATGTATTGTAAGTCGCTACAGCAGGCTTCACTCCCTTCTCTATCATCATCTTCAGTATTTTAAAAGCATTAACCAGTGACCTTTCTTTGCATAGTCCATTGATAACGACATTGAATGAATTTATACTAGGCTATTCACCATTCTTTAGCATGAGATTCAGTATGCCCATAGCTTTAGTTGCCTTCCCTTGATAACAAAGACAATTTATTAAACCTGTAAAAGTGGCCAAATCTGGGAGAATCCCTCGTTCGATCATAGCATTTAACATGGAATTGGCTTCATTCCAATTTCCCTTGTTACCTAAACAAAGCACCATACACCTAAATACTCCTATATTAGGAGAAATTCCTTTATCCAACATATCATCAAAAAGTACTTTCCCCTTCTCTACATCTCCATTTTCAAGAACACGGGTTATAAGCTTCTCATATACAACTGCATCCACATCCAGATCTTTTGCCCTCATTTCATCCAGCAAAACCATCACCTCATCCACTCTACCCTCTTTACAAAAGCCATCCATTAGAACAAAGTACGTAACCAAATCAGGAGCAACATTTTCCCTTTCCATCTCAACCTTCAAACCAAGAGCCTCCTCCAACTGATTAGCCTTACAAAGTCCTCTAATAAGAATGGTATAACTTACTCTATCCGGATTCAAACAATTTCCACTGAACTCGCGGAAGAAGCCCTTCGCTTTAACAATTTCATCTTTCCTACAAAACCCACTTAATATAACACTACTAAGGTACACATTAACACTATAGCCCCGCTTCATTATCAACCCTAAAACCCCAGTTGCAAGCTCCGGCTCGAGGTTTCGCACGAAACACTCTATTAAAGCACCATAAGAAAGAAAACTCGGTGAAAACCCAACATGAACCATTCTACTGTAAACCCTTAAAACTAAATTGTAGTTCTTGTTTCGGGAAATGGATTCAATGAGGAGATTGCAAGTGGAGAATGAAGGGATTAGACCTGAATCGAGTGCATTGTTGAATTGGGTCACTGCTTGAGCAAATTGGGAGATTGGTTTTTGGCATAAGTGCCTTAATTGCGAATCCAATAGGCGTGTATCATGGGAATGAGTAGAATTGAAAATTGAAGATAGAGCTGGGACTGAAGAAAAGAGTCTAGCGGAAGCATGGTGGCGAAAGGAGTGGAGTGGGTAGTTACATAATAGCTTCATTATTGTCAGTTTAGGTTTTGTACAAGAGATGAAATAGAAGGAATTGAATTGAACTGAAAGTCAGGTATCGAGGGAAAAGAAGGAGAAGGAGGAGGGTTTACCCAGTTGTGGCGGCGGGAGAAGGAGTTACTGGTGGGAGCTGTTATGAATGGCCTGATTTCCGTCCTAGGTTTAAACTAGCGGCCGTAGATTTCAAGTGAAGAGGGAAAATAGCTCTGAACAAGCCGAGCCCAAATTAGCATGTGTAATGTGTATAATGTACTCAATTTGCTTCTGAAATTATTGAGCTTGACCGGTATCAAAAAGAAGCGTGCGCTTGGTTATACTCCCGGTGCCTCTAAAACTTACCAAAATAAAATCACTATTAAAATAATTAAAACATAATAAAATAAAATGTAGAAAGAAATACAAAAATTCTTATTCTAATTAAGAAATAAATAAATTAAAACAAAAAACAATGAAAAACGTTTTCACAAAACAAAAATAAATAAATATAATCAAAACATATATGAGAATTTACAAAGTAAAATAATACTATAAGGAAAATCAATGTCAACACAAAAAAGTAAATAAACATCTACTATATATAATAACAAAAGTTTTTCAAGCTCCTAAAAAACACCAAGTGACACAATATCATTGGCCAATCTTTCCATCATCCACCAATCACAATCATCCATTTGAAATTCAAAACTAAAACTAAGTTTAAAACAAAGAATAAATGAAAAATTATATAAAATAAAAACTAAAATTAAATTCAATAAAAAATAATAAAATAAGGATTTTTTCTTAAATAAAATACAAAAAATCAAACCTTAATTAAAAGAACAACAATAGGAAAGAAACTTTAAGAGCATAATAAAAATAGAGAGATCCCACAATTAAATCAAAACAAATATGAAAACTTACTAAAGAAAATAAAACTCAAACTAAAATCGTTATTGAAAAAAAGAAGCATAAGCAATAATATAAAATTAAATTTTAATTAAAATAAAGCAATGAAAAAGGCATTAAACATAATCACAATAGACAAAAGTAAAAATAAAAAAAAAATCTAGTTTACCAAACTAAAATCACTATTAAAATAAATAACACATAATAAAATAAAATGTAGAAAGAAATACAAAAATTCTAATTCTAATTAAAAAATAAATAAATTAAAACAAAAAACAATGAAAAACGTTTTCACAAAACAAAAATAAATAAATATAATCAAAACATATATGAGAATTTACAAAGTAAAATAATACTATAAGGAAAATCAATGTCAACACAAAAAAGTAAATAAACATCTACTATATATAATAGCAAAAGTTTTTCAAACTCCTAGAAAACTCCAAGTGGCACAATATCATTGGCCAATCTTTCCATCATCCATCAATCACAATCATCCATTTGAAATTCAAAACTAAAACTAAGTTTAAAACAAAGAATAAATGAAAAATTATAGATATCACGTATAAAATCAAAACTAAAATTAAATTCAATAAAAAATAAGGATTTTTTCTTAAATAAAATACGAAAAATCAAACCTTAATTAAAAGAACAACAATAGAAAAGAAACTTTAGAGCATAATAAAAATAGAGAGATCCCACAATTAAATCAAAACAAATATGAGAACTTACTAAAGAAAATAAAACTCAAACTAAAATCGTTATTGAAAAAAAGAAGCATAAGCAATAATATAAAATTAAATTTTAATTAAAGTAAAGCAATGAAAAAGGCATTAAACATAAACACAATAGACAAAAGTAAAAAAAATATATTCTAATTTACCAAAATAAAATCACTATTAAAATAATTAAAACATAATAAAATAAAATGTAGAAAGAAATACAAAAATTCTAATTCTAATTAAAAAATAAATAAATTAAAACAAAAAACAGTGAAAAACGTTTCCATAAAACAAAAATAAATAAATATAATCAAAACATATATGAGAATTTACGAAGTAAAATAATAGTATAACGAATATCAATGTCAACACAAAAAAGTAAATAAACATCTACTATATATAATAGCAAAAGTTTTTCAAACTCATAGAAAACTCCAAGTGGCACAATATCATTTGCCAATCTTTCCATCATCCACCAATCACAATCATCCATTTGAAATTCAAAACTAAAACTAAGTTTAAAACAAAGAATAAATGAAAAATTATAGATATCACGTATAAAATCAAAACTAAAATTAAATTCAATAAAAAATAAAAAAATAAGGATTTTTTCTTAAATAAAATACGAAAAATCAAACCTTAATTAAAAGAACAACAATAGAAAAGAAACTTTAAGAGCATAATAAAAATAGAGAGATCCCACAATTAAATCAAAACAAATATGAAAATTTACTAAAGAAAATAAAACTCAAACTAAAATCGTTATTGAAAAAAAGAAGCATAAGCAATAATATAAAATTAAATTTTAATTAAAATAAAGCAATGAAAAAGTCATTAAACATAAATACAATAGATAAAAGTAAAAAAAAAAATATTCTAATTTACCAAAATAAAATCACTATTAAAATAATTAAAACATAATAAAATAAAATGTAGAAAGAAATACAAAAATTCTAATTCTAATTAAAAAATAAATAAATTAAAACAAAAAACAATGAAAAACGTTTTCACAAAACAAAAATAAATAAATATAATCAAAACATATATGAGAATTTACAAAGTAAAATAATACTATAACGAAAATCAATGTCAACACAAAAAAGTAAATAAACATCTACTATATATAATAGCAAAAGTTTTTTCAAGCTCCTAGAAAACTCCAAGTAGCACAATATCATTGGCCAATCTTTCCATCATCCACCAATCACAATCATCCATTTGAAATTCTAAACTAAAACTAAGTTTAAAACAAAGAATAAATGAAAAATTATAGATATCACGTATAAAATCAAAACTAAAATTAAATTCAATAAAAAATAAGGATTTTTTCTTAAATAAAATACGAAAAATCAAACCTTAATTAAAAGAACAACAATAGAAAAGAAACTTTAAGAGCATAATAAAAATAGAGAGATCCCACAATTAAATCAAAACAAATATGAAAACTTACTAAAGAAAATAAAACTCAAACTAAAATCGTTATTGAAAAGAAGAAGCATAAGCAATAATATAAAATTAAATTTTAATTAAAATAAAGCAATGAAAAAGGCATTAAACATAATCACAATAGACAAAAGTAAAAATAAAAAAAATTCTAATTTACAAAAATAAAATCACTATTAAAATAAATAAAACATAATAAAATAAAATTTAGAAAGAAATATAAAAATTCTAATTCTAATTAAAAAATAAATAAATTAAAACAAAAAACAATGAAAAACGTTTTCAACAAACAAAATAAATAAATATAATCAAAACATATATGATAATTTACAAAGTAAAATAATACTATAACGAAAATCAATGTCAACACAAAAAAGTAAATAAACATCTACTATATATAATAGCAAAAAATTTTCAAGTTCCTAAAAAACTCCAAGTGGCACAATATCATTGGCCAATCTTTCCATCATCCACTAATCACAATCATCCATTTGAAATTCAAAACTAAAACTAAGTTTAAAACAAAGAATAAATGAAAAATTATAGATATCACGTATAAAATCAAAACTAAAATTAAATTCAATAAAAAATAAGGATTTTTTCTTAAATAAAATACGAAAAATCAAACCTTAATTAAAAGAACAACAATAGAAAAGAAACTTTAAGAGCATAATAAAAATAGGGAGATCCCACAATTAAATCAAAACAAATATGAAAACTTACTAAAGAAAATAAAACTCAAACTAAAAACGTTATTGAAAAAAAGAAGCATAAGCAATAATATAAAATTAAATTTTAATTAAAATAAAGCAATGAAAAAGGCATTAAACATAATCACAATAGACAAAAGTAAAAATAAATAAAAAATCTAATTTACCAAACTAAAATCACTATTAAAATAAATAAAACATAATAAAATAAAATGTAGAAAGAAATACAAAAATTCTAATTCTAATTAAAAAAATAAATTAATTAATTAAAACAAAAAACAATGAAAAACGTTTTCACAAAACAAAATTAAATAAATATAATCAAAACATATATGAAAATTTACAAAGTAAAATAATACTATAACGAAAATCATTGTCAACACAAAAAATTAATTAAACATATAAAAATATCAAAAGAAAATCTAAAGAAAATGTAATTTTTTTTTAAATTGAATCTTAATCAAAAGAAATAAAGATATAAAAGAAGTATTCAAAAATATAATAAAAAAAAGAGGAAAGATATAAATAAATCAAACAAATAGGAAATATTACTATGAAAAATAAGAACTCAAACTAAGATCAAAACTAAACAAAAAAACATATGCAAAGTAATCATAATCAAAATCAAAATAAAGAAAACAATGAAACATATTCAAAAAGACAATCAAAATAGACCAAAGCAAAGATAAAATCAACACAAAAATAAAAATTTAACAAAGAAAAACAATATAAAAAACATAAGCAAAGCAAAATATAGAAGATCCAAATTCAAATTGTAATAAAAAGAAAATGAAAAGACATTTGCATGCATAATTAAATTGACAAAAGCAATAAATTGAATAAAAATAAATATAAAATTTTTACAAAGGAAATAAAGACTAAAACCAAAATCAATAATATTAAAGCAAAAATATAAACAAAACAAAGAAGTAAAAATAAATATAAATTTCAATTTTTTATCAAAAGAAAACACAATAAAAAGAATCAAAATAAATTTAGAATTTAAATCAAGATATAAATTGGTTGAAACAAATCAAAATAAAAAAATAAGTAAATTAAATAGAAATATAAATATCTAATTTGAATCAAAACAAGAAAATAACCTAACTAAAAAGGAAGAGGTGGAAGGGAATAAAGGAATAAATCTACTATATATAATAGCAAAAGTTTTTCAAGCTCCTAGAAAACTTCAAGTAGCACAATATCATTGGCCAATCTTTTCATCATCCACCAATCACAATCATCCATTTGAAATTCTAAACTAAAACTAAGTTTAAAACAAAGAATAAATGAAAAATTATAGATATCACGTATAAAATCAAAACTAAAATTAAATTCAATAAAAAAATAAGGATTTTTTCTTAAATAAAATACGAAAAATCAAACCTTAATTAAAAGAACAACAATAGAAAAGAAACTTTAAGAGCATAATAAAAATAGAGAGATCCCACAATTAAATCAAAACAAATATGAAAACTTACTAAAGAAAATAAAACTCAAACTAAAATCGTTATTGAAAAAAAGAAGCATAAGCAATAATATAAAATTAAATTTTAATTAAAATAAAGCGATGAAAAATGCATTAAACATAATCACAATAGACAAAAGTAAAAATAAAAAAAAATCTAATTTACCAAAATAAAATCACTATTAAAATAAATAAAACATAATAAAATAAAATGTAGAAAGAAATACAAAAATTCTAATTCTAATTAAAAAATAAATAAATTAAAACAAAAAACAATGAAAAACGTTTTCACAAAACAAAAATAAATAAATATAATCAAAACATATATGAGAATTTACAAAGTAAAATAATACTATAACGAAAATCAATGTCAACACAAAAAAGTAAATAAACATCTACTATATATAATAGCAAAAGTTTTTCAAGCTCTTAAAAAACTCCAAGTGGCACAATATCATTGGCCAATCTTTCCATCATCCACCAATCACAATCATCCATTTGAAATTCAAAACTAAAACTAAGTTTAAAACAAAGAATAAATGAAAAATTATAGATATCACGTATAAAATCAAAACTAAAATTAAATTCAATAAAAAATAAGGATTTATTCTTAAATAAAATACGAAAAATCAAACCTTAATTAAGAGAACAACAATAGAAAAGAAAATTTAAGAGCATAATAAAAATAGAGAGATCCCACAATTAAATCAAAACAAATATGAAAACTTACTAAAGAAAATAAAACTCAAACTAAAAACGTTATTGAAAAAAAGAAGCATAAGCAATAATATAAAATTAAATTTTAATTAAAATAAAGCAATGAAAAAGGCATTAAGCATAATCACAATAGACGAAAGTAAAAATAAATAAAAAATCTAATTTACCAAACTAAAATCACTATTAAAATAAATAAAACATAATAAAATAAAATGTAGAAAGAAATACAAAAATTCTAATTCTAATTAAAAAATAAAGAAATTAATTAAAACAAAAAACAATGAAAAACGTTTTTCACAAAACAAAATTAAATAAATATAATCAAAACATATATGAAAATTTACAAAGTAAAATAATACTATAACGAAAATCATTGTCAACACAAAAAATTAATTAAACATATAAAAATATCAAAAGAAAATCTAAAGAAAATGTAATTTTTTTTTTAAATTGAATCTTAATCAAAAGAAATAAAGATATAAAAGAAGTATTCAAAAACATAATAAAAAAAGAGGAAAGATATAAATAAATCAAACAAATAGGAAATATTACTATGAAAAATAAGAACTCAAACTAAGATCAAAACTAAACAAAAAAACATATGCAAAGTAATCATAATCAAAATCAAAATAAAGAAAACAATGAAACATATTCAAAAAGACAATCAAAATAGACCAAAGCAAAGATAAAATCAACACAAAAATAAAAATTTAACAAAGAAAAACAATATAAAAAACATAAGCAAAGCAAAATATAGAAAATCCAAATTCATATTGTAACAAAAAGAAAATGAAAAGACATTTGCATACATAATTAAATTGACAAAAGCAATAAATTGAATAAAAATAAATATAAAATTTTTACAAAGGAAATAAAGACTAAAACCAAAATCAATAATATTAAAGCAAAAATATAAACAAAACAAAGAAGTAAAAATAAATATAAATTTCAATTTTTTATCAAAAGAAAACACAATAAAAAGAATCAAAATAAATTTAGAATTTAAATCAAGATATATATTGGTTGAAACAAATCAAAATAAAAAAAATAAGTAAATTAAATAGAAATATAAATATCTAATTTGAATCAAAACAAGAAAATAACCTAACTAAAAAGGAAGAGGTGGAAGGGAATAAAGGAATAAATATTAAAATTTACTTTTATATCTACTATATAATTATACATTTATACAATTAATTATTTGATTATTTGACATAAAACATATCGTTATTTTAATATATATATATATATATATATATATATATATATATATATATATATATATATATATATACATATAGGTAAGCACGTTGTCGAGGCGGTAATGTTGTCCGGAAAGAATGTTGGTAAGAAGGTGTTGATACCGAGGATGATTATGTCACCTTCTGATACAACAAAATTCCCGGTTAGGTTTCAACGGAGATAATTCCCACTGACCGTTTCTTTTGCAATGACGATAAATAAAAGTCAGGTCAGTCGCTCGCTCATGTTGGTCTTTTTCTTCTAAGACCAGTATTTAGTCATGGACAATTATATGTTGCTTTTTCTAGAGTAACTACAAGGAAAGGACTTAAAGTGCTTTTATGTAATAGTCATGAACAGTCAGATGACATGACTACAAATGTTGTGTACAAAAAAGTTTTTGACAAGTTTTAATATATTACATAAAATTATCTCATTAATTTTTTGAATTGTATTTACATTTAACTTTTACCTCAGTGTTTTATACCCCATCGGGAACCAACGGGTTACCTACTAGTTAAAATTAAACCTAAACTGGCACAGAAAAGGTCTAAAGATTAATTGATGATGTTTTAAGAGACTAAAATCAAGAACGCTTTCTAAGGTTAATTAGACAATCGTCTAATCTTGCCTACTTCCCGAATTGCTATGGCACATACAAAATTCGTGAAGATGCTACAATGAAAATCCTAATTCTGGAACAGAACGAGTAATCTAGCAAAGATCAATAAAGAGGACAAGTGAATTGGCCAAATCCACAAACCCTAGAAATCAATCTAAATCAATACAAGCAAGATTATGAACAAAAATTAATTAGGAAAAAGAAATACCTCAATAGAAATAAAAATACGGATCAAGATCTCAAATTCAAAGTAATGGAAGTTTAAGCTTCCATGGATGCTCAAGCCTTCAAAAGTTTCTTAGAGAGAAAACCCTAAAAATATCAAAATAAGAACTCCCCTAATAAAATTCTAGAGGAAGTATTTATACTCCTCCAATTAATAAACCTAAAACTAAAAAGAAAAAGGAAAAAAAAAATAAAAACAAAAGATTTGAAAAATTAAAAAAAAAATGAGTACTGTAGCACTGAGCACTGTAGCAAGCCGTGATATCCTCCTTCAATTTCTCCTTTTTTCACTTTGGTCATCATGCTTTCCAGAACTGCATTTTGGTCACTGAACTTTCGCATTTTCGCCCGATCCCCGAACTTTCCAAAATTACGTAAAAGATCCTCGCCCTTCATAAACTTGACTTTTTTTTCGACTTGACTTTTGACTCGCTTCGGGTCTTCTTTGGTTGACTTTGTCTTGACTTTATTGACTTCCATGGGTGCATAACTGATGATCTTGAGCTTCTTTGAGAACCAAAAACGAATACAAAATAAACTCTCTAAATTTCTCTCAAATCACATGGTTCCTCTCATAATTCTCACAATATATAAAATCACTCAAAATACATCAAACCTATACTAAATACATGAAAATATGGAAATAAAAGGACGAAAACATAGGAATTACATAGTAAAAATCCGTCCTATCAAATACCCCCACTCTTAGACCATTACTCATCCCTGAGTAATATCCTAAACTCCAATCTAACACCGGTCTAAAACAGATGCATGGAGGGTAAATGATTCTTAGTCTCCTCTAATTCGCCAACACAAGTCAATGCAAAATAATAACCATCGGAGTAATAGAAACTCCGTCTCCTTATAACACCAAAATATAAACAATGAAAATAATGACCTTAGCTTTCCCCATGCTTAGACCATTACTACATACACCCTCATAAAAAGAAATAATTGCTAAGGTTATGATCCTTAAGCAAAAATTTACCTCGTGAATAGCACCAACACCCCTTATAACTCCAACAGTGAACGAGGGTTTTTAAATTCTAGGCACCACTATCCGAACCTCCTACTCCAATAATGGTCCTACCCGATACTCCAAAACCTCCCTTATGTCTCCACTCCGGTGATGTAAAAGATTTCACAAATTTCACTTCCTCACCTTTTGCCTAAGCGCCCTTTCGGGTTTTCACTTAGCCTCTCATTTTTTATTTTATTTTATTGTTTTATTTTTTTTTCATTCATCATTTTTTTTAATAAAGAAGAAAATAACTATATACAAACAACAAGCATGTACACCCCACCCCCTCACTAAACAATGCATAGTCTCATATGCATCAATACGAAACAAATAAGGTATAGGTTTACCTTCCGGGATTACTGAGGCGGTGGAAACCAATCTGGCCCCTATGATGGTCCTTGGATCGAGCTACTCCCATATTGTTGTTGATCATGGGTGAATAATGGCCAAATTTCTAGTGTTTGGAAAGTAAAGGGGCTAAAATGAAATTAGGTAGAAAATAGGGGAGTTAAGCTTGAATCGAAAATTTAGGGGCCAAAGTGGAAAACTGGAAAAATAAGGGACCAAATTGGTTGTAGAAAGTTTAGGGGCAAAATTGAAAATTTGGGAAAAAGAGGGCCCAAGGTGAAAAACATGGAAGTTCAAGGGCTGAACTGCAGTTAAATGGAAGAAGGAGGGTTGCAGATGAAAAACAAGCCGGTTT
The DNA here is from genome assembly GCA_022495995.1 of Adenophora triphylla var. japonica. Lineage (NCBI taxonomy): Eukaryota > Viridiplantae > Streptophyta > Magnoliopsida > Asterales > Campanulaceae > Adenophora > Adenophora triphylla. Next base: position 41,081 of record JAFEMH010004521.1, on the reverse strand, counting down.
ATTGGGACATTTGGTCGAACAGCTTGTGGGCAGGAGCATGGCCGGCTGAAGTGGGTAGTGGCCGAGGCAAGTGGCCGAGAAACAGGGGCAAGGCTGGCCGAGGCAGGCGTGGGTGGCCGAGGCAGCTGAGGTGTGGCCGAGGCAAGCTGGGGCGGACGCCTGGCTAAGGCTGGGGCGGCCGCATCAAGGACAGTGGCTCGGCCAGGTTTCTTGCAAATTGAGGCGTACGCCTGGGAGGTTTGGGGCTGGCGCCTCAAGGGCAGTCCTTCGTCTCGAAATTACATTTTTTTTTCAACAGTTTTTTTTTCTTAGGCCTTTTTTTATTAGGTTTTTTTTTTTCAACAGCTCTTTTTTCTTTTTTTTTTCAACGAAGGAATTAGGCACTGTTTCGCTTCCATCTCCATCTCCATCTCCACTGCTTTTTGCTTTTAACTGCACAACACAACCCAAAAACCTCAGTAGCACCAATTCTACACATAAAAAAAAATAAATATAAAATATAAAAATACATAAAAATAAAGAAATTTTCGGATTGCCTCCCGATAAGCGCATTTGGTTAAGGTCGTTAGCCCGACCGGATTCCCACTTCAATGGGGATTCGAGGTGGACACCTTGTTTTTGTCTTAACTTTTCTTCCCTTGGCCCACCTCGCACATTCACGAGTACAAATACCCACAATTTTCTGCACAAATGTACCTTTCTTGATTAAATCGGGTGGATCCCAAAAATAATTGTGGCCTTTTTCTTGGCCTTTAACTTCTTTTTCTTTTTCTTGGAAACATCCCAAGAAATTTTTGTGACCTTTTTCTTAGCCCTTATCTTCTTTTTCTTTTCTTTGGGGATCTCTCCCCCAAACTCATTCGGTGCCTTGGTTTTACCAACATCAAGCACCTCAGCAAGACTCATCACCGCCTCCTTCATCTCATCAGAAATATCAAATTCTAACTCTGCACATCCTAGAGCATTCTCCAACACAGATTTCATGTCTTCAAAAATATTAAACTCCATTCATTGTCCATAACACTCCATAATCAAACAAGGTTAAGAAAAAGATGAAAAAAATAAAGCTTAACAAAAAGGAAATAAGAAAAAGAAATAGATTAAGAAAAAAAAATAAGAGTGCAAACAAATAAACATCGTTCCCCGGCAACGGCGCCAAAATTTGATAGGCTTAGTCGCACGCCTACTAAATTAGACCTAAACTCGGCCACTAATAATGTAATTAGGGTAAGTCAGGGTCGATCCACGAAGAACAATTATTATTTACGAACAGTCACTTGACCAGATTGGGGGTTTAATTGAGATTTTTAATTAATTCCTAAGACGGGAAAAATAAACTAAGTGTTTGAAACAATACTTTAAAGAAACTTCAGATTTGATACTGTCACCGGATTTTAATTCTAATATCACTGATAATTCTTTTCACCGTAAATTTTATTCACTTGATTACGAGATGTATTTCAATCTCTGTCTCTTCTTTCCGTTTAGTTTATAGCAGTGGCACACTCACTATAAACCCTAATTAAAATTAAACCTAAACTGGCACAGAAAAGGTCTAAAGATTAATTGATAATGTTTTAAGAGACTAAAATCAAGAACGCTTTCTAAGGTTAATTAGATAATCGTCTAATCTTGCCTACTTTCCGAATTGCTATGGCACATACACAATTCTTGAAGATGCTACAATGAAAACCCTAATTCTGGAACAGAACGAGTAATCTAGCAAAGATCAATAAAGAGGACAAGTGAATTGGCCAAATCAACAAACCCTAGAAATCAATCTAAATCAATACAAGCAAGATTATGAACAAAAATTAATTAGGAAAAAGAAATACCTCAATAGAAATAAAAATCCGGATCAAGATCTCAAATCCAAAGTAATGGAAGTTTAAGCTTCCATGGATGTTCAAGCCTTCAAAAGTTTCTTAGAGAGAAAACCCTAAAAATATCAAAATAAGAACTACCATAATAAAATTCTAAAAGAAGTATTTATACTCCTCCAATTAATAAACCTAAAACTAAAAAGAAAAAGGAAAAAGAAAATAAAAACAAAAGATTTGAAAAAGTCAAAAAAACGAGTACTGTAGCACTGAGCACTGTAGCAAGCCGTGATATCCTCCTTCAATTTCTCCTTTTTTTCACTTTGATCATCATGCTTTCCAGAACTGCATTTTGGTCACTGAACTTTCCAGATTTTCAGTCTGATCCCTGAACTTTCCAAAATTACAGAAAGATCCTCAGCTTCATAAACTTGACTTTTTTTTCGACTTGACTTTTGACTCGCTTCGGGTCTTCTTTGGTTGACTTTGTCTTGACTTTATTGACTTCCATGGGTGCATAACTGATGATCTTGAGCTTCTTTGAGAACCAAAAAACGATTAAAAAATAAACTCTCTAAATTTCTCTCAAATCACATGGTTCCTCTCATAATCCTCACAATATATAAAATCACTCAAAATACATCAAACCTATATTAAATACATGAAAATATGGAAATAAAAGGACGGAAAACATAGGAATTACATAGTGAAAATCCGTCCTATCATGGTTGTAAGCTTGTTGCTGTCAGCTATCGCCCTTCCTATGATGATGGTTTGTGCACTATCCTCTAACAAAGATTTCGCTGCAAATCTTACGTGTCATTGTTCTTTTGGTCCAAGCACAGATAGAAATAGATACCTGGTTTATGTTTTTTACTTCTATTTCTTTTGGCTGATTATAGCTGTTCTTATATTCTTGAGTTAAATGCTACGGAGTATTATTGCCATGGACCGGCTGTTTAAATATAGACTAGTGTATCACCCGTGCGATGCACGACGATATATAAAATTTTATAGTTAAGAATGAAAAAAGAATTAAAAAAAATAAGTAAATAAAGAAAAACAGTACAAATTAAATTGATTGATATACATTTGTAAACAATACTTAATAAATTTTATAGTATTGATCTTCATTGAGACAACACATACGCACACACTCATATATGTTTTAAAAAAGAAATTATTAAGAAGTGATAGAAGATATAAATTACACATTTTGAAAAATTTTCCTAAATGCCACATACGTAGTACAATTGTTGGTTAAACTGTCTTTTACAAAATTAAATATCCAAATATGAAGTCTATTTGGATGGGTGACTCTAAATAAAGCAAATAAAGCTGACCAAGACTGAAAACATGATTCTTTAAAAGGATTCAACTGTAGATAGATTTTGTCCCAGACTTTTGTTTATAGACATGACATAAATCAAGGGAAATTGATGACGTTCAAAATTGAAAGGAATTCTAGTATCCGATGGAGTGAGCGACATCTGAGGGATTAATACTTTTTTCCGGTTTAAATGTATTTAAAACCCACACAATAGCTTCCTCCAAAAAAAAAAATTAACTAACAAATTCTGAAAAAGATTACTTCCAAGTCATTATCGAAACATTGAATACTTTTTTCCTTCTTTATATATAAATATATATAGAGAGTTCAATGCTAGAAGCACAAAATAAAGTCACAATGAAATTTTTTAAAACAAGATTGAAATATATGAAATAATTGAATTTTTTTCTTTTTGAAAAACCAAAATTGAAATTAATGAGTACTTAGAAATCTCTCTCTATCGTTTCATGACTTCTAAAAGCTCAAAATGGTGGTATATGCCACTTTCTCTATTTTTACATTTCTGCCTATCTTTAAAAAAAAAAAAATCCACCAATCACTCATATTTTCTCAAAAGTCTATTTCCCTAAAATATACTTAATTCTCTAGTTTTTTTTTTTTGTAATAAAACGAATTTTGATAAAAAAAAAAATATATACAATATATGGTATATGATTTAAAACATTCCAATTATAATATGCACTAAAAATAAAAATGTGATGGACATATTAAATAAATAAATAAAACTGGAAGTAAAATGAGTTGAACGCAGACATGGGCCAACTTTATTGTGTTGCATTTACTTCTTAACAATTTGTTTTTCCTCCTTCATCATCTTTGGAACAAAGACCAAAGTCATGGTTCACGTTCAAAAATAAAAAAATGAAAATATATACATAATATATTTTCCTTCTCAAATGATTAAGATAATTATGTATGTATAATTGATTAAGTGAGGAAGAGATATGAAATATTTTAGGGCTGAAATGAGATTACACTGTACATATATTAAGAAGATAAAGTCTATTAGGTGATATTTTTTTCCTTTAATTGATTGTAATAATCTTTGTTGTAATTTAAAAGATAGAACTACTATTGATGTTTGAGTTGAGCTTTCGACGTTTGTGTAGTGTCGTCTATTATATTATTGTTAATACAGTTTATTTGTTGTTTGATAAAAAAATTATTAACAAAAAGTGAATATAATTTTTCAGTAATATATGTGAGATGAGGGACGCATTTGCAAATTTTAAGGAGATAGATGAATTTGTGATAGATGAATGGGGGTGGGGTATGGGAGGGGGAGAGATGTGAGGTTAACAATTTAATATTTTCACCTTCTTTTTATTAACATCTCTCCATATATAGAATTGCAATCATTTAAAAGAAAACTTTATTTATTTAATTATTTAAGTCATTATTAGATATAACCATAATTTACTTTTCTACATAGGGATAAAGTTGTAATATTTTGAATATGTTACAAAGAAATTAAAACTTTTAATTTATGAAATAAAATTTGGTGTTGACTGGGGATGGAAAAATTGGGGTTTTGAATTGTCTAAATAATTGGGTTCCCTTTTCCGTTTATTATTTCTAAACTAATATGGATTGGTTTAATATATATGTATTTAATGTCTTTTAAGTATTTTCGATTCAAGATGTTATTTGGCTAAAAAAATTTGTTTACATAATCGTATTCTTTGTTGTTCTCAGTGTTATTTCTCCTCTATTTACGTTAAATATCACTATATCATATTACATTATTTAACTTTGATCGGTATTTAATTAGATACTCCCTCCGTTCCACGTTAGTTGAGACTAACTTTTTGGGCACACCAATTAAGGAAAAGTAAGTGAGAGAAAAAGTGAAAGAAAATGTTGTGAGTATGAAGAATTAAATAGGAGAGAGAATGAGTGGGAGGAATAGTTAGGAGAGAGAATGTTGTGAGTGTAAAAGTGAAATAGGAGAGAGAATGAGTGGGGTAAATAGTGAAGATTCCTTTGCCATTTTGGGCAGTCTCAACTAACGTGGGACGACCCAAAAGAGAAAGAAGTCTCAACTAACGTGGGACGGAGGGAGTATATTGTTGTACTAATTTTGGTTAGGAAAATTAATTACATAATCGTATTTGCTGTTGTTTTCTTTGTTATTTACTTTCCTATATTTACGTTAAATATCATTATTTCATATTATATTTTTTAATTTTAATTGGCATTTGATTATATATATTGTTGTACTAATTTTGGTTTAAGGTAAATTATGCTATTTTCGTGCATCGCACGGGTGTACTGCTAGTTGGCCTTTATAAATACTAAATTTTTTCAAACGAATAGTATAATAATTTTATTTTATATTCTTTATTTTTATTTCATATTAATCACCCTAGACCCCACCACTTGTATTTTATTTTATACTCTTTATTTTTATGGTTAGTATAATTATTATTATTACTATCAATATAATTTATAATTAAAAAAAATACTTATTATTACTATCAATATCAATATCATTTATAATTAAAAAAAAACACTTCACACTTAATGCATTTTATCTTAAAGTATATTGAAAATTTAAAAAGGAAAATTTACATAGTTAATTAGTAAATTTATTTTTAAAAAATATGGTTTTTTTCCTGTGTCCGAATCAAATGAAAAAAGTCTCTAATTGTAGAGAAAAAAATTATGAATTTTGGTGTATTTTTTTAATTAATTTATTATAAAATAATTAAGGTCAAAGAATTGGGGGGGGGGAATTCATAAATTCAAGCATCCATTCAAAAGAAGCCAAGTGTCGCCATTTAAAAAAAAAAGGTTTCTTGTCCCACACGCGCCAATCAATCCCCAATCAGAGTCCGCCATGTCAATTTCAATGTCTAATATCTACATTTATGCTACGAACATAAATGACTAAAATATTCTTGACAGATTTCCATATTTAACCACTTGATGTTGACGTTTTTGAGCGACAAATTTTTATTTTGGCCACTTTCTTTCTTTTAATAGAGTATAGATAATCTGGAACTATAAGCCTACAAACATACATTAATAGTAATTTCTAACTATGGATCAATTATCTCGAAAACATAGGAAAAGTAGTTATAAGAAAAAAGAAAAAAAATTGCACATTTTCAAAAGTTTTCAAAGAGTGTGAGTAGTATAGATCATTTTTCCACTTTCTCTCCACCAATGTTCCAAAACCATTTGTTGAATCAATTTTCATTTTTAGCCCCTTGATAGTGACATTTTTGGGCTCCAAATTTCCATTTTGGCCACTTACTTGCTTTTAATATAGTATAGATGTCTAACTAATGATCATCTATCTCGAAAATATAAGAAAAATAGTTATAATCTAAATATATATTCTTAAATTTTAGACTAAAAGTGAAAAAAAACAAATTAAATATCCACATCTAAATTTAAAAATTATCGTTAATACAAAAAAACTGTTATTAATTAATAATTAGAAAATAATAAATTTAGTCTAAAATTTAAGAATATATATTTAGATTATAACTGTTTAATGAGTTTATTAGACTAAAAATAAAGTATTTTTTTCAATTTTTTTGAATTAAAAACAATAAATTTCAAAGCTCATTAAACAATTATTTTTTAAAGAAATAATTAGAAAACATTCAAATATTGCAGCCTAGTCTAGACACCTAGTGTTGATTAATTAATGAAAAAGAAAAAAAAAATGCACATTTTCTAAAGTTTTCAAAGAGTGTGAGTAGTATAAATCATTTTTCCACTTTCTCTCCACACATGTTCCAAAACCATTTGTCAAAACCATTTGCTAAAATCATGTGTTGAATCAATTTCCATTTTTAGCCCCTTGATAGTGACATTTTTGGGACAAGAAACCTTTTTGTTTTTTAAACAGTTATAATCTAAATATTTATTATTTTCAAATTATTAATTAATAACAGTTTTTTTTGTATTAACGATAATTTTTAAATTTAGATGTGGATATTTAATTTATTTTTTTCACTTTTAGTCTAAAATTTAAGAATATATATTTAGATTATAACTGTTTAATGAGTTTATTAGACTAAAAATGAAGTATTTTTTTTCAATTTTTCTGAATTAAAAACAATAAATTTCAAAGCTCATTAAACAATTATTTTTTAAAGAAATAATTAGAAAACATTCAAATATTGCAGCCTAGTCTAGACACCTAGTGTTGATTAATTAATGAAAAAGAAAAAAAAGTGTACATTTTCAAAAGTTTTCAAAGAGTGTGAGTAGTATAGATCATTTTTCCACTTTCTCTCCACCCATGTTCCAAAACCATTTGCCAAAACTATTTGCTAAAATCATGTGTTGAATCAATTTCCATTTTTAGCCCCTTGATAGTGACATTTTTGGGCTCCAAATTTCCATTTTGACAACTTTCTTGCTTTTAATATAGTATAGATGCCTAACTAATGATCATCTATCTCGAAAACATAAGAAAAATAGTTATAATCTAAATATATATTCTTAAATTTTAGACTAAAAGTGAAAAAAATAAATTAAATATCCACATCTAAATTTAAAAATTATCGTTAATACAAAAAAAAACTGTTATTAATTAATAATTAGAAAATAATAAATTTAGTCTAAAATTTAAGAATATATATTTAGATTATAACTGTTTAATGAGTTTATTAGACTAAAAATGAAGTATTTTTTTCAATTTTTCTGAATTAAAAACAATAAATTTCAAAGCTCATTAAACAATTATTTTTTAAAGAAATAATTAGAAAACATTCAAATATTGCAACCTAGTCTAGACACCTAGTGTTGATTAATTAATGAAAAAGAAAAAAAATTGCACATTTTCAAAAGTTTTTACAGAGTGTGAGTAGTATAGATCATTTTTCCACTTTCTCTCCACCCATGTTCCAAAACCATTTGCCAAAACCATTTGCTAAAACCATGTGTTGAATCAATTTCCATTTTTAGCCCCTTGATAGTGACATTTTTGGGCTCCAAATTTCCATTTTGGCCACTTTCTTGCTTTTAATATAGTATAGATTTGAATAAAACCTTCAGAATGGCGCGGCGCTCAACTTCTTCACTAACATGGACTTAGATTCGTAAACTTATAAACATTGATTTGAAGGAAAAACCCATATTTTGGTCACTAAAGAAACTATGTTTTTACAATAGAGGGGCACGTGCTATCACGTGACTAACAACCGTTATAAACTTAACTTTCTGTCATTGAAAATCCATTAGAAATAATTTGATATGAATTTGAAGAAACGAAAAGATATGGTGTGGTCTTTTTGATAGTATGTGGTTGTGTTTGATCCGGAAAGTTAAGTTTATAACGGTTGTTTGTCACGTGATATCATGTGTCCCTCAGTCGTTAAAAAAATTGATGTCTCCATTTACGAAATGAGGACATTACAAAAAAATAAACACCAATAAATACATTGCAAAAACATGATTTATTTAGTGACCAAAATATGGATTTTGCCTTGATTTGAAATGTGGACTTCGAATTTTAAGAAAAATTCATAAATGAAACATGCGTATGATGTGGACTTTTTTTTTAAACTTTAGTATTATTCCTTTTATTAGACCATTTAGAATGGGGGTATTGAAACCCATTTTCAACTATTGAAGCCATTGCAAGGTATTGTAAACCCATTTTCAATAGTTGAAAAAAAAAATTTGTTTAAAAAATTCAATAGGTATTGAATCCCATTTTCAACTATTGATTTGGCCACTTGGCACATCATCATTGGCCACTAATTTTTTTTTTCCAAATCTCATTCGAATTTTCAAAGGCAATTATCTTATATAAAAAAATTAATTTTTTTACACCAAAATTCATAAAAAAAATTCTCTATAAATAGAGTCCTCTTTCATTTGATTTGGATACAGAAAAAAAAACACTCTTTTTTCAATATAAAATTTTCAATTATCTTTCATTTTTCATTAAAAAAAAAATCCTCTTTTGAGTGAAATGGATCCCAATAATTAAAAAAAATTAATTAAGTAAGAATTTTTTTATCATCATTTTTCGTATTTATTTAATTGCAATTAAAAATTAAACAAAACCATTGTAGGATTAAAAATTAAATGGAGAGTTGTATTATTAGGTAGAAGAGAGAGAAGCTGATATGGAGTGTTAAAGTGAGTGTTGAATGTTGTGAGGGTATTGAAACCATCGTAGATGGTCTTATGCTAAACATAAACATGAAGTATATTCCTCATTAATAAAGTAAAAAGTCCAACATTATAAATAACTAGTTTTACACCCGTGCGTTAAACGCACGAATAAATAAATTTGAAAATTAACTAAAAAGATATAAAAATAATAATAATTTAAGAAAATATAATTTTAAAGATATTTATTTCAACAAAAATATGTCATTGTATTAATTCAATAATATTACACATATAATTAACAAATTGAATTGTACATATTAAAATATTTATTAAAATACAAATTATTAGTGAAATATTCACCTTTAATTTCAATATCAATACCATGTATCAAAGTTTTAAAATGTTTATAAAGGAAATGACATTAACATCACTTGATCACCTATTTTTTACAAATATTTTATTTTAAAAGAAGAATATTATTTGATAAATTTGTGCTTTAAAGAACTAACTAACTAAATAAATAATAAAAATATTTTTATTAAGTAATTATACCTATGAATATTGAAATAGAAAATACTAATCATACTACTAACTAAAAGTTAATTTTATAATTCTAACGTATCCCGGAGGAATCAAGCCGTGGTCGTAGTTCAAGGTTCACTAGATAGTTAGGAACATGTCTAGGATCCTTGGAATTTTGACGATTAATGGAGAAGTCACCTTAAGAAACTAAACTTACGTCGCTATCGAGGAGATAGAGGTAGCTAAAGTTGGAAAAACTAAAGCTTACGTCGCTATCGAGGAGATAGAGGCAGCTAAAGTTGGAAAAACTAAAGCTTACGTCGCTATCGAGGAGATAGAGGTAGCTAAAGTTGGAAAAAACTAAAGCTTACGTCGCTATCGAGAAGATAGAGGTAGCTAAAGTTGAAATTTGAAAATTCGGAGGCTGTCACCTGACTTTATCCCATTTGGCGATACCGACAAGTTTCCCCGGAGGATACGTTATCCCATTTGGCGATAACGGAAGGTTTTCCGGAGGATACATTATCCCATTTGGAGATAACGGGAAATTTAGGAGAAAGCGTTATTCCATTTGAAGATAACGGGAATTTTTTAGAAATAAACGTTATTCCATTTGGAAGTAACGGGGAATTCTTAGTTAAATGGAAAGTCCAGGGGTAAAAGTGTAAATTCAATCTAGAGCGAATGAAGCCGCCCGACATGAGATGGAGAAAAAGAAGCCGTCCGGCTTTAAACTTGATTTCACCAGATTCATTTAAACAGCAGAAGAACGGGCGGTGGCGCCATTGTCGTTGTTTCTGTCGAAGAGAGAGGAGAGAAGGGGGAGAGAGAGAGACATCGAAAATTTTCAAATCTCTAGCTCTTATTGCTCAATAAGGATCAAGAGGGGAATGTCTTGCCTCGACAAGCACGTAGAACCTTGTGTCAAGCCATTGATTTCGCCGATTTTAATTGACTTTTGATTGATTTAGGGCTTGACTCGATTTTTTGGGAATTTTTGCATTTTCTTGCAATTTTATTGACACTTTTAGAGATTTGATAATTAACCTATGGGGCTATGGACATAAATAAACACGCATGTGCAATTTATTTGAAAAAATATGAGAATGACTCATTTTTGAAAATAAAGTAAGAAAAATAATGCCTAAAATGTGACGGAGTTCTTGCATGTGCTAGAACTAGGTCAACTTCTGATCATGGATAGGAAAACAAGATTTTGGACGATGAAAAGGATTCATGCATGCCCTTTTGAAACTTTAAAACTTATGTACAAAGAATTTTGTGAAAATTGGAATTTTTGTGTTTGGGAGAGCATGTGCTCGGGGTGGCATGTTTCAAATGATGAAAGACACGTGTTCTAGGAAAATGATGCCAGAAACTTTTCTTATGAATGTTTTTCTTTGACAATATGTGCACTTTTTGTGAATATATGCATGCTTTTGAGATAAACTGAAGGACTAACGCACTTTTGCCGTGCTTTCCTACAGGAGAGCAAGTCGAGGGGACCCGCTGAGATAGCGGTGAAGTTGTGGGACAGGATGCCCAACTTCGAAAAGGATGGTGTGAATCCTAAACAGCTGGTGGTGGCGACAGGTCTTCATTCTTTTGTTGAGGCTATTGGCCGAGGCATTCATGTGACCTCCAAGAGCAAGAGGTTGGTCCAGGCCCTTTCAGAGTTTTGGTGGGACACCACTCACAACTTTCATCTGAGTTGGGGAGAGATCACGGTGACTCCCGCCGACTTTACTGCCATTACTGGCTTGAGATTCACTGATATGCCTGTGGCCTGGAGGGATCACATTTCTGAGGCCGAGTTCAGAGATTTTGTGGGATTTGACCTCCGTCCGAAGGGTCTCGGGATGGAGACGAGGTTTGTTGAGGTTGAGGTTTTGAGATGCATGGAGGAGTTCGCAGCCAGCGAGGTGACTGCCCACCAGCTCGCGAGAGCTTTCTTGTGGTTGACTCTGTCTGTCACCATTTTTGCTAATTATGGGACATTGGCGATGATTTTCCTGCTTGACTCTTTGGAGGGTCTGGATGTGGTTGGGGAGGTCTCTTAGGGTGAGGCCGGTTTGGCTGAGCTTTATTTTTCTTTGGACTTGTACAGCCGGAACAAGGCTGCTTCTATGGACTGCTTTTCTTTTGCTCTTGAGGTATTCTCATTCTCTTTTCTTTCTTTTCCTTTTCTGTGTTTTTATGAGAGAAATGATCCTTATGTTTTGACATGCAGGTATGGTTCTGTGAGGTGATTGGGTTCTTTCCTTGAAACCAACAGAGTGATCCTGCCATCTTCCCGGCTATGGTGCGCTGGAGAGGGGAGGCTAGGGATAAGTTCACCGGGAAGACCTGGATCACCTTTGATTATAAGATGGTGAAGCCCGTCATCAACAGGGACGGTCATGAGGGGGTGGACTTCTATCCCTGGGAGAGGTATCCAGAGGCTTTGATAGGGGATGATGTGGTGGTGACCAGGCAGAGGAGGTGGCTGACAGGCTTGACCCGTGATATCATTTATCTGGGGGATCGATTTTCCAGGCAGCACGACCACGTCCCTCCTTTGGGCGCGATTACCCCTCATGACCCTCCTCCGTTCATGTTGCAGCCCAGACACTGGTCAGATGATGAGGGGGACAGGTACAAGGTTGGTCTGGCGGCTGAGGAGTATTTTAATCTCACTACCCCGTATGCCACCTTTGCGGAGCAGCGTTTGAGGACGTCGCAGAGGTTGGTGAAGATAGCCGCTACCCAGGGTACGGGGAGGTAGAGTCGACCGATCCACCTATGCCTCCGACTCACCTTTCTTATGTGGTAAACGGGGTACCGAGGAGGCTGATGATGCCTATTCCAGACACGAGGGAGGCCGAGTATACTTTGCCGGCTGACAGCACTGTAAATAACTCAGGGTCCCTTTTCTTTTCATCTTTTCTTTATTTTCTGCGATTCTGAACTTCTTTGGGATTTTCTGAGCTTTTCTTTTCTTTTTTCGCAGGTTCCTGCTCGCACCTATGACGGCTTGGTACGGCAGAACAGGGGCTGGAAGGAAGTAGCTCGGTCCCTCCTGAGGAAGCTGGCTTGCGCGTCAAAGGCTGTGGGGAATGCACAGGAGCCCGAGCATAAAAGGAGGCACGTTGGGAGCACGGCCTCTACATCCTCAGCCTCAGAGTACCACTCATCATCCACCAGTATCGTGCCTCGTGGGCGAGGGGCTAACACTGACATTTTGGAGCAGCTAGCGGAGTACGAGCATGTGCCTGTCCACCTATCTGACGTGAGTGATGATGAAGACCTGCTGAGGGATCCTGAGCTCTATGAGCTGAGTAGCGATGATGATGAATCAGAGGCTTAGGATTCCTTAGGCTTAAACTAGGAGAGCAAGAGAGAAAACAATGAACAAACTATGCACAATTTGTATTTTTTTTTGGGTGCCAAGGAGGCAAAAAATGATGTAATGATCTTTTATTTTCTTTTCTTATTGATGCTTTATTATTTTGCATATTACTTGAGCCTCATGGCGACTTTTTTTGCATGGAAATGGGGCAGAATTTGAGCCTAAATGGTTTATAATGGTATGTGAATGCATGGATGGTGTTTGGACATGTTTTTATGCAGGTTTTGTTGTGAAAGTGGGGTGAGAATCCCACTTGGGCAGCAGCTTTGGCTGCTGCAGATTTTTTTTTCTGCAAAAGCGGATGAGGCCGTCCGGCTAGGACCTGGGCAAAAGATTCCGTACGGCTTGGAGCCGTGTCTGAACTGGTTTTCTGCAAATAAAATCAAGGGAGGGTCTTTTCATTTCATTTTCACCCTAGACTTGTCCCAACTGATCCCAAAGCACATTTTTGACCAAAAATCACTGAGTCCGATCACTTGCCATGTAAAAACCAATCCGATTACAAAAGGGGAAAAGGGATCATTTTTTGTTCGACCTCCAATCCTGGATGAGATACAACTTTCAATCTCATGAGAGGCTGTTCGATAACACCTTCAAGATCAAGTCTTTATGGCATTTGAAGGATCTCCCATGTGATTGGGACCTTTTGAGAGCAGCAACGAGGTTTTGGGACGTCCGGAGACATGTTTACTGCTTTTCCTATAACGAGCTCGTTCCAACCTTTGAAGATTTCCGGGCATTGATTGGGGGTCCAGAAATTGAGGCCATCTCGATTCCTTTGACCGGGGACTTACTGGTGACAATAAAGTTGGCGTCTTTTCTACAAATTTCTCCGGAAGAAGCAGAAGGGATGATGATAGCCCCTGACAGAATTGACATTTCTGATATTCCGAGCAGATTCGGGTCTCCGGGTACAGATGCGACCACGATATCCATGGATGCCTTTGTCCTCTGTGTATTTTCCTTCCTATTTACTGCTGAGTCCTTCGGAGTATGTCATAGTAGCCTTTTGGACATGGTTCGAGACTGCAGGGCTGGGAGAGATATTGTCCCACTGATCTTGGGGAGACTCTGCATAGCATTGAAAGGATGGCTAGGGGGGACCATTTCATGCGGTCTGGGAGCCCAGCTGTATTGACTTTATGGTTGCAGGAGAGGCTTAGGGCTTTGCCTGGGGCTTTACCTACTCAGTGCCCTTGGGTGATTTCTCAGAGGGGTACACCTAGACAGCAAGATCAGGGTAGTTGGGAGCTGATGATAGCTCGGTTATCTACCTCGGACATTCACTGGTGGGTGCCTCACTGGAGGTTGCGAACTCGTAGGACGTTTCAGGAGTCCTATATAGTGAGGGTTCCGGGGCTTTCTTGGTCATCTTTCTACATTCCCTGCCTAATATCCAAGCAGCTTGGGACCTTGCAGGAGCCGTTGGATGATTGGGAGGATATTCGTACTATGGAGGTAGCTCCTTTTGACATGAGGGATCCAAACAGCTTCTCGTTTTTCTCGAGAGCATGGAGATATGCTGCTTTTCCGCCCAGGGCCATTCTCAAGAGCAGGAAGAGTACTATCCTGACCACGGCTTACTTGGATTGATATGAGAGACTATCAGAGGTTTCTCCCCTCACTAAGGCTCAGTGGGAGGAGATACGGACTCGTGCCAGGGTAGAGAAGGCACTTATTGACACAGTCTTAGTGGAGGCTCCAGTGAGGATTCCTGAGATAGGGATGAGGGAGACTGACATCATTGAGAAGAAAAGGAAGAACACTCGACAGGGTTGAGGTAAAGGAAAGAAAGGAAAGGAAGACTCTGTGGATAACAACTGAGAGACCTATTCCGAGCATCTACTTATTGCCTTTTGCAAACACATTAGTTTATTAGGACTTTTTGTATATTTTAGTCTTTGTAGCAGGTTAGCAGAGTCAAGAGTAGACCGTGCTTGAACTCATCAAGAAGTTTTTGATTTGTAAATAACAAAGATATTTATCTTAAAAATTATTCAAGACACATTTCAGGGAAATTTTAAATGTCTTATTTATTGTTTAGACTGAATCATTTCTGGCTGCCTATGTTCCCCTTTTACAAGAAAAGCTAAGGGGCTCAGGTCTTCGTAGTTCATTCTGGTGAACTATTGGGATTTTTTTTAATTTTTTTTTTATCTTTATATGTGCAACCCTGTTTTCTGCCTAGACCACCCTTTTTTGGGTTTTCAGCCTAGCTGGGTATTACTTTTTTTGCACTATTTTCTTTTTTTCCTTTTTTTTATGTGCAACCCTGTTTTCTGCCTAAACCGCCCTTTTTTGGGTTTTCAGCCTAGCTGGGTATTACTCTTTTTGCACTATTTTCTTTTTTTTTCTCTCTCTTTTTTATTTATTATTATTATTATTTTTATATTTTTTTAGACATAGTACCGGCGGAGCTTGTCACCGTTGACCGGGTGAACAAAAAGATTGCCATCCAAGTCTGCGAGCTTCATTGCTCCTCCCGATAGTATTTTCTGCACTACGCACGGGCCGATCCAAACGGGTTCCCACTTTCCTAGAGAGTTGTCTCTGGCAGGGGGCTTTACTTTCAGAACCAAATCACCTTCTTTGATGTCTCTGGTCTTGACCTTTTTGTCGAATGCCCTGGCCATTCGCCTCTGGTAGGCTCGGGTATGTTCCATGGCCTTTAGTCTCCTTTCATCAAGTAGGGCCAGCTCATCATGCCCGTTGCGCAACCATTCTACTTCATTGACCTCGTTTTCCAGGAGGACCCTTAGTGATGGGATTTCTAACTCTACTGGCAGTACTGCTTCCATCCCGTAGGTCAGGGCGAAAGGGGTTTCTCCCGTGGCTGTTCTAACAGACGTTCTGTAGCCCCAGAGTGCCAGATGCAGCTTTTCGGGCCAATCACGACCGCGGGTGGCCATTTTTCGGATGATTCTTTCGAGTGTCTTATTGGCAACTTCTACTGCTCCATTGGTCTGAGGCCTGTATGGGGATGATTTGTGGCGAGTGACTTTGAACTCTGATAGCAATCTATCACAGTCTCCTTCAAAGTGCGTCCTGTTATCGAAGATGATCTCATTTGGCACCCCGTATCTACACATGATATTTTCTTTGACAAACTGGGCCACTTTCTTGGAAGTGAGGACCTTATAAGACTTTGCTTCTACCCATTTCGTGAAGTAGTCTAATGCCACTAACACAAATTCATGCCCATTACTTCCAGCCGGGGCTATCTTCCCTATCATGTCAATACCCCAAGTTGCAAATGACCAAGGAGTCGTCATGCAGTACAGGTCATGAGGTGAAAGATGATTGAGGTTGGCAAACCGTTGGCACTTGTCACACTCTCGGACATGCTGAACACAGTCTGTTTCCATGGAAATCCAGTAGTAACCCATTCTGAGGATCACTTGCATCAATGCTCTGACATTCATATGAGGACCGCAGGGACCATTATGGACTTCACTCATTAGCTCTCTTGCCTTTTATCTGGTGACACACAGGAGGAGTGGTCCTTGGTATCGTTTCTTGTACAGATCGCCCCCTAGGATGACATAGTGAGAGGCCAGTCGCTTTAAGGCTTGCAGGCTTTTGGCTTTGATACCTTCCCTCAGTCTACCTTCTTCATCTCTAAAAGCTGACTCCCCATCTTTGAGGAACTGGTAAATTTGATCGTACCAAGGTTCCTTGACAGGCTCAGGTCCCAAGTCTATCTCGCAACAAAAGGCCGAGGCTTCCCTTCTACCCACTTTGAATTGTTTTATTGCCTTTCCCTCGGGGATCTCTACTAATGAGGCTAGAGTAGCTAAGGCATCCGCAAATCTGTTTTTGTCCCTTGGCAGGTAGTGGAAGGTCACTTCTCTGAACTGCTCAGTCAATTCTTCCATGTAGGCATGATACCTCTGGAGGTTAGGATCCACAGTCTTCCATTTGTTAGAGACCTGGTTGATGATCAGGGCTGAGTCTCCGTAGACTTTGAGTTCCTTGACATTCCTTTCTAGGGCACCTTCCAAGCCAGCGATACAAGCTTCATACTCTGCAACATTGTTTATGATAGGGAAGTTCAACTTAATGGCTATTGGCGTATGCTCATCCTTCGGATCTACCAACAACATTCCTATGCCATTCCCCCTTTTGTTAGCATCCCCGTCAAAGAAAAGTTGCCATCGGTTCTTAGGCTCAACAACGAAGATCCCTTCATCTGGAAACTAGGGTTCAGGCCCTCGGTCTTCATTGCTAGGGAAATTTGCCATGTGGTCTGACAGTGCTTGACCCTTGATTGCCTTTCTCGTCACATAGTTGATGTCATACTCCGCCAGGAAGAATAACCATTTTGCTAGGCGCATCGAAAGGGAAGGTTTGTCGAAGATATACTTGATGGGGTCCATTTTTGAGACCAGGTTCACAGAGTGGGCCTGCATGTAGTGCTCCAGTTTACCGACTACCCAGACTAGTCCTGCACAAGTCTTTTCACACGTTGAGTAATTGAGCTCACTCCCTTGCAGCTTTCGATTGACAAAGTAGATGGCATTTTCTACCCGAGAGTCCTTCTTTTTCTGAGCCAGCATAGCCCCAGCTGCCGTATCAGTGACAGTGAGATAAAGCAGAAGAGGTTTCTGTCCATGTGGGAGGGCATAATACCGGGGGATTTACTAGGTACGCCTTGATTTGGTCAAAGGCATCCTGGCTTTCTTCATTCCATTCTGTATCAACATTCTTCTTCATAAGCTTGAAGATGGGCTCACACATGGTAGTCAGCTGATTGACGAAATGGCTGATGTACTGCAACTTGCCCATAAAGCTTTTGACTTCTGTCTAGGTTCGGGGTGGCTTCATGTCCATAATGGCCTTGATCTTTCGGGGATCAGCTTCGATGCCTCGCTCTGTGACCATGTACCCAAGCACTTTACCCCTTGTCACTCCAAAGGTGCATTTTGCAGGGTTCAGTCTCATGGAATATTGTCTTAATCTCTCAAAGAACTTTCGCAGGTCGACAAAGTGCTGTCCATCCACACCTTTAGAGTGGATAATCATGTCAGCGATATAGACCTCAATTTATTTGTGGATCATGTCATGAAAGAGTGCAGTCGCTGCCCTTTGATATGTAGCCCCGACAATCTTTAACTCAAAAGGCATCACCGTGTAACAGTACGTCCCCCATGGAGTGGTGAAGGCTGTCTTTTCTTGGTCCTCTTCGGCCATCTTAATCTGATTGTAACCAGCAAAACCATCAACGAAGGATTTGACTTCGTAGTTGTTCGTGGCGTCTACCAGAATGTCGATATTTGGCAACGGATAGTCGTCCTTGGGACTAGCCTTGTACAGATCCCGGAAATCCACGCAGCAGCGTACCTTCCCATTAGCCTTAGTCACAGTCACGATATTTGACAACCAGGTTGGGTATTCAATGACCCTGATGAATCCTACCCGTAGTAGCTTCTCAATCTCTTCCTTGACTTGCAGAGACCACTCTGGCTTAATCTTTCTTAACTTCTATTTTACCGGCTTGGCGTCGGGTGGCAGAGGGATCCTGTGCTCTACAATCGAGCTGTCCAGCCTCGGCATGTCCTTGTAAGACCAGGCGAACACATCCATGTACTCCCTGAGCAGATTGACCAGTCTGTCCCGTTCAGCCCCTTGGAAGAAGTTCCCGATCTGTGTCTCTTTAGGCTCTTTGATATTACCCAAGTTAACACTCGTCAAAACCTCCTCGGCAGCATGGGCCCGATTTTCCTCTTTATCGGTAACTTGCTTAAAGATTTCTTTAATATATTGTTCATTTAGTGTGTTTGCATCTTGTTCAAATGAATCATTATTAACTGTTGTTAGGTTATTAGTTAATTTATCATTTGTTAAGTTGGAAATAAGGGGATACTCGGAAAGATCTATCATTTCATTCAAGGCAAATGGAAAGATAACATTGGCTACATATTCGTAATCTTCAGGCGTGAGGCCTTCAGATGACTCAGAGGACTGGAATTCAAAGACTCCTGACTCTAGAGTATGGATGACAGGGTGTTTGATATGACTGGACTGAGAGGGACGGGGAACCAATCCAAGCTCCGTGATCATTTGCTGTCGGCTGGCTATTGGCCCTGAAAATGTCTCCCAATTCTTCAAAGGCATCTCTGTCTTAGTCACCAAAGTGCGGGGATCAAAAGGTTCTTTGCCACCTTCTCCAATTACCGCAACTGTCTCATCATCTGAGCTGAAGTCGATCAAGTCAGGAATATGTGCTTCTTCGTCAAACAACTTTTGCAAGCCTGGCTCACTATCCTCACTGATGGCAGCTTCTACCTGGCTGATCTTTGGGAGGGCTAGCTAGAAGGTGGAGAAATCCATTACCCCTGATGGGAAGAGTACTGGCTCTTTGAAGCGGTCTGGGCTTCCTTTGAAGACATATTTGTTCTGAACAGTGGTGGTAGCCCCAGGAATATTCGGCAAATCAAGAAACATTCTCCGAATGGGATTGGCTGGCTTTCCACGGGCCTTTTCAAGGTTTTCCAGAAGACCTTTCCTCATGGATTGCTGACCATCACTCTCATCATATTGGGTCTCACCTTTTATGAAGTACTGAGACAGAGACAAACTGTAAGGACGGAGACGGACCCCTTCGTTTCCCTTTTCCTGAACTGTTCCCCTAGCTTTTATGTCATCCTGAGGATGTGGTTTGTAGCCCAGGCCGTGTCGGGTGGTTTGTTCCTTTGCATCGATTACGGCGTTGCGACCCTGAAGTCTTTTACCCAGTCCAAGCCCCGAAAGATAACCCATCTTTCTCATCATTCGCTTGGCAGGAGGTATTTTATCAGAAGTAGCAGTGAGGTCCGCGTAGCACACTTGCACCTTAGAGGTGGCCACAGAGAAGTCGGCTAAGGCGAGCCCTTCGTCATCGTGTTTGATTTCCAGTATTGGGATACCTCCTGTGCTGGTTCCTTCCACGGTAACACTGTCCCCATAGATAGTAGTGATAGTCTCATCATCAGACTGAAACTTGACATACTGGTGCAAGGTAGAGGCTACCCCGTTTATTTGGTGAATCCAAGGGCGACCCAGCAAGGCGGTAAATGAAATGGGGATGTCAATTACTTTAAAATCTACATCCATGACCTTCTTTCCGAACCATAATTTTAGAGTTACAATCCCCAGAACTGACCGAGCAGTGGAATCATATGCCTTAATAGTTTGACTGGAAAGCTTCAAGTCTATAGGCTTCAAATCCAACAAATCCATCATTTTTGCTGGCAGGACATTCATTGCAGACCCTCCATCGACTAAAACCCTTGGTAACCGGCGTTCTTCCAACTGGACAGTGATGTAAAGTGGCTCATTATGACTAGCTCCATACTTTGGCAAGTCCAGATCAGTGAAAGTAATGATGTTCCCATAGTGAATGCTTTCGATCATTTGGACGACCTCATCTGGGGTGACATCTATGGGCACCATGGTCTTGGCCAAGCTTTCTTCTAACTTCAGCTTGTGAGGATAGGAGGAGGTTAACAAGGACCACAATGAGATATTGGCTTGAGTGCACTTCAACTGAGTCAACACCGGGTCTTCCTTCTCAGAGTCTTGCTTTTCTGCTTCTGGCTTATAAGGTCTTTTGTCTGTCTTTAGTTCGGAATTGAAATTTCTTTTGTCGCCTTTAGGCGGTTCCACACTCATCTGCCCAGACCGAGTCATCACATAGACGTTAGACTTCCCCGAGTCATTAGCCTTATTGGAAGATTCCTTCAGCTCCTTCAGGGTTAAAGGTGGGACTTTGATAGCATACGGCCAACTCTGTTGATTGATTTGGTTCAGAGCATCGCCGGAGGTATAGGCTGCCTCACGAATCTGATCCCAGGTTACAGGCTTTCTGGCTCTTTCTGTATTCTGACTTCCCCATTGACTTAGTAACTGGCTGATCTC
Source organism: Adenophora triphylla var. japonica (assembly GCA_022495995.1). Classification (NCBI taxonomy): domain Eukaryota; kingdom Viridiplantae; phylum Streptophyta; class Magnoliopsida; order Asterales; family Campanulaceae; genus Adenophora; species Adenophora triphylla. The sequence goes on along the minus strand of JAFEMH010004521.1, from coordinate 20,020 downwards.
AGTTTCTTCTTCCTCACTCAAGGCCTTGACAGTTTCATTCAGGCTTTTCAGAGTCAACATGCAGCAAGAGTTATCGTTCCCAGGGGTTGGAGGTGTGCTAGTGGCTTCATCATCTCACCATAGTGTGAATGTGTGCCCAAATTTTGTTTGGATTCACGCGAGTTTGAAGACATCCGGTTTAATTTGAAAAACGGAGTCGCCACGCCATTTTAATTTCCTCAAAACTTTGAAAAAAAGGATTTTATGGGTTCGGAGGTTAAGTTACCCCTTCGGAAGAATGGATCGTCGTTCACCCAAGGTGCCTTGCCGTAGCAAGTCTCCCTAGATTCCGTTTATTTTGCTTGCTTGCGTGCTTTCTTGTGTGCATGTGTTTGAATAAAAGGGGAGGGAATGTCCCAAGTTGTCTTCTGGACGTACAAACCATTTATTGGTTGTCGCTCGGGATTTCTTGGATTTTATGTGTTCGGGATTTTGATCCCGTCCTCATCTTGGACTTGTGATCATCGCATTTTTAACCTCGGGACTTGCGTGATCGAGAGAAGGACTCTCTTTTATAGCCCAAAAATGAGGTTCTTTAGGAAGGAATGTCCTTAGCCCATCAATCCTACACTTTAAGACGATCGAGCTTATATGAATGCTTCATGCTCGTCTTAAGTGATAATCGGAGATATAGGGTTCAAGGTTGTCCCTTTCTAAAGAGATTATGGAATCTTTAATGGAAGAAACGATGCAAAGATAGGATCTTTACACCGGTCCGTTCCAAAGTTGCTAATGGGGACATGGGGGAATGTATGTAAAAATGACATTTTTAGTGAAAAGATGACATTTTTGGGTTGCAAAGGATGCATTTGGTTTGCAAAGGATGCATTTCGATGTAAAGACATGATTTTTATGCAAATGATGCATTTTGATGTAAAGAAGTGATCTTTATGCAAAGGATGCATTTTTATGAGGAAATTGGCATTTAATATGCAAAGGATGCATAAAGATTGCATTTTGAAAAGCAAAGGATGCATTTTTATGATGAAGGAATGACCTTTAATGCAAAGGATGCATGAAAATGGATTGTAGGTGCAAAGAATGCACCTTTTTTATAAAGACATGATTTTTATATGCAAATGATGCATTTTGGATGTAAAGATTGCATTTTTATGAGCAAATGATGCATAAAGATGACATTTTTATGTAAAAAGGGGATTTTTAGGTGCAAAAGATGCACCTTTGAGTATAAAGATTACATTTTTAATGACAAATGATGCCTAATTTATGCAAAGGGGAAAAGGGGGTATAATAAAGATATGATCTTTAATGAAAACTACCAAGTCCCAAGCAAAGATAATAACAATATATGAATGCAATGAGCAATCTAATTCACATAGAGCAATTAAAATGCAAGGCAAGGGAGTGAGAGGTTACCAATGGTGGCCTCTTCTTCTTTGGGTTGAGCTAGGTGGAAGGACCAACTTTGGGATCTTCAAGGAGGAGGGAGGTAACTTCTTGGCTTGCTTCTTCAACCTTCTTGGATTTTCGGCGGTATTTGAGTGTATTGGGACTGAATATAGAGTGTATTGTGTGTCTTTTTCGTCTTTGGTTGCCTTGTTGTTTGTGTCTAAAATGGGAAGAGGAGGGCTCTATTTATAGGCAGTCTGGATAAGACCAATGAAGCCGTGCGGCCAGAGATCCTTGGCTAATACAGCCGTGCGGCATTATCCCTTGTGACTCAGCATGTTTCTAGAATCATGCAAGGTGGCAATTCTAGAACCTTTTCCAAATTAAGAAAAACGTGTTTCTTAATTGGGAAGCATTCCTTTCAGCCCTTAGATGATTTGGAACAAGCCCGAATTGTTCCGAACTCCGTGAAAGTCCGGGGAATTACCGGAAAATTACCGGAATTGCCGGGAAATTAACCGGAAGGCATGAGCCGATTTGGGTACTTACGAAGCCCTCGGCAACGCCACTTGCGGCAGCGAGTGGGGTTGTCGATAGAAAAGGATCCAATCTGGCGAATGCCGAGACGGATTGGGTGACCAAGGTGGTCGAGTGGCTGAACCTCTGGAAGGCTACCTACGTATCCCGGAGGAATCAAGCCTTGCCGTAGTTCTGAAAAGATCCTCTGAGGAATAGAGAAGAGAAAACTGGTCTCTTGATGGGGAAATAGCAGAGAAAATGACCTAGGAGGTCAAGCAATTGATCCTACTGGGGATATGCTAGAAGTGACCAATGTGGTCGGATGTAAAGACCTTTATGAGGGGCTATTTCATCACTGAGGAGCGACGAAGGAATAGGGTGACCAAAGTGGTCGGATGGCTAGACCTTTTATAAAAGGCTACCTACGTATCCCGGAGGAATCAAGCCTTGATCGTAGTTCAAGCATCACTAGATAGGTTAGGAACGATGTCTAGGATCCTTTAAGGTTTTGACAATTAATGGAGGTTGTCACCTGATTGAAACTAGAGCTTACGTCACTATCGAGGAGATAGAGGTAGCTAAAGTTTAGAGAACTTGAGCATACTTCACTATCTGTGATAGAGGTAGCTTAAGTTTAGAGAACTTGAGCATACTTCACTATCGGTGATAGAGGTAGCTTAAGTTTAGAGAACTTGAGCATACTTCACTATCGGTGATAGAGGTAGCTTAAGTTTAGAGTTCTGACAATTCGGAGGTTGTCACCTAGCGTTATCCCGTTATAACGGAAGTAACGGAGGCGACTGGGGAAGAAAACTTATTTGCTTGGAAGATAAAGGATATCTTTTGAAAACGACGTTATCTTGGTTAAAAGATAACGGGAATTATATGCCCAAGTGGAAAGTCCAGGGGCAAAAGGGGAATTTCTGCTCAGAGCGAAAGAGGCCGCCCAGCATGAGATGGTGGAAAAAGAAGCCGTACGGCTAGAAGTCTGTTTTTTCCAGATTATTTAAAACAGGTTTGAACGGGCATTGGGCATTATTGCCGCCCTTGAACTGCCGAGAAAGAGAGAGGAGGGAGAGAAATTTCGAAATTCCTTCAATTCCCTTTGCCTCTACTGATTTGGAATGGATCCGGAGGGGAACCCAATGCCGAGGCAAGCTAGAAGGAAACATCTCCGCGGCCGCGAGAAGGAGGAGGAAGGAGCTTGTTCGGACGGAGAGGAAGTATGACTTCCTTACGCCTCCATCGGAGCTCTATCCGGGGAGAAGGGAGTACAAATCGACAAACCCTCGATCAGTTGGGGTAAGCTTTCTTAGTTTGCTCAATTCCGTCGATTTTGATTGATTTAGGGCTTGACCCAAGCTTTAGGAATTTTTCGAATTTTCCTAGGATTTTCGGATGATTTTGAAATCTTGATAATTAACCTATGAGGCTAAAAAGATGAAAGAATATGCATGTGCAATTTATTTGACAAGATAATGAGAATGACCCATTTTTTTCGAAAATAAAGTAAGAGAAATAATTATCTAAAATGTGACGAAGTCCTCGCATGTGCTAGAACTAGGTCAATTTTTGATTATGGATGAGAAAACGGGATTTTGGATGATGAAAAGGATTCATGCATGCCATTTTTTGAGAAAAAATTTAATGCTTATGTGCAAATAATTTTGAAAATTGTGATTTTGTGCTTAGGAAAGCAATGATGTGTTTCAAGTGATGAAAGACGCGTTTTCTATGCAGAGGATGCTAGAAAAATTTTTATGAATGCTTTTATTTTGAAAATATGTGCACTTTTGAATATATGCATGATTTTTGAAAAAGACTGACGCATTTCTTTTGCTGTGCTTGTCTACAGGAGAACAAGTCTAGAGGGCCTTCTGAGATTGCAGCCAAAGCATGGAGAGGATGCCTGATTTTGAGAAGAATGGGGCGAACCCTAAGCAGCTGGTGCGGGCTACCGGCTTGGATTTGTTCATTGAGGCCATCGGCAGAGGTATTCACATTACCTCGAAGAGCAAGGGCTTGGTCCAGGCCCTATCTGAGTTTTGGTGGGACACCACCCACAGCTTTCATCTTAGCTGGGGGGAGCTGACGGTGACTCCGGCCGATTTCACTGCTATCACGGGCTTACAATTCACCGGGAGGCCTGTGACTTGGAGGGACCATATCACTGCTGAGGAGTTCAGGGCTTTGGTTGGGTTTGAGCTGATTCCCAAGGGGCTTGGAATGGAGACGAGGAACGTCGAGGTGGCAGTCCAGAACTGCATACGGGACTTTGCCGCTAGTGAGGTGACTGCCCACCAGCTTGCGAGGGCATTTGTGTGGTTGATGCTGTCAGTCACCATCTTTGCGAATTCTGGGACTCTGGCTATGACTTGCCTCCTCGACTCTCTGGAGGATGTTGATGGGATTGGGACGGTCTCGTGGGGCGAGGCCGGATTGGCGGAGCTCTACTTCTCCCTGGATATGTACAGCCGGAATAAGGCTGCCTCCATGGATTGTTTCTCCTTTGCGCTTGAGTTAGTCTCTCTTTCCTTTCTCTTTTACTTTCTGTCTTGAGACTTTTATGAAAGAGAAATGACCCTTTTGATGTTTTGAACATGCAGGTCTGGTTTTGTGAGGTGATCAGGTTCTTTCTGTGGAACCAACAGAGCGATGTCACCATCTTTCCCGCTATGATCCGCTGGAGGGGAGATGCGAGGGATAAGTTCACTGGGAAGACCCGAATCACCTTTGATTACAAGATGGTGAGGCCAATTATCAACAAGGATGGGCATGATGGGGTGGACTTCTACCCAGCAAGGTGTATCCTGGAGATTTTGCTAGGAGAGGCCGTGGAGGCGACGAGGCGAGACGATGGTTGATGTGGCCGACATGCGATGTCATCTATCCGGGGACCGATTTTCCAGCAAAGATGGCCATGTCCCTCCATTGACGCCATTACTCCTCAGATCCTCCAAAGCACGGATGCCGCAGCCTGTGGATTGGCGTGCGGATGAGATAGAGAGGTATCAGCGGCGTGGCCGCCGAGGAGTATTTTGACATGGATACCCCATATGCCGTGTTTGTGGAGCAGCCGATCGAGGACGCTACGTGCGGTGAAGCCGGGCGGTCACTCAGGGATATGGGGAGGCCGAGCCTTCTGACCCGCCGATCCCTCCTGCCCATCTTTCATATGTGGTCCATGGAGTACCCAGGAGGTTGAGGATACGTGTCCCCGACGCTAGGGAGCCCCAGTATTCCTTGCCGCCAGACAGCACTGTAAGTACACTTTAGGGTCTCTTCCCTCTTTCAGATTTCTTTGCTTTTTGCAATTCTGAGATTTTCTGAGATTTTCTTCTCTTTTTCTCAGGTTCCAGCTCGCACTTATGACAGACTGGTCAGCCAGAATAGGGGCTGGAAGGATATGTGTCGGTCCCTTCTGAGGAAGCTGGCCTGCACTTCAAAGGCGGCAACGGATGCACAGGAGCCCGGGCGCAAGAGAAGGAATGTCGGGGGCACAGTGTCTACCTCATCGGCCTCGGAGTACTCTTCCAGTGCCATGCCTCGGGGACGAGGACCCAATGCTGACATCTTGGAGCAGCTGGCTGAGTACGAGCATGACAATGTCCATCTGTCTGATGTGAGCGACGCGGAGGACTTGATGAGGGAGGCTAGCGTTTATGAGCTGAGCAGCGATGAAGAAGAAGAATCGGAGGCCTAGGAGGTCTCTAGAATTGACTTAGGAAGAAAACAAACAATGAACAAGTTTTATGCACATTTTGTTTATTTTTTGCTTTATTTGGGCGCCGATGGGGCGAAAACAATGTACTACTGTTTTATTTGCTTTTTCTATTTATGCTTTTATTAATTTGCATATTACTTGAGCCTCGGGGCAGTTTTTTGCTTGGAATTGGGGCTGAAACTGGGCCAAAATGATATATAATGATATATAAATGCTTGGATGGTCTTTGAACATGTTTTTGTACAGGTTTTGGTTGAAAAAGAGGGGTGAAAACTCCCTTTGGGCAGCAACTTGGTTGCTGCAGATTTGTCACTTACATCAGGTAAATGAAGCCGTGCGGTCTGGACCTGAGGGCAAATGAGGCCGTGCGTCTTACGCCTTGTCCTGGACTGGTTATTTTCAGAATAAAACCAAGGCTTGGCCATTTCATTTCATTTTCAACTTAGACTTGTCCCAACTGTTCCCAGAGCACATATTGGACCTAAAGACACCACCTTTGATCATTTTGCGATGGAGAAGCCCGTTAGATTGCAAAGGGGGAAAAGAGACCGCTTTCTGTCCGATCTTCAGTCTTGGGTGAGATACAACTTTCAATCTCACAAGGGGTTGCTTGATTCTTCCTTCAAGATCAAGTCTTTATGGCATTTGAGGGATCTCCCGCCCGATTGGGACCTTTTGAGAGCAAGAAGAAAGTTTTGGGACATCCGGAGACACGTTTACTGCTTTTCTTACAATGAGATTGTCCCAACGCATGAAGACTTCCGAGCCTTGATTGGGGGTCCAGAAATTGAGGCCATATCGATTCCGTTGATCGAAGACGTGCCGGTGGCGGCAAAGCTTGCATCTTTTCTGCAGATTTCTCTGGAAGAGGCTGAGGGGATGATGGTAGCCCTGGATAGGATTGACCTTTCTGATATCCCGGGCAGGTTTGGGTCTCCGGCTATGGCTGCGACCACGGTGGCTATGGATGCCTTTATCCTCTGCATATTTTTTTCTCTGTTTACCGCTGAGTCCGTGGGGATCTGTCATGGTGGTCTCTTAGACATGGTCAGAGATTGCAGGGCTGGGAAGGACATTGTTCCACTGGTTTTGGGTGAGACCCTTCATGGAATTGATAGGATGGCTAGGGGAGACCATTTCATGAGGTCTGGGAGTCCGACTGTACTGACTTTATGGATGCAGGAGAGGCTCGGGGCTTTGCCAGGGGCTTTGCCAACTAAGTGCCCTTGGGTGATTTCTCGGAGAGGTGCACCTCGACAACAGGACCAGTGGTAGCCGGGAGCCGATGATGGCTAGGTTATCCACTTCGGACATCCGGCCGGTGGGTACCTCACCGGAGGTTGGCGGGATCAGTGAGGATATTTCAGGAGTCCTATATAGTGAGGGTTCCAGGGTTCTGCTGGTCATCCTTCTACATACCCTGCTTGGTATCCAGGTAGTTTGGGGCCTTAAAGGAGCCATTGAGCGATTGGGAGGACATCCGTGCCATGGAGGTGATGCCATTAGCTATGAGGGATCCAGCCAGCTTTTCATTCTTCTCGAGGGCTTGGACTTACGCTGCTTTTCCACCCAGGGCTATCTTCAGGAGCAGGAGGAGTACCATCTTGACCACTGTCTACTTGGATTGGTATGAGAGGGAGATGGGAGCGACTCAGGTCATATTGGGGGAGAGACGTCAGGCTTTATTGGGAGCTGACTGTGACTCGAGTAGGACTCTGAGGGAGACTGAGGCTAAGGCGAGTCGCCATAACCAGTCGGGTGACCTTATCAGAGACATGGAGGCTCGATACTAGAGATTGTCCGAGGTCGCTCCTTTGACTGAGGCTCAGAGGGAGGAGGTGCGGACTCGTGCTCGGGTTGAGAGGGCACTTATTGACACGGGTTTAGTGGAGGCTCCAGTGAGGATACCTGAGGTCGGAATGAGGGAGACCGACATTATAGAGAAGAAGAGAAAGAACACTCGACGGGGTCGAGGTAAAGGGAAGAAAACCAAAGAAGACTCAAATAATGACGACCGATGCATCTTTTCTTAGGATTCCCTTATTGCCATTTTGCAAACACAGTAGTCTTATTAGGCATTTTATTGTATTTTAGGTCTTTGTAGCAGGTTAGCAGAGTCAAGAGTAGACCGTGCTTGAACTCATCAAGAAGTTTTTAACTTGTAATGAACAAGAAATATTATCTTAGAAATTAATCAAGACACATTTTATGAAAACTCAAATGTCTTATTGATTTGCTCAGGACCCGTTTTATGAAAACTTGAATATCCTTTATTATTGTTTAGGACGCATTTCATGGAAACTTAATCGCCCTTTTTATTATTTAGTTAGACCGAACCATAAATGGCTGCCTACGTTCCCCTTTTACAAGAAAGACTAAGGGGCTCAGTCTTCGTAGTTCATTCTCGGTGAACTCTTTTATATTTTTTTTTATGTGCACTCGTTTTTTGCCTAGACCGCCCTTTTTGGGTTTTCACTTAGCCGGGCATTACTCTTTTTGCACTAAGATTTTTTCTTTTTCTTCTTTTTTTCTTATGTGCAACCCTGTTTTTTGCCTAGACCGCCCTTTTTGGGTTTTCACTTAATGGTATTACTCTTTTTGCACTAATATATATATATATATATATATATATATATATATATATATATATATATATATATATATATATATATATATTAATTTCTTAGACATGGTACCTTCAGAGCTTATCACCGTTGACCGGGTGGACAAAGGGATTGCCGTCCGTGTCCGCAAGTTTCATGGCTCCTCCCGATAGTATCTTCGCACCACATACGGGCCGATCCAAACGGGTTCCCATTTTCCTGTGGGGTTGTCTCTCGGTAGGGGCTTTACTTTCAAAGACTAAGTCACCCTCTTTGATGTCTCGGCCTTGACCTTTTTGTCAAATGCTCTGGCCATTCGCCTCTGATAGGCTCGGGTATGCTCCATGGCTTTAAGCCTTCTTTCGTCGAGCAGGGCCAACTCATCATGCCGGCTACGCAACCATTCTACTTCGTTGACACTGTTTTCCAGGAGGACCCTCAATGACATGATTTCCAACTCGACTGGTAACACTTCTTCCATCCCGTAAGTTAGGGCAAAAGGGGTTTCTCCTGTGGCCAGTTCGATAGACGTCAGAGCCCCGCAGTGCCAGGTGCAGCTTTTCAGGCCAATCAAGACCACGGGTGGCCATTTTCCGGATGATCCGTTCGAGCGTCTTATTAGCAGCTTCCACGGCTCCATTAGTCTGAGGTCTGTACGGGGATGACTTGTGGCGAGTGATCCTGAACTTTGACAAAGAATCTACCGCAGCCCCTTCAAAGTGTGACCCATTATCGAAATGATCTCATTGGGCACCCCATATCTACACATTATGTTTTCTTTGATAAACCGGGCCACCTTCTTGGAAGTGAGGACCTTGTAGGACTTGGCCTCTACCTACTGGGTGAAGTAGTCGATCTGCCACTAACACGAATTCATGCCCATTGCTTCTGCCGGGCTATCTTCCCTATCACGTCAATACCCCAAGTTGCAAACGGCCTGGAGTCGTCATGCAAGCATGTGTCATGAGGCGGGAGATGGTTGAGGTTGGCAAACCGTAGGCATTTGTCGCACGCTCGACATGCCGGACACACCTGTCTCCATGGAAATCCAAGAGTAACCCATTCTCGAGGATCACTTGCATCGTGGCTCTAGCATTCATATGAGGACCGCAGTGGACCATTGTGACTTCAGTCATCAACTCTTTGGCCCTTTCTTGAGTGACGCATAAGAGGAGTGGTCCTTGATACCGCTTCTTGTACATGTGTTGCCTCCTAGAATGACATAATGGGAGGCTAAAATTTTCGTGGCTTGCAAGCTCTTGGCTTTGACACCTTCTTTTGGTCTACCTTCTTCATCTTTGAAAGCCGACTCTCCATCTTTGAGGAACCGGTAAATTTGATTGTACCACGGTTCCTTGATAGGCTCGGGTCCTGTGTTTACTTCACAACAAAAGCCGGGGCCTCTCTTCTACCCACTCAAGGGTTTTATAGCTCTTCCTCGAATCTCTACCATGAGGCTAAAGTAGCAAGGGCGTCTCGCGACCGTTCTTTTCCCTTGGCAAGTAGTGGAAAGTCACTTCTCCGAATCCGTCCCAAATAACTCCTCCATATGGGCATGTGTAAGTACCCAAATCCGGATCGCCCAAATCCGTCGAAAGTTAACCGAAATCCGTTAACCGGCCCGCTCCATGTTAACCGAAACTCGTTAAACTCCCGCTGCCGTGCCAACGAGACATCCCGGATCGCCCCGTGCATCCCGACAAGGCCGAACCGTACTTAGCACGTGTCATCTCACGTAAAAGTATGGCTTTCCCGAAAACGCATTTTCCGGCACTTTCCGGGGCGTTGACATTTCCTGACCGTTATTTTAAAAACGGACAAAACCGGACCGGGAACGAAATTCCCATAAGGCCGGTGACTCGAGGGGCACGTGGCAGCCATGCCACCTCCCTCTAGTCACCCTTCAATCAAATTCAAAGGGAAAAGACAAAAATACCCCTGATTTGCAAGCCAAGTCCTACCGGACTTCATCAGGCACATTTTCCGAAATTGCCAAAGAAGTCCTTCAAATTCTCAAAATACCACAAAACCCCCGGATTCGTGCCAAGTCCGTCCGACTCCTACCGCAATTTTCACCCTATAAATAGAAGTTGTCACAAAGGCAAAGAGACAGTAAAATTTACCCCAAAACTCACCACCCCCACGACCTAAGCCGTTTCACCCCTCCCGAGCTCCCGTTCGTCTCGATTCACGTGAAATCTTCGTATTTCGGTCAAATACGCCTTACAACTTCGAAACAACCTTTCGAATCACTTTCCGTGTCCCGTACACACCTCCCGAGCCAAAGGAGTCGACCCTAGCCATAGGTATAACTCCCTCTCTCTAAATCTCCTGCTCCGTCTCTGCTTTACGCACCGCCGCTATAACCGCTTTCGAACGTCGTTATCGAAATGTAGACGCCTCCGTCTAACGGGGTCCGATACGTTTTAGCCCCTCGATCCTCTTCTCTTTCCGTAAGAGAAGTTATCACGGGTTAAAACGGCGTTCCGACCCCGTTCCGTTTACTTTTTATGTCATTTACCATTCCGGATCGATCGATCCGTTGATCGTCATTTACAATTCCGAGCCGTTTGGCCTCGTTGATCGTCATTTACAATTCCGAGCCGTTTGGCCTCGTTGATCGTCATTTACAATTCCGAGCCGTTTGGCCTCGTTGATCGTCATTTACGAATCCGGATCGTTTGATTCCGTTGATACCGCACTTTAAATACTGTCATTTACAAAGTCCGATTCGTTTGGATCGTGATAGTATTTACTTTTCAAAGTCCGAGTCGCAACCCGATTCGTTGATCGCATGTCATTTAATACGCATTTTTCCCGTAAAAATCGTTAACAATGTAATGCCCGGTTCAAAACCGGAGTTCGTCCGTCGAACTCTCTTTCAAAACGAACGAAATGACGTTCGGCCTCCGAACGCTCATCTTCAAACTCAAAGCCGCCATTTGACACTCAAAATCATTTAAAACGCATTTTTCCCGTAAAAATTGTTAACAATGACTCGCACGGTTCAAAATCGACGTTTGCCACGCAAACGCTCATTTCAAACTCAAAATCGACGTTTGCCATGCAAACGCTCATTTCAAACTCAAAATCGACAAGCCACGCAAACGCTCATTTCAAACTCAAAATCGACGTTTGCCACGCAAACGCTCATTTCTGTCTCAAACCGACGTTTGTCATTCAAACGCTCGTCTTTTCAAAAGTCACCTAATCAACGTTTGTCATTCAAACCAAGATTAAGCTTGTCATTCAAGCCCCCACTTCAAAAGACACACACACACACGATTTCGAGAAAGGTAGAAAGACTCGTCATGCGAGGCGTTTCGGGCGATCTCGTAATACTCTACCCGAAACGTAACTTGACCTCCGAACCTAACAATCTCTGGTACAAAAAGCTTTTTACTCGTTTTTGCTGCCAATAAAAATGATCCCTTTTTTTAAAGCCTTTTCCTAAGTTTTTGCTACCAATAAAAACGACACCTTTTCACAATAGCCGTTTCTCAACGTTTGGGCTCAAAATACAAAAACCGCGTGGCGACTCCTCATTTTGTTCCTTCCCATGAAGCGAGGTCTCAGACACCAACCCCCCGCGAAAGACAACCGCCTTTTCCGCGCCCCCCGCCCGCGCGCGAAAAAGATCGGGTAATTTCAGTTGGCGACTCCGCTGGGGAAAAGATACTTTTTTTCAAAACTGCCGATGTTTTCTAAAAAGCCTTCCGTGGGTCAAACTTTCGTTTACCCTTCCTCGTTTTCGTGTGTGTGAGTTCCTTTAAACCTCGAACGGTTTTTGTTTCAAAGGCATTACATTGTCAACTTTTCAAAATCTTACCATGTTTGTGCATCCCCATTCATGTTTGATTTTCATTGCTGTCTTTTGAACTGTGCATCATAAATTCTTTAAGACACATTCTGAAAAATCTCTGTTTTACTCAGAAAAAGAATTTTAGTGACCGCACACTACGCGCACTTGCCGCCTGAACACCGCACTACACGTGCACTTGCCGCCTCGGTACACCGCACACTACAACCCCTAACCCGGGATGGCCTTATCGCTGCACTCCGATTGGTCCGCGTACACCTTGGGGCGCACGGGTCGTCCCAAACATCCCATCCTAGCCCGGGTAAGCCATGCACTCTTTGTGTCACACTTTGTCCAAGACCCCGGTTGGTTTTTGGCTTAGCTCGTGTCATAAAGCCTAAGTGTATGTTTTTCACGCCAGGCCCCGCTCCGAGTCAAGCTCGAGAGTTTGAGACCGAAGGTCGTTCCCGACCCGAAGTCTTGAGCTTTTCAGCCTTGACTTTGACGCGGAGCTCTGCCGAAAAATATACCCGAAGATTCAATGTGACGCCGTTTCACCAAACCTCGCCGTATGTATCGTGCCGCCCACAACTTGGCCAACGCTAAAAGCTAAGGTCTCTCGCACAAGCGAGTCAGAGAGGTCATGCCCAAATTTTGGCACGATCCCCGCCTTAACTTAAGGACGTTGACTTCGACCGTGGCTCGTACGTCACACACGTTGAAAGTTTGCGTGATCAGCTAGCCTTAAGTTCACTTTTTCCTTTGTCGGTGGAACTCGCTTGCCTTATCGACCTCGCTCGGGATAGTCCGTCCCGAGAAAGATGATCTACAATGGAAACGAGGGGCTTATAAGCGTAGTGACGAGATCCACCGATTAGAGCTCTAGGATTAGTTGCGAAAAAGAAGACACGCTCTTTTCCAACCAATTAGGACTCGAGAAAACGTGCTTTAAGTAAACATTAATTCCAGAATCGCACATTGCACAAGCCCGAAAACCTTGAGCCAAATCCCCTTTTCCGGCCTCCAAACCCTTCCTTTCGTTCCCCGCAAATGAGCGTAAAGTGGTTCGATTTCCGGCCGCCGCCTTGCCAGATCACAAGCAACGGCAGCTGTCGACAGCTTCTTCTGGTTCCTCGCCCTCAAATGTAATTTCCGACATGTCTAGCTCACCGAGAAATCGTGGACGGGAAGGACCCCGCCACCGGTAATGTATATGACATTGGAAGAAGCCATCCGGGCTTGTGAGGTTCACAAGAGGCGTAAAGAAGATCAATGTAATTTCGTGGTACAGCCTTTCGAATGAGCGTGGTATAGCAGCCTATCCCTGCCAGACCCAGATTTCTTTGTCCCGGGTCGAGGATGACGATTCCCCGAAACCAGCTCACCAAACCTTCAATCAGTTCCTCCCCGCCAACTTACTTCGGATGCCTTCCAACCAAGGAAACAAATGACCTAGGCTCCATGTTGCCACCTCTCGTGGCAACCCCGTCAATTTTGGTCGCCCCAAAGGCTACGCCCATCACTCAATATCACCAAGACACTGACCATCTCAGGATGCCAATATCCTCAATACCCTCCCGGGTTCGTCCCGTTGCCTATACACGAATCTCTAAACACCGGGGACAAACTCCCGATACAGCTTCGTAAAAGGCTCCCGTATATTCTCATATACCAAGCCTTCCACCTCCAATCACTACCGCTCACGTGGTAGCACCCGCGCCGAGCCTCACAACCACCACCGGACCCAACCTTAGCCTCGGATGGTCGAGCAAATGAAAGACCCGAAAGCCACCATGAGCAGCCTCAAAGCAGAAACGCTCAAATCCACGTATCCGGAATGGTCACGCCTCTCCTCCGCCAAGTTCGTAATGCCGGAGATGGACCGATTCGAAGGAACCGAATGTCCTCAAACGCACGCCGACACCTACGTTCTCTGCATGATGAGCAAAAGGAGCAACCCTCCAAAGAAATGGCCGACCACTTCCAAAGCATACGCTCAAAAGTTCGCCGTTACGATGGTTTCGAGGGTCAAGCTCGCGGATCGCCACACTCGGGAACAGATCAAGAACATCTTCCCCGGAACGGCATGCATCCAACTTAGAGTGGGAAACAAGTCGCGAGGACTTAATCACCACCGAGCGTAAAGCGGATGAAAGTGTTGGGGAATTCTACAAGAGATGGAGCTGAAACTCTCCGAGATCATGGAGCCACTCTCCAAAGACGAATGTATGCGGATCTTCAAGTCCCGCTTAAGCACCGTCCATCGAAATCTCATCGGGCCACAATTTCTTCCTGCATCTCCGGCCATGGTCAATGCCGGCTCACGCTTCGAGAAGGATCTCAAGGAAAAGTTGGCTACCGTACGCCCATACGTATACCGGGCTCAACAGCTTGCATTCAATCCCGCACCGGCCCCGACAAAGGGAAAGATACGTCCGTCAACTACGTCCCATCGTGGACAAGCGGTAATGTAAAACCTGGGCCCCACAAAGCAACAGCTTCTACTGTGGCGCCGTCGTACACTTCGACAAGTTGGACATGCCACCGAGCAAGATGCCGGAAGGGTTAATCAAGGAGGGTCTCCTTAAGCCCGTTGCCAATTATAAACCCAAAATTCCCGTAGCCAATGCGGACAAGAGCAAATACCGCGCCTTCCATCGCATCACGGCCATACCACCGACAATTGTTTGGGGTTACGATACGAAATCCGTAACTTGATAGAAGAAGGCAAGTTAGAGCGCCCCGTGGCCCAATACACGGAATCCCTTTCCGAACAATAACAGCGTGAATTCCATTGAGCTGGGTGCCCAAGAAGAGTGCCACGTAATCCGCCCGCCTCTTTCACCGAATCCTCCTCTAATGTCCACATCGCCTACGATGTTTGCGATCGCTCCGCCCGCCCGGGAGTACGAGTCCCGAGAAACCGTCCGAGCAATCCTCCGAGAAAACAAAAGAAGAAATCCTCTCAACAAAGAATCGAGAGAAAGATACGAAGCCGAGATACCAAAGCAGTAGGTACACTGGGAGAACCCTCCGGAGGTTCGACTACTACGCATCGTACTCACCTACCCTTCTTGCCTCCGTGCCAGCTACGCAGCTTTAGAGCGCATGTAAAGCGGAAAGCCGAAAAGTCCCGCTCAAACCGTATCTCGTGCCCTGGGACACCGGAATACCTCGATCTTGGTAATCTTATCCGCGCAATGTGGCTTCCAACCTCCGCGGATCGCCCAAGATTCAATTTGTCCAGCCTTCCGAGCTCGGACCTAAAGGAAGATCAAGGTCCGCTTGGCAATCGCACTCGATCAATGTGCTAACCAAGGGCGGCAACCGCCACAGCAAATGCCTCAACACACTCCCGAGGTTCCAAAGAAAGGCTTTACCTCGCAAGAGGAAGACAGAAACGGATGGCCGGATGACTCTCCTTCTACTGATAGAGACGAGATCTACGACTCCCGCCTCGTATGGCAAAGCATGATCACGTTCGTGACGAAGACTTACCGAGAGACACCTCGAGGCACAACGAAGCTCAGACATCACTCTCAAACTCAACACCATATCACTCCCCTGAGTATTGGTAGATAACGGGTCAGCCGTTAATGTCCTCCTCTCGCATGATGCGAGCTCTCCGCATCCATGAAAGCCACCGATTCCGTCGCCTCGACTATCAAGGCCTACGACAACTCGTCTCGCCCCATCCCGGGGACAAGACTGAACTCGGTTCGAAACCCAAATGGTGCCAAAGAAAATTCCACGTGATGGACATTCCATCCGAGTTCACGTTCTTTGGGACGCCCTTGGCTACACCACATGAAAGCCATAGCTTCCACTCTCCATCGCCGTGTCAAGTTCATTAACCGGCAGGAGATCTTCAAGTCATCCGAGGGGATAGTTTCCTCATAGGAAACGGCCGAGACAAGAGCCAAGCGTGTCCGCACTCGTGCACCGGGTTACCTCTTCGAATCAACCAAGGGACTACCGGGCAAATCTCATCGTAATCCTCGTAGTCCGGAGATGCCAACTATGTAAACGTACTCGAGCAAAGTGCACTCGGCAGCCCGATACATCAAGTTCAACTGTCGTTTCCAACATTTGGAGGCGTATTGGAAGGAAACGCCGAACATCGCCATGATGAGGGCACATAAACCCCTGCCTCCAATCCGAGATTCGTCAAGCATTCTCCAAACCAAACTCTCTCGGCCCCGCCAGCGAAGAGGTTTTTGTGGATAAAGGTCAACAAGCACCGTCATTCTCGTGATGAATGCATGGAAGTCGTATGGGATGTCCTCCACGAGGAACTACCCGCCGCACCCCTCTTTCTCCAACGAAGAGCACGATGTTTTCCTAGCCGCCCAAAGAACGCAACCGACGCAATACGTCCCCTACACTGGATTGAACCGATCGATGACGATGAATCTCGGACTCTCCGAGTCGAAGATGCGCAGATCCCGCAAGCGCACCTCTCCGCATTCACATGCTCGCTTTGAGGACGGAACTCCTTCCGATCGTGTCACCTACGACCAAGGTTCCAATACCATGGAAATTGTCAAGCTCAACGTCCAAGATGTGCAAACTATCCGATAATTGGAAGCACGTGATTCACGCAACGAGGAATCCTCTCGATCAAGTGAATGACGACGACTTCGTCAATATCATCTATTCCGTATATCCTCGATGAAGCCAAGGATCCGGGCCTTGTTATCGATTCTCGCAACACCAAGGTCACCCTCGATGATCGCCCGTCACGGTAAACGAGGCCCCGGCCAAGCGAGCTCGTAGCTCATCCCTACTTCCGAGTACCAGCCTAGCTGCAACCGGCCCGTGCCGTCGGCCAAGCTTATACCCTCAAGCGCCGCCAAGGCCAAGGGCAACAGCCGAAGGAGACCAAGCTCCTCACCCCGCTACAAGTCGATCAACTCGGGAACGCTTCCGCAGCCCACCCCGAAACATCTCGTGAAAGTCTTCCCCGCAAGGCGTAGCCGCCTTCCGACATAGGAAATGACCACCTCAAAGATCAACATGCTCCAGCTCGATTCTACTCCCACTGTCACGCCCCGGATTCGTACATCCCGCGCCGATCGCTAGCCTCGATAGACTCGCGATCGAGCGAGATCACGAGACCGTCAACATTGCAGTAATTCAATACTCCCATGGGTCAATCAAGCGTATGGGCGGGCAAACTTCTTGGTGATCGAGATCAAGGAAGGCCGCATGGAATGTCCTGGCCCACTTCCTTCGTCAATGTAATCCAAGTGTTCCCGCCATTCGGCGATTTGAATGTAATCACGGCTCGGGACACTAGCCGACGATGCGCACCCACTTGAGACCGCCTAGGTCTCGCAAGGAAAGCCCTCATGGAACTAGCCGGGCTCAAGAAAGTCGTCTTTGGGACGAAGACCAAGCTCGAAAGACCTACAGGACCAAGCCCTTAAAGTGTCACAGCAAAAGCCTTCGTACGTTTAAAGCTGTGAGGCCACTCTAGACTCAGCCGACCTCAAGCAGTTTTGCTCATGGCAACTTCCCCGACTACCGTCTCGTTCTCATCCAACCCCTCTCGCCACACAAGTGTGGCGGTCAACTGTCCCCGATGACCTAGGAGATGGAACGACACAGCCAGTAACGAATCCCGGGCCGCTTACCTTCCCGAGGAAAGCAAGTTCTCTCGTGAAAGCGACGATGAAGACGATGAAACCATTCTTTCCAAGCCGGCATGAAGTCAACAAAACCGACTCCCAAGGGTCCTCCGGGAGGACGGGAACGGATCATTGCACGCACTCAAATTGAAAGGCCAACTCAGGAGGAAGGTCTATTTAAAAACAAGAGGAGGATGGAAATTGCCTCGAAAGCAACTACTCGTGGAAATTCCACGCCTACGCATTCGTTACGTAAACGATCAACCTGGGACAAAGAACCAAATACATGGGCCGATGTTCGGGAAGCCGTGTACTCACCTTCCGACATACCCGCCACTCGCATAAAGCAGGAGAAAACTCTCCCCGACGGAGGTTTACCTAGATCGCCGCACGCAGCTTCAAAGAAGCACTCGGCTATTCTCACATGGGAAGAAACGCAGCACTCACTTCGACGCAGCTCCGCCGCAAGTTAAGGTTGATCCGGGGCTCGTGAGCGGAGGAAAACTAGCAAACCACGAGTATCGCCAGACCTAACTCTGTAATGCCCCGAGTATGCTCAAAGAAGAAGGAAAGGAACGCGATATACCGTGAAGAGATCAAGGAGACCGTTCTCGCTAAGCCGAGAACTCTCCAACCTCCCCCTGAGGGTCGCAACGCACGCCCGCCTGTGCAAACCACCGCTGTGCACCGACATTCGAACAACCAAGGCCAAACCGTAGGCTACCTCCCCGCAGAGGCATCCAAGCGCATCCCGGGACGTAATCCGTCAAGCCGCCGAAGCTCCCGGAATTCATCCACGATCAATGAGTTGAGGGAAGACATATGGCTCCTATGCTACGAGGAATCCTCCTCTAACTACGGCTCAACCTCGTGAGCACTGCTCGAAGGGACCAAACCCGATGTCGGGCCGTTCTAACCCGATCGGGTCAAATCCATGCATTACCACCTAAGGCCACCAAAAGCCGACTGAGCGACTGTAATCCGGCCACTCGAAGACGCAAATTCCTTGAAAGAGGACCCGATCCTCACTACTAAGGCTGCACTCAAAGTGCGAACATTTCCCTCGTCTCTCGCCACCTCCTCTTATCCTCACAAGCTCAAGCTAGAGGAAAGCCCGGCCCGTACCACGGTCCCCGGACGCAACCCCGCATGAAGTCATTCAAATGATCGGCAACATCCACTATGGCAACATTATCACCTTCACGTATTTGGGACCTTCCAAAATTTGGGGCCGATCACAACGAGCCGCTCTACATCACAAGCCCACTGGACGAGCGTCGCCTTCCCCGCGTGTTGGTAGACGGAGGTTCCTAATGAATGTCTCGCCCGCCAAGATGATGGACCCGCTTGACATCAAGCCCACGCATCTTAAGCCTTCACCCACACTGTCAAGGCTCTACGACTCTTACTTCCCGTACATGCTTCCTGGGGTTGCTACTCTCAACATCTCGGTTCTAAGCAAATGCAGCGATCCCCACCGAAGTTCCAAGTAAGGTCGACATTCCAATCACTTCTCACAAATGCCTATCCTGGGGCGTCCCCGGCCGCATCAAATCGAATGGCGTGGCATCCACCCTTCACCGCTGCTCTCAAGTTCATGCAAGGCAACGAGCCAAATCATTACGCCTACGGCGACGTTGTCACCACCGAGGGGACCACAAAGACCAACGACATTCCAAAAGATTGTCGAAAACTCAAGCATAATGACGACATGCCATTAACCCGGATTCACTCCGAGACCTCCAAGATCCAAATATGCAACGCTGTGGACCTTCCACTGCCTCACGATCGATTCCTCCCGCCATGCAGGGATGATGAAACTCATTTAACTTCATCCCAGACCTGGGGCTCCTAAAAGGTTGCCAAGGCCAACACCAAGTTATTGAAGTCAAGTGACCACACCACTAGGCCAGCGGGCTTCGCCACGTGCCAACACCTGGCCGACATCAAGGAAGACAAAGTGGCTCGCTACACCAAGGCAAAGAAGCCTCGCAGTGCGGGGAACCTCCGACGGCACACTCCACCCTCCGACCTCCACAGCCTTTGATCTCGCTCATTACTTCACCAAGTGGAACCGACGCCAGAACCAGGGGACCAACAAGTGGAACCGACACAGACCCAGGGGACCGATACGGAATCGACAAATAGACCGAGGGGACCGACAATGAACCGACAAATAGTAACCGAGGGGACCGACAAAGCTGGAACTGGGATGAAGATGAGAAAGAAGTTGAGTGGGATAGTCGGCACTCTCAAGACTACAAAGGAAGAATGGAACAGTTTGAAGCACGTGACCTCAAGCTTCGTTTCTGCAGTAGACTCAAAGCTAATCCGAGCAAGTGGGAGCGTTCTCGAC
>JAFEMH010004520.1:0-205266 GCA_022495995.1 Adenophora triphylla var. japonica | reverse complement strand
TTCGCTTGAGCAAAAGATCTTGACTTCCGTTATGGACTAAGGCTTGACCTTTGTAAACAGGGACATGCGTGTTGGTATATAGCCCACGGAACTAGACCAAAAACCAACCAAAGTCACAGAGGTTTTTTGAAAACGTGTGACCGCGGGTATGCATTGGTCGAACATTTGCCAATGCGTGGGAGTTTGGGGTGATTAAATGCGCGCAGGGAGCATCGTAAAGTTTGTCAGTATTTGCGGTACGAAAAACCACCCAGGTTTAAAGGGACGTGCGTGCAAAGTGTACGGGATATATAAGGTGCGCGTAGTGTGCGACCTCCTAAAAATGTTCCTTTTTGAGTTAAAACGAGATTTTCATAAATGTGTTTTAAAGGAATGATTTTCGGGACGGGGAAAATACAACGAGATAAGGCACGTAAATTTTAAGGAGCCCTGATCGATCTTAGGCTGAGATAGCCCCAAGCTACCAAGGCTGCAATTAACCTCAATTTTTCTGGTGGAATTGCCCGAGGCCGCCCGGTCGAGAATCGGGGAGGATTGAGGCGATAAAATGCAGCTGCATGGATCAATTTTTCCGGGTTCCACTCCTTTGCTATTTCGGGTTGTTTCCCGAACATTTTAGGCACCTTTTAGCCTTGAGAAGGCTTCTGTTCAAAGTATGCACAATTCCCAAGATGCAAATGATGCAATGCAAGGTAAAAGAAAGCAAGCACGATAATTGGAATCCGTGACGGGAGTCTAACCGCTCAAAGAAAAAAAGCTTTCTTTTTATATTTTATTTTTCGAAAGAGATACGGCACGTGGGATTGTTAAACCACCGTTTATCCCAAGCCCGGGTTAGGGAGCGATACGGGAAGGTTAAATGGTTTCCACCTATATCTTAGGGTATCGTTTATTTTGAAAATGAAAGCTTTTCTCCTTTGGGATGTCCGGCGGAGTCGCCAAGCGTGAATGTGTGCCCAAATTCTAAATTTTTGTTTTTTAGATCGGATTCACGCGAGTTTGAAAACATCCGGTTTAATTTGAAAAACGGAGTCGCCACGCCATTTTGATTTCCTCAAAACTTTGAAAAAAAAGGATTTAGGGTTCGGAGGTTAAGTTACTCCTTGGGAAGAACGGATCGTCGTTCACCCAAGGTGCCTTGCCGTAGCAAGTCTCCCTAGATTCCGTTTATCGTGCTTGCTTGCGTGCTTTCTTGTGTGCATGTGTTTGAAAAGAAGGGGGGAGAATGTCCCAAGTAGTCTTCCGGACGTACAAACCATTTATTGGTTGTCGCTCGGGATTTCTTGGATTTTATGTGTTCGGGATTTTGATCCCGTCCTCATCTTGGACCTGTGATCATCGCTTTTTAACCTTGGGACTTGCGTGATCGAGAGAAAGACTCTCTTTTATAGTCCAAAATGAGGTTCTTTAGGAAAGGAGTGACCTTATCCCATCAATCCTACGCCTTGAGACAATTGAGCTTATATGGGAGCTATCATGCTCGTCTCAAGCGATTATCGGAGATATAGGTTCAAGGTTTTATCCCTTTCTAAAGAGATTGTGGCACCTTTAATGGAAGAAACGATGTAAAGATAGGATCTTTACACCGGTCCATTCCGAAGGTTGCTAATGGGGACTAGGGGAATGCATATAAAAATGACATTTTTAGTGAAAAGATGACATTTTTGGGTGCAAAGGATGCTATTTATTTGCAAATGATGCTTTTTTATGTAAAGAAATGATTTTTATGCAAAGGATGCATCTTTATGTGGAAAAATAGTGTTTTGTATGCAAAATGATGCATAAAGATGTCATTTGGAAAGCAAAGGATGCTACTTTGATATGAAACAATGATTTTAATGCAAAGGATGCAACTTTGGTGTAAAGAAATGATTTTTAAGAGCAAAGGATGCTATTTTGGTGCAAAGATAACATTTTCAATGCAAAGGATGCAACTTTTTATGTAAAAATGACATTTTAAGTGTAAAGGATGCCACTTTATGCAAAAAGGTGTCATTTTATATGACAAAGATGTTCTTTGGGTGCAAATGATGCTGCTTTATATGCAAATGTCCTAATTTAAATGCAAATTGATATCTTGGAAAAGGTGAAAATCAGATTACAGATGAAAAGATGAAGGTTTCGCAAACTGGCCAAAGTTGTCGCGTGACATAGGTTGCACATGTCGCGTGACATAGGTTGCCTATGTCGCGTGACATAATTAGCCATTTGCGAGAGACCTCAACAACAGTGGGATCTACAGAGGCTGACAAGGCATTAATATAGCCAAGTTACTTCACAAATAGGTCTCGAGAGAGTAAGTATGTTAATAGTGAACACTTCAAGAGGGTGTGGATATGAGGGACCCACGCTCATCTCGAGTATTCATGCAAAAACAATGTCAAGCGGAGACTATTACATGAAATGGTATGTAATCGAGATATGGATCTAAGCAATATGATACTAAAGCATGCAACTTTAATCGGGATACATCATTATTAACACATTTAGCATATAGATCTCATGTATGCAAAGGAGATAGAGAGAGGAAAAGGGTAGAAAATCGTTACCCTTGAAGACCGCGACTTCCTATATCAAGTTAGATATAGGAGCCTTCAAGCAATGACCTTCGGAAATTTGAAATCAAGCCTTGACTCAGTGAGAATCGTCGGTTCTTGATGTGTATAGGAAGTGTGTGTGGGATGGGTTGAATAGTGAGTGATTTGAGAGGATTAGTGTGTGTGTTTTGGAGGGTATGTGAGGAGAGAGACTAGGCTCTTGGACGTATTTTTATCGGAGGGATCTTGGGGGAGTGAAAGGGATGCCCAAAATGAGAGGTGCAAGACCTCTATTTATAGAGGCTGCATGGTAGTGGCTTAGTATGTCGCACGGCATAACAAGCCATAACCGTTTTCCTTCTAGAAACATGCAAGGTGGCGAGTCTTAGAAGTCTTCTGGCGAGGGTATGTCGCACGACATAATAAGCCCCATCTAGTTCCTTCTAGAAACATGCAAGGTGGCGGATTCTAGAAGGCCCCTTTCCGACGAGGTCTGCGTGGAATTTTGATTCCTAACGAGGTCCTTCCTTACTTGGAAAGCTTGGGAAAGTTCAGAATCGCCCCGAACTTTATAAAAGTTCGGGAAATATGTCGGGAATTTTAATCGGAAGGCATGAGCGGATTTGGGTACTTACGCTGGGCTTCATCTCTAATTTCTGCCTCTGGGTAGCGTCGTAGGAACCTTGTCCCTTTGTCGTTCCACTCTCGTCTCGTGGTCGAACATGTCAATCTCCACTCTGTTATATGGGTTGGCCCCTCGCCTCGGCTCTCCTCAATGCTTGAAATGGGGACATCTTCGATCCCACCACGGCCTCACGCCTCCTCGCAAGAGCCACACGAGTCTCTCCCATGTGTCCACTCATACCAATCCAGTACCCAGTGGACGAGATAAATGTGCTCCGGACGCTGAGAAGGACCGCGGGAGGAAAAGCGCGATACCTCCATACTCGGGAAAAGAAGGGAAATGCAGATGGATAGTCCATAGAGACAGACATCACCACCCGGGTGGCAATATCATCGCAGCCCTCGAAAGGTACCGGCTCCATCCCAGCTTGCTGAGAACTAAAGCGGAATGTAGAAGGTAGACCAGGGCGAGTCCGGAAGCATGACTACTGAGATCCCTCTGGAGCGTCCTCCTGGTCTCTATCCGCCAGTGCGGAATCCACCATCGGATGTTCTGGGTATGACGCTGAGCCATCCAGCGCTCCCACTGTAAGTACCCCAATCTGGATTGCTCTCTATCCAAGCATACGAAAAAACCAAGGGCAAACTTTCAGAGGTCATAACTCCTTCATACGAACTCCGGCGAGACGTCTGATATATGGTTGGAAAGCTCGACGAGAACTAGCTTGCCATCACAATTACAAAATCTGGAAAAGCATGGAAGGTGGTACAGACCTCTTTGCACCAGACATAATTATTACAAAATCCTCTTAAAGTCCACATTATTCCCTCAAATCAGGGAAAACCAAATTTTTGGATTTCATGGAAGGTCCGTACGGACCTTCTTGCAGTTTTTCCCCTACTATAAATAGAGGGCTCCCCCTTCCTCATTTTCACACCTTCCTCTTCTCCTCTCTCCCCTAGCCTTTAGGAAGCCCCTCTAAGATCCTTCGGGGCACTCCCGGTCCCTTTTCGGGGCCTTTCGAGCTCCCTCGCGGTGCTCCGAAGCCCTATCGAGCGCTCCCGCGCTGCCCGAGGCACTCTCAAGGTGATTCTAAGGCCCCTCGTGGTACTCGAAGCCTTGCTGGTCTATCTGAGGCATCCGGCCCTTTAGAGCCAAGCGGATGATCTGACGCACGCTGGAACTACTGCCCGAACATAGCCGATGATCCCAGCGCACGCCGAACCTGCCCGAATCCAGTCAACGATCTCTGCGATCCCAATGCACGCCAAAACTCTGCAGTGCACACACGACAATCTCGAGACACGCAGAAGCTACGTTCGCGGACAACCGGCACATCCGAAGCAATCCGGTCTATCCGGAACTACATTGACACTCAGACACTATTCCCCGGCGGAAGACAGACACGAACCAACATTGGTAAGGCTTCCTTCCTACACTATTTCAATACATTTCAATATGTAGTGTACAATGTAGACATCTGATACAACATGCATTTTTAAAAGCACATACACACACACACAACATTTAAAGAAAGAAGGGGTACCGAAAGACTCGTTTTTATGAGACGACTCGGGTGAGCTCTAATATTCTAGTATTCTCTTCCCGAGGAGTAACCTGACCTCCGAACTCAAAAATCTCATCACACAACAACAGTTTTTTAAACTGATGCCTTTTCTCAATGTTTTGGGCTAAATCAAAACGGCGTAGCGACTCTACAAGCAAAAAACACAGCGAGACACCTCCACCGACCAACACAAAAAGGAAATGCCAGATGCCGGGGCACAATCGCGCGCCTCTCGGATCCGAGTAATTTCAGCTGGCGACTCTGCTGGGGACGTTTTGTTTTAAAAACTTTTAAACGAAAGATTTTTAAAACGATGATGAGGGTTAAACTTTCATTTTTACCCCCTTCATTAACCGTTGTGTGTGTGTGCATGTGCTCTACCTTTTATTTTACAAAAAAAAATAAAAATACAAAAAACGCATCAATATACATCTGTGTACATACATTTAAAATTCTTTAAAAAACTTCGTTTTACTCAGAAAAAGAATTTTAGCGACCGCACACTACTCGCACTGCTGCCTCGGTACACCGCACTCTACGTACACTTGCTGCCTCGGATATACTGCACACTACAACCATTAACCCGGGGTGGTCTCAGTTGCAGTCCGTTTGGTCTTCCTAGGCCTCTTGGATGCGCATGGGATCATTCCAAACATCCCATCCTAGCCAGTGTCAACCATGCACGCTTGCGTCACACTCTGTCCAGACTCGGTTGGTTTTTATCCAGTCCAGTGTCATACGGCTGGATCACATATCCCATACCGGCCATTTTTCGAGTCGAAGCTCAGAACTCAAGATCCCTTGCACAAGCAAAGCGATGAAAGGTCATGCTAAAATCTTGACCTGATCTTGATTTCCGAAGCTACACCCAAACGATGTTCCGTCCCGGATATACATCCATGCCCACATGACACCATGTCATCAAGCCTTAATACGTCAGCCATGACAATACGACCCAGCCAACACCTAACGCCACAGATCCCTTGCGCAAGCAAGGTAAAGAAAGGTCATGCCGAACTCTTGACCAGATCTTGACTCAGGTGCCGGCTTGGCTCACTATTCACATGGACGAAGCATTAAAACGAACATAACAGGCTCGGTCCTTAGGTTCAATTTTTCTTTTAGGCTGGTGGAAACCGCTTGCCCTATAGGACCCTCACCCGGGGCTGTCCACCCCGAGATGTCGAAATACAGGTGCAAAACGAGGGGCTTATAGCCGCACAGATGGTCTCCACTGACCCATGATCTAACATAGTTGCGAAAAAGAAGAGCAATATTTTCCAACCTGCCTAGAATTCAGAGAAAACACTGTTTTAAGTAAATTAAAACAACAACAAAAAATAAAAAAAAATAGCGGAAACTGCATGTCACATGAGCTTTCCCCCCTTTTAACCAAAAGGCCTTCCCGTGTCTAAACCTTACCCGTCACTCCCTCCAGCGAACCGAGAGTGGTTGAGAGTACCCGGGAGCTGCCTTTTCAGTTTCGAAGTTACAAGGTTCGTCAGCCCTTCCGATTCAGCGGTCCAAACAGTCCGCTACTCCCCCATGACCGGATCAACAGATAACAGTGAGGGAAATGGACCCCGCCACTGAGAAACCTCCAGACAATGGTGGAGGTGCTGCGAGCCTTCGAAACTCTGAAGAAGCGCCAGGAAGAGCAGCAATCCTGGATCGTAGACACCATGCGCCATTGCGGAGCTGTTGCTCTTCCCTAAACAGATGGGACCTTCATTCTCATAGAAGATGAAGAAATACAAGCTCCCCCGGGTCCTCAAAGCTATCAGCAGGTCCCACCTCCGCCAAGCTACGAGATCCCGGCAACGCAAAGAAGCTCTCGCTCAGCTCCGCTCGGGCATCGGTCAGCGGCTCAGATATGCCCGCCTCGGCACGGCCGGTTCCGGCCACTATGCCGCAAGCTCAATATCAACGGCACACATACGTGCTGCCCGCGAGATCCCAATGTATCTCGGTATCCCCAGGATTCAATCCTCTGCCTCTATCACGAGCCTCGCGGCCATAACCAAAAATCCCAATGTTTGCAGGGACGGACACCCCAAGTGGATATCCAGGCATTTCAAGCCTACCACCTTAGGTCTGCTACTTGGGGCTAATGAAACATTTCCCCAATTCCCAAATACAACCCTTAGCGGCCCGGGCAATCACGCCCTCAATTTCAACAACCCGAGTGCGAGATGGTATACACTCAATTACCTCCCCAAGACTCCCGAATGGCAATCCCGTTTGCCAATCCACCTCCATCTTCGGTTTCCATCCCAGCGGAAGCTTGCCTTTGCCCGCCAGACCCTCACATAGCTTGGTTGGTCGAACAAATGAAGGACATGCAAGGCAAGGCGGCCGGCTCTCGGAAGGACTCCCTCGTGCCCGCGGATCCGAGCAAGGTGGTCCCAGCTCCTCCAAAATTCAGAATGCCAGAGATGGAAAAGTTCGATGGGACCGAATGCCCAAAAACCCACATCGACACCTACGTCTTGGGTATGAGAGCTAAAGGGGCAACCCCACAGCAAATGGTGGATCACTTCCAGCATTCCCTCAAATCCACGGCATTAAGGTGGTTCCTCAGCGTGAAGGCGAAAACCGCTCACGTGGGACCAAATCGGCGAAATATTCTGGAGAAGTACCGCGCCAACCTTGAGTGGGAGACAAACCGCCATGATCTGCAGGCCACCGAACAAAAGGACGACGAGCCTGTGGGTGAGTTTTACAAAAGATGGAACTGGAAGCTAAGCGAGATAATGTATCCGCTTCCAAAGAAGAGCAAATGGATATCTTTCATTCCTGCCTCAAACCATCTCTGAGGGCCTTGATTAGCCATCACTTCTATCCCAACCTTTGTGCCATGGTCAATACCGGGACCAAGTTCGAAAAGACGCTGAGCCTACAAAGGACACCAACCACTCTTGCTTCTTCCTGCCGCTACCAGGCAGCCTCGTCGAATCCGACGCCTATTCCAAACAAAGGAAAGGAGGTCGCCGGAGCAGTCCACTACATCCAGAACGGAGTCCAAGGAAGCCGCGATCAAGCGCCCCCGAGAAATAACAATCCTCCCCAGCCGCGGCGTTTTCAGCACTTCGACAACCTAGGAATGCCTCTAAGCCAAGGGTTTGAGGCATTGATGAAGTAGAACATGCTCAAGCCCCTTGATAATTATCAGCCAAGGAATCCTAACCCAAACATGGATATGAGCAAGCATTGCGCTTTTCATAACTACCCCGGCCACACCACCGACAATTGCGTCATACTAAAACAAGCGATCCAGAGGCTGATTGAAGAAGGAAAGTTGGAATGCCCATGCGGTCCCAACACAGTCGGAAATCAATTCCCCAAAAACAATTGGGGAAAGCAGCAGTGAGAAGCCTTTCGACCTTCTCAAGCGCGTCAAAAATGCCATTGAGGAACTGGGTTACCTTCTCATGACCCACAGCCAGCAATGAAGAAATGGTCTGGAAGCTTGGTCTAACCCCAGTCTCCTAGAGTCTAGCTTCGAAAATAAAAGACCCCGAGTCTGTCGTATTTAAGTTTGAGTCTCTCGAGTCGTCTGACGGCCTTACGCCTAAAGATTATGCATTTGTAACAAAAACTGCGCTTCCTTATGCTTTGAATAAAAGTTCGACCTTTCTGAATATCCCCTCATTGCCACTTTAACAAATGATAAATTAACTAATCAAAAAATAGTTAATAATGATTCACTTGATAAAGGCCTTGAGACACATTAATGAACAATGCATTAAACAAATCTTTAAGCATGTTGTCAAACGAGAGGAAAATCGGGCCCAAGCTGCCGAGAAGGTTCTAACCAAAATGAATTTGGGAACTGCTGAAGAGCCCAAAGAGACGCAAATCAAAGAATCACAGAGTCAAACCTCGTAGGTTCTAGTACTTTTCTCATTCAATTAAGTCCTCCACGGACATTGTAATTAAGTCTTCAATTTTCCATACATAAGTCTTCTTTCTTTTCTTGCTAGACTTGAGACATTATTTTGCACCCCACATTACATTTAATGAAATGGTTTTGTTCTATGTGATCACTTGCATTATTCAACAAGTAATTCCACAAATGATTAATGCTTTGATTAATTGGTGTGAGAAAGTAAATCGATAGCTTCCTATACACCTTACCATACCCCACACAAAGGCCTCCATCAAGCCATACACTTTCCAAAACATGTCTCCACCATCACCTTGACCAAGTCAATGACGGCGGCAACATCAAAGGACAACAACAAGTCACTCAGCATCAAAAGATTGATCCCATGTCGATAACAACCTAGGGGCTTGCCTTCGCCCTCGTGTGCATCCAAAAAGTTCGAGCAGGGGCTTGCCCTCTGCCCTCGTGCGCTTCAAGAAAAAAAAAACAAAGAGCTCAAGCAAAAGCTTTAAAAAAAAAGAGCTCAAGCGGAAGCTTTCAAAAAAAAAAAAAAGGGGGCTCAAGCAGAAGCTACAAAAAAATGAGGTCAAGGACCAGCGCCGACAAACAAGAAGCAAGGGAGTCACTGAAAAGACCGTCAAATACGACTTGTCAAGAAATCACCTCAAGGCCCATACCTCATCATTCAACTTTTCGAGCCTTTTCGCCAAGGGCCGCACGAATATTTATGCCCTGGCCCCAAAGCCAGACACAGTTCAATCCCGAACTACGTCGACCTGAGCTCCTTGTCTTAAGGGGAACGTAGGCAACCAGAAATGGTCCGATCATAAACACATACAAATCCACAAACTCGGTCTCATCAATGACCTCTCCTATACACAAACCTTCTTTCACACCAGACCAACTCGATCCTTGATACCGGTTGACTTTCTCCTCGTGATTAATCAAAGCATATCAGGTTTAATTATTGAATAACACGAACATCAACAAAGGGTTTTAAGCAAACATGTGATCAATGTGAATAAATCAAGTTTTCAGATGTCTCGACAAGTCTTCTTTTTCTACAAAATAGGAAAATAGAGCTAAACACTGATTTTCTTCTGTCAGCAAGGGCTTCCATACACTTTTACAAGCTTTTCAATGCTCATACTCTCTCAAAAGAGTCAAACCCAAAAGCATGTTTTTTGTGCCTACATCAAATAAGGCATTCACACAAAGGGACCCATTCCACCTTTTCAAATAATATATATGCCCTTGCAAGTGTACATTACAAGTCATGTCTCTCACAAAAGAGGGTCGAACTACGCAGACCTGAGCCCCTCTGTTCGAGGGGAACGTAGGCAGCCTTCATTGGTTCGGTCTAAGGAATACATAAAATTCCAAAAATTGATGCCATCAAGGCTCAGACAAGAAGCAAGCAAGATATTTTGCGTCTCGACAAAGCTTTAAAAGTAAATCACAAATCATCACAGTTAAAACACTTTTTGATGAGTTCAAGCACGGTCTACTTTCGATTCACAACATGCTAAAAGAAAACTTAAAACATTTAACAATCAATGTGTCTGCAATAACAATGATTGGATACTCAGTGTTTCAGAAGGTCATTCCATGCTACTCGCGATTGGCCCTTCGACACTCTTTCCTCTCATTCCTCGTCCCCAACGAGTCTTCTTTCATTCCACATGAGCGAGTTCTGTCTCCCTCATTCCGAGATCAAGAGTCCTCCTCATCGTGTCAAACAAACCCGTCGCTCTTAGAGCATCGTTCGCCCGTGCCTCGGCTCGGATCTCCTCCCTACGAGTCTGCAAAAGGGGACCTCTCCCCGCTAGTCTGTCAACTCGAGTCCCATAGTCAAACAAAGCGTCTCCCCTGACACCACGAGGTTAACCCAAGATTGCACTCCTAAAGTTGCGAGTGAAATGGCAATCTTGCCCCGAAATCGCCTCGCCTTTGCTCCCAAAACCACTTGGGGCTTGCCCAGGCATCTTTGCTCATCCGGGTGCTCGGTGGTCAACACAATACTCTCCCGACGTCGAAGGAGTACCACATGAGGGAAAGCAGAATACTTCCATACCCTCAGAAAATACGAAAAGGCAACTGGATCTGTCATGCAGAAGGAGGCTACCTTCATAGTGGCAATGCCTTCCCAGCTCAGCAAAGGCTCCTGCCTCATCCCAAATTGCCTGGAAACAAGCGATGGAACATAGAAAGAGAACCAAGACAAACACGAAACTCTGACAACATAGGAACCTTCCTGACAGGCCCTCTTAGTCTCAATTCCCAAATGAGGAACCCACCAATGGAGGTGATGCGTGACAAGACAAACCATCCACCTTTCCCAGCGGGTGATCCATATCCAAGACGAGGGGTCGGCGAGCAAGCGTCCGCGGGCGAAGGATGTCGGAGGCGCTGTCATAGCTTGAAATCTTTCTCTCTCGCCACCATAATACAAGAAAGCGGGGGCTTCCCCATGCATGAACCGATCCCCATCGCCGAGCGATCTATGCGTAGAAAGTTTCCCCCAAAGCGAAAGGAACGATGTCCTCGCCCGCTCGGCGGTGGCCTACGCATCAAACAAAGCAACGGCATACATCAGGGGGCTGAACATGAAAAGAGTGGCTATCACTAACAAAGCAAACATGCCCCCGGGAGACATCCCACTCCGCGAGTCGCTCAAGAAGCGCATCCAAGGCTAGCCCCATTTATGCTCAAAAAGCCTTACCAAAGCCATTTCCGGCCACCATACACTAACCACAAACATTTCAAGCTCATGCGACATGCACAGAACATAAAAAAAAGGGGAGTAGAAACAACCCTTAAAGCAAAAATAAAAGAGTTCATTACATGTGAATACATTGTGCATATAAATACAAATATTTTGTTGCTCTCCTCACTAACATGCACATAAAAGAAAAAAAAAGAGTCCTACTCTGAGTCATCAGCACCACCGCCTGGTAAAGACTCCCACATCTCGGCGCCTCTGCCAGCCACCTCATCATCCTCGGTGAACTCAGCACCTTCCTCGACCGGATACTCCAAGACGTCTGCAGAAGTCAGAACGAAGAAGGAAAAAGAAGACGAGCCATCCCTCCTCTCCTTGTCCCGCACCTTAGACGTCCTACGTCCTCATCATATCAGCCAGAGGCCGCACCACGTCCTCAACACCTCAACAACTCGGTCAGATGCGCCCCACGGCATCAAACATTTCAACAAGTTCAGACAGAGGCGCTACCTCGCCCTCACCGCTAGTTCAGACTAAGGCGCTACCTCGCCCTCACACCAAGTCCAGACAGAGGCGCCACCTCGCCCTCACACCAAGTTCAGACAGAGGCGCCACCTCGCCCTCACCGCTAGTTCAGACAGAAGCACCACCTCACCCTCACACCAAGTTCAGACAGAGGCGCAACCTCGCCCTCACCGCAAGTTCAGACAGAGGCGCCACCTCGCCCTCACCGCAAGTCCAGACAGAGGCGCCACCTCGCCCTCACCGCATGTTCAGACAGAGGCGTCACCTCTCCCTCACCGCTAGTTCAGACAGAGGCTTCACCTCGCCCTCACCATAAGTTTAGACAGAGGTGCCACCTCGCCCTCACCGCAAGTTCAGACAAAGGCGCTACCTCGCCCTCACCGCAAGTTCAGAAAGAGGCGCCACCTCGCCCTCACCGTAAGTTCGGACAAAGGCACTATCGCGTCTTCATCATTTCAGCGACTTCGGTCAAAAATACCAGCGCGACCTCAACATTTCAGCGACTTCAGTCACAGGCACCTCCTCCTGCAGGTAAACACAACAAAGGTATGTCAATAAACTTCAAATGCAAGACATAGCTGTAATAAATGCTACATAAAAGAAGAATCCCAGCACGGCATGATGCCTTTCTAAAAATTCCCACAAACAAAGTTCCATACAGGATCCACAAAATGCGCCATCAAACTCAACTTAGGTCCAAACGCCTTAGAATAGTCTCCCTTAGGTCCAGACGCCTTAGAATAGTCTCCCTTAGGTCCAGACGCCTTAGAATAGTCTCAACTTAGGGTCATACTCCTGAACTAAGTCTCCCTTAGGTCCAGCCGCCTTAGAATAGTCTCAACTTAGGGTCATACTCCTGAACTAAGTCTCCCTTAGGTCCAGACGCCTTAGAACAGTCTCACCTAGGCTATAGACACCTTCGAAGAAACTCAACTTAGATACTCCTCTCCTTTACCGGCCATCAAAGTAAGCCCGAACCCCTTCTCCAACGAACAAAAGTAAAACAGGAATTCTTGCAAACCCGTACAAGACCACATATCCCAGGATAAAACACTGCCGTCGTCATACGCCCAAACCCCAAGGCACAAATGCCCCCAAACACACGAATCCCAAGGCGCAAACGCCTCCACAAACAAACTCAAGGCGCAAGCGCCTACAAACACACATCCCACAAATCACAAATCATTATCCACGAAATCATGCATTTAGAGGTACGCACATCTCTACGTCACTGATTAAAGGATTTGTCTTGTGATAAGGCATGAACGTCTTCAATCACCGGCATAAATCATGATCCGTAGCCCGGAAGGCTTTAAACTACCCGATCTGGAAGACCGTATAAACCTCCCGCATCATCATACGCGGCCGGAAGGCTTTAAATCACTCGGCCGGGAGATCGCATAAATCGGCGAATCCTATCCGCGGCCCGGAAGGCTTTAAATTACCCGGTCCGGAAGACCGTATAAACCTCCCAAATCATTATCCGTAGCCCGGAAGGCTTTAAACTACCCGGTTCGAAAGACCACATAAATGTCCCAAAACATTTTCACAAATTAGGTCATATTCTGAACTAGGTCTCATTTAGGTTCATACTCACGAAACTAAATCTCAACTTAGGGTCATACTCTGAACTAGGTCCCAGCTGGGGTCATACTCTGAACTGGTCCCAACTTAGGTCATACTCTGAACTAGGTCCCAACTTAGGGTCATACTCTGAACTAGGTCCCAACTTAGGTCATACTCACGAACTAGGTCCCAATTTAGGTTCATACTCCACGAAACTAAACTGACTTAGGTCGTACTCCTAAACTAGGTCACAACTTAGGTTCATACTCCCGAACTAAGCCTCAACTTAGGTATAGACGCCTTCCAGACAATCTCACTCAGGATACCACCACGTCCACACAAACTTCAACTCAGGACACCACCACGTCCACACAAACTTCAACTCAGGACATCACCATGTCCACTCCACACAAACTTCAACTCAGGACATCACCACGTCCATTCACCACAAACCTCACTACTTCACCACAGGACACCGACACATCCACACACTCACACGAACTACGATTGGCTTGATTCCCACTCAGGTATACGTAGGAATCCTATCACAGGGTCCGGCCAGCCCGGACCTAAGCGATCACACAAAAGGACTGCCACGTCCTCATGGCCCAGCCTCTGCAGTCACATCCTCTCCCGGCCAATGGCGATCAAGATTAGGACCCTTATCTTATCGACGACCTCACTTCCTTCATAAGTGACGTCGCCGAGGGGCTTCTGTAAGTACCCCAATCTGGATCGCTCTCCATCCAAGCATACGAAAAAAACCAAGGTCAAACTTTCGGAGGTCATAACTCCTTCATACGAACTCCGACTGAGACATGCCATATATGGTTGGAAAGCTCTCAACGAGAACTAGCTTGCCATCACAATTACAAAATCTGGAAAAGCATGGAAGGTCCGTATGGACCTCTTTGCACCAGACATAATTATTACAAAATCCTCTTAAAGTCCACATTATTTCCTCAAATCAGGGAAAACCAAATTTCTGGATTTCATGGAAGGTCCGTACAGACCTTCTTGCAGTTTTTCCCCTACTATAAATAGAGGGCTCCCCCTCTCTCATTTTTCACACCTTCCTCTTCTCCTCTCTCTCCTAGCCTTCAGGCAGCCCCTCTAAGACCCTTCGGGCCACTCCCGGTCCCTTTCGGTTCCTTTCGGGGCCTTCCGAGCTCCCTCGCGGTGCTCTGAAGCCCTATCGAGCGCTCTCGAGATGCTCCCAGCTTGTCACGAGGCACTCTCGAGGTATTGAAGCCCCTCGTGATACTACGAAGCCTTGCTGGTCTATCTCGAGGCATCCCGGTCCTTTCGAGCCAAGCCAAGCCCGATCGGCCTTGCCACGCGAACTCTGCCCGAACGCATAGCAGACGATCCCGACGCACGCCCGAACCTCTACCGAATCCAGTCAATGATCCACTGCGATCCTAACGCATGCCAAAACTCTGCGAGTGCACACGACAATCCGAGACACGCCGAAGCTCTATCCGCATACAACCGGCACATCCTGAAGCAATCCCGGTCTATCTCGGAACACTATTCAACACTCAAACACTATTCCCCAGCGGAAGACAGACACGAACCAACATTCGTAAGGCTTCCTTCCTACACTATTTCAATACATTTCAATACGTAGTGTACAATGTAGACATCCGATACAACATGCATTTTTAAAAGCACATACACACACACACAACATTTAAAGAAAGAAGGGGTATCGAAAGACTCGTTTTTACGAGACGACTCGGGTGAGCTCTAATATTCTAATATTCTCTTCCCGAGGAGTAACCTGACCTCCGAACTCAAAAATCTCATCACACAACAACAGTTTTTTAAACTGATGCCTTTTCTCAATGTTTTGGGCTAAATCAAAACGGCGTGGCGACTCTACAAGCAAAAAACACAGCGAGACACCTCCACCGACCAACGCAAAATGGAATGCCAGATGCCGGGGCGCAATCGCGCGCCTCTCGGATCCGGGTAATTTCACCCACGAGGCCTGATCCTCGATCTCAACTATAACTCCCTTCCTGGCAAAAGTCCATGGCTTGAATACAAGTGGAGCCTCCCGCAGGACCCCCATCCTCTCCATCAGCCACATCGACAACAGGAACGGGCTTCCCCCGTGCATGTACCGCTTCCCGGCAGCCAACCGGTCAATAGCATGAAGGGTCTCTCCTAAGATCAAGGGAACTATATCCCGACCCGACCGACAGTACATGACAACGTCTAACAGAGACCGGTGGCACATCCCAAAGGAACAAACCATGAACAGGGACCCGATTGCACAAAGAGCAAAGGCATCCCAATAACAATCACCAACAACACCCAAGCCCCTAAACCTATTCGGGAGACCATAAATGTCAAAATAGTCATGTCCTCGAATCATACTTCGAGCTTTCTCCAGAGAGATTTGAAGGAAGCCGGACAATTTGTTGGCAAAGGACATCCCTCCGGGCAAGGAAAGTGAAACCTCTTCCACCTCGGGCCCTCCAAGTAACGCCCTGAAATCCTCAATGGTGGGAACCTCTTCGTTGTAGGAGAAGCAAAAGACATGTCTCCGAGTGTCCCAGAACGCGGCAGAAGCCCTCATCAAGTCATAATCCGGAACGAGCTCCTTGAGAGACCATAGAGACTTGATTTTGTACCTCCCTTCAAAGAAAGCCCTATTCCCATGCATGATCTCCCGAGATCATTCCTTGAACTTGTCAAAGAAGATCATTTGTAACTCTTTTGGCAATTTAGGAGTTTTTTTCATGTTTTCCATGGCTTTCTATGGTTTTGGGTTGTGACTTCAGATAACAGGGAAGAAGATGAATTTGAGTGATGAAAACCCAGCCTGAGGTGAAATTTAATAAACCTGCCAGGAGCTGCCCTTGTCCGCGCGGATGAGATTGCAGCCTCAATCTCATCCACGCGGATAAGATTGTCCCCCAGTCCAAAAACTTTTTTGACAACCATGAAATCTGCTTGCCCAAATGAGGAAATCCTTCCCCAAATGGCCAAACATGAGAATATGCTTATTCCCCATGATTTTCATTCAAAACCTCACAAAGATCCCTCTTTTGTCCCATACAACACAAAATCGGGCTCATGCAACTTGCATTCAGTACAAAATTAACAGAACAAAAAATATATGTACAAAAATACTTAACAAAATAAAATGTAGTAATTACATCCCTAACATAAAAAAAATAATGTGCATACATATTGTTTCTCTCCGCCCTAACAAGTACGCTCCGTCAGAGTCACTATCCGACTCAGGAGCGGGATCCTCCTGCCTCATAATCTCCTTGCCGCGCCTCCGCACCCTCCGTTGAGTCGTGCTCGGCCCCTCCGCCGCTGCCTCCGGGAAGACCATCTCCGGCTCTATGTCATCCTCCTCGGCATCAGAATATCGGTCCTCGGGATCGGAAGGCACGCACCGATATGGCACTCCAATGTCGGTGAAGAAGTTATACCCGAAGGAAAAGGCATCGGAACTCTGGCCGTATGTCCCCTGGGTCTGTAAGTGAGTTCCGTAACCTCCCTGCGGCTCAAAAGCACCGTAACCACTGCCATGAGAAGAAGAGCCCTCGCCGGTCCGGCCCTGTACGAAGCCCGGTCCCTCCATGCCGCCATAGATGATGTGGTCCCAGGAAAGCTCTACGCTCCTGTCCATATAACCAGAAGGAGAAGCGTCCGTCGACTCCCTGGGCTGAGTGCGAGGAGTCTCCATGGACCTCCTGCCTGGCATAGTCCCGCTGGCAGGAATGGGGGACCTCTCCCGCATAGAGGCACTAGATCCTAGCTGCGCCGCCCTCTCTGAGCCCCAGGCTTGCCCCGCGTTACGAGGTTATGAATAAACCACTTTGCCCCGATGACCTGGCGCATAAGTCGATCCACGACCCGGGACGAGTACTGCAAAGAAGAAACAGAAGCATTAAAAGGCAATTGAAACAATGACGAAGGAAGTACAAAACCAAAACAACCAAAACGCGATCAGCACATACCTGAGCATTCGGTCGAGGCCGGAAAGCTCGCGGCGTCACCGCTGGGAGGGGTATTTGCGCCCTCATCCTGACCCCATCCTGGGTATAAGAAAAGTCCGCTCGAGGGATCCTCATCACCGAATCCCCCTCCCTCGCCAGCACTTGAGGTGTCCTCAGCCTGCGCCTCATAAACTGCTGATAGGGCTCCTCAGTAACGAACTGCAGGGCGGTGCTGCCCACCCTGCGAACCAATCCCGGTTCGGCGGCCCTTCCCGGGGGAAACTGACATGTCGGCGGAGGCCATGCTGCCTCGTCACCCTCTCCCCTAAATAGTAGACATCACAGGTGAGTCCCCGCATGATCCACCTCTGGCCCGTCCAGCGATCAGCACCACCTTGCTGGTCCACCTCGAACTGGCTCCAAGGGTAAAAATTAACCCTGTCACTAGTCTCTGCCTTCAGGAACGGCACCGCATCACTATACCTCAGCTTGACCCTAGTCTTGCTCATCCTCTTCACCCGAGCATCCTTCGTCCACCAAAGCATGGCCGGGTATGCAAAGTGCTCCCCCGGGACATGCTCCCACAAGGCGCAGCAAAAAATCTCCAAGGCCCAAACCTGCATCCAACAAGTGAGACCCGTCAAAAACCAAAAGTGCATACACAATATGTACAAAAGATAAAAGAAGAGAGAGAGAGAGTATACCTCTAGTGGGAACTCAAAGCAGGTCAGGGAGGTAGACGCCTTCCTGCTGTATCTGTCTAGGGAAAAGTACAACTCCGTCAATCCCGCCTCTCCCCAGGCGTACTCATCTATCCTGTCTATGTCCGCCAAAGACCCCAACAAGGCAAACATAGCAGTGCCCTCCGCGTGCCCGAACAGAATGCTGGAAAGGGCGAACCACAAGAAACATCGAGCAATTTGCTCAGCTGTGATGGTCTGGTCCCCCCTCTCGTACCTGGCTATGCTATCGGCCAACTTACCCTTGATCACGGCATACTCCATGCCCATCCCCTTCCGCGGCATGAGGAAAATCCCTAGCAGATTCATCAACTCCGCATCCGTATACCCGTCGTGCCACTCCAAGATGAGCCCCTTAAAGGACAGGCCAGTGATAGCGGCATAATCGGTAGGGGTCACGGTAGCCTCCCCCCAGAAGAAGTGAAAAGTGTGGGTAACATCCCACCAATACTCTGCCAAAGCCAATAAAAGCTCCTTGCTCTTATGCAATCCAGCCACCCCTCTCAGGTTCTCAACAAAGCCATAGAGATTCGAAGCCACCACGAACTGGCGGGGACTCCGATAACCCGACCTACCAGTCGTGGGCAAAGCATCCCAAAGCCTGACAACCGCCTCCACAGACCCCCGCGTCTTCAGCTTATCCAACTTGCGTTGGATAATATTGCCTCTCTTCTGAAAACAGACACAACACGAATATGTCATCAGAATTGTCAAGGTGATATAAACAACAAAAGAACAGGAAAGAAAGAAAATAAACTCCATCCCATTTTCAGATACATTTTTCTACACACATTCTTTTCTCACACACAATTTTCATTCAAAATCTCTTGTACAAAGAGTCCGTTCCAAATTCGGAAAATTAGTGTTCATTTTAAAAATACAATTTTCATTCAAAATCTCTTATTTAAGAGTCCGTTCCAAATTCGGCAAATTTGTACATTTTTACCTAAGCATGCATCTTTTCTCACATTCACGTCATCAAGCATGCATTCACAAAAAAAAAAACAAATTTTCATCACAAAAAATCTCTTACGCAAGAGTCCGTCCCAAATTCGGCAAATTTGTACTCACTTTATTTTTAATATAGGCAAACTACTCATGTTTTTCATAAACAAATTGCATATTCTTTCTACCCACAACATCAATTGAACACATGCATCATCAATTTCAATTTTTCATGGCAAAATAAACAAAACACCAATTTTGACCATTTAAAGCCCTAAGTCTAACATATACCAATTTCGACAAAAAATCAATAAAATAATCAAAATTGAGTATCATACCACGCGGAGATTCTCGTCGGTGGCCCAATGTTGTCACATATCCGGATAGAACTCCTCATTCATCGATTGCGAGAGTCTATAATGGCGATGCATTCTCACCAATTCAAGCCTCCTCTCCGCCGCCTCTCGACTAACCCGACCTCGACGGAGTGCATGAGCTCCTCCCCTTTGTTCCATAGCCTTGATTTTGAAAGATTTTGCAAAGAAATCGGGCAACAATGGAGGTTTTCTACCTCTTTCTCTCTCGTTTTCTCACTCTGTTCTCGCCTGTCTGTTATCAAAACTGAGGAAGAAAACACGACTGTCCAAGTTTTTTGAACCAGGCGCCCTCCTGGTCCTATCCGCGCGGATAAGATTGCAGGGCAAAATTCCAGTTTTGCCCTTTTAATTCCTAGCTCTCTGCATTCAGGTCCCCAGTTTAACGGCAGTTAACTCCCTTTAACGAAAACCTAACGAAAGCCCATTCCCTTCCTCGTTTTCAACCCCGACCATCATCGTAAGTCCATCCTTTAACGAAAATCTAACGGAAGTCCATTCCCTTCCTAGTTTTCAACCCCGGCCGTCATCGTAAGTCCGTCCTTTAACGAAAATCTAACGGAAATCCATTCCCTTCCTAGTTTTCAACCCCGGCCGTCATCGTAAGTCCGTCCTTTAACGAAAACTTAACGAAAGTCCATTCCCTTCCTAGTTTTCAACCCCGGCCGACAGCGTAAGCCCATTCATTTAACCAAAACAGAAGCCCATTTCCCTTCCTTGTTTTCGAGCCCGCACTAAAAGCACACATCCCCAGCAGTTCCCGAACTACGACCAGGCTTGATTCCCATCCGAGATACGTAGGTAGCCTACCATAGGTCCAGCCACTTGACCAACACGGTCACCCTTTTCCCTTGCGATTATCGTAAGCCCGAATCCTCCCCAGCAAGAACACTTTCAAAATAGTCTCCCAATTTAGGTTCATACTCCTGAACCGAACCTCGACTTAGGTTCATACTCCTGAACTAAGTCCCAATATAGGTTCATACTCCTGAACCGAACCTCGACTTAAGATCATACTCCTGAACTAAGTCTCACTCTAGGTATACATGCCTCCGCTAGGTCGAATACGTCTTCGGCGATGCCTCCGCTAGGTCGAATACGTCTTCGACAACGCTTCCGCTTCCGCTAGGTCGAATACGTCTTCGACAACGCTCCCGCTAGGTCGAATACGTCTTCGGCAACGCCTCTGCTAGGTCGAATACGTCTTCGGCAACGCCTCCGCTAGGTCGAATACGTCTTCGAGAATGCTTCCACTAGGTCGAATACGTCTTCGGAAATGCTTCCGTCTTCGGCAACGCTTCCGCTAGGTCGAATACGTCTTCGGCAACGCCTCTGCTAGGTCGAATACGTCTTCGGCAAAGCCTCCGCTAGGTCGAATACTTCTTCGGCAACGCTTCTGCTAGGTCAAATACGTCTTCGGCAACGCCTCCGCTAGGTCGAATACGTCTTCGGCAACGTCTCCGCTAGGTCGAATACGTCTTCGACAACGCCTCCGCTAGGTCGAATACGTCGCTTCCGCTAGGTCGAATACGTCTTCGATGACGCTCCCGCTAGGTCGAATACGTCTTCGGCAATGCCTTCGTTAGTCGAGTCTACCATTCGACGACGAAAATGCGATGGGAGGTCCATTCGTTTGACTGCTTCTTTCCCCCGCAAGACCTGAACTACGACCGGCTTGATTCCCGCAAGGGATACGTAGGAATCCTTTCATTAAGGGTCCATCCATTCGACCGCCTCGGTCACCTCCTAGCCCATCTCGGCAACGTTTGCCAGATTGGGGTCCTCATTTTTTCGATGACCCCACTTCCCCTGGAAGTACCGTCGCCAAGGGGCTACTGTAAGTACCCTAATCTGGGTCGTTAATGTTCCGTCAGCCCAAATTAATGATTTATAATCATTTTGGAGCATTTTGGATATTATTTTGACAATTTGAATGAGGAAGGGCCTCTTAGGAATAAAAAAAATGGACAATTACCTCGCTGGAAGTCTGTCATTCTCAATAAAAAAGAATATTGACCATTTGGATAAGCCAAAACTGCCAGAAACATCTTTCTGCAAAAACAAGCAAGCTTGATGGAGTCATCTGCGCGGATGAGATTGTCCCTACAATCTTGTCCACGCGGATAAGATCTGCATCCAGCCAACCTATAAATACCCCCTTCTCCCTCACTTTAATATAGAGAAAATCCCCAAAAAATACGAAAACCTACTGTCACTCTGCCCAAATTAACCCTCAAACAACCATTTCCACTTTCAAAACTCAAATTCCACACCATATTCATCCCAAAATCCATCCCAAAACCATCCTTAAACCTTTGAAATCCTTCAAACCCTAAACAACAAACCCAAGACAATTGGTAAACCCTCAATCTCTTCACTCATATCTCCCTCATTCATACATATTCATACCATGTAGTTTAGTTTCCTTCTTTTATTCAACTCCCCTTTCCCTTTGTCCTAAGGATCCAAGAGGATCTCCATGGAACCCATTTCCATGGATGATCCTCCTAAATGATCCACATCCCCTTTTTATTTTGTGTCATTTCCCCACTCCCTTTTTATATTTCTTGGTACTTGTTTGTTTGACCAAGAAGATGGTCATCTTGGAGTTCATCTCCATGGATGATCACTTCAAATGGTCCATGTTTCATGCTCCTTTACAT
Organism: Adenophora triphylla var. japonica; assembly: GCA_022495995.1. Taxonomy (NCBI): domain Eukaryota; kingdom Viridiplantae; phylum Streptophyta; class Magnoliopsida; order Asterales; family Campanulaceae; genus Adenophora; species Adenophora triphylla. The sequence goes on along the minus strand of JAFEMH010004520.1, from coordinate 183,151 downwards.
GTTTAATTTTACTTGCTTCCTTGACCTCATTATGGTCATCTTGGAGTCAATCTCCATAGATGATCATTTCAAATAGTCAACATTATTTACATTCCTTGCAAATTCCCCTCCCCATGTCTAAGATGCTCACCTTGGAACACTTTCCATGGATGAACATCATCTAGACATCACAAAATGGGTCACACATGATGTACAAGATACACTTGAGCATAGGTCTCAAGGATGGTCTCCCTATTACCACCTTAGAGATCTTCCTCTAAAGGTTGATACATCTTGACCCATCCTTTGTCAAAATTACTTTTATGTCAAATCCCCCTTGTCCATAGCAAATGAAGTGTTTTCAAAGTCCTAACATACCCCCGGGATGGCTTGGTTAAGTGGATTCATCACTTATGACCACTAACCAAAGTCTAGGGAAAGAGAGGACAAAACATGGATGCCAAAAATCCATTCAATTCCTTCATTTTCTGTTTTCAGTTATAATTCCAGTTAAATCCTGTAAATCCAGTTAACTTTTTGGAAATTACAGTGACTAAACTGGAAACTGTAAAAATAGTGAGACTGCAGCCCTATCCGCGCGGATAAGATTGCACTACAATCTTGTCCACGCGGATAACCCTGTCATCTGCAAACAGTCCCTCAAATTTTCGTTATTTCAGTTTAATCCCTGTTTTCTAACTTTTTCTGTTCGGTCCTTATAATTTCATTTATTTTGAAAACTCCCCTTTTAACACACACACACACACACAAAAAAAAGGTTTCAAGTGAGGAAGACTCATCGTACGAGGCATTTCGGGTGAACACCAATGTTCTTCCCGGAGTGTAACGTGACCTCCGAACCCATTTTCTATAATTAGGGTATTTTTCAAAGTTTTGACCCTTAAACAAAAAACGGTGTGGCGACTCCGAGAAAAACGATTTTCTTTTAAGTCCGATAAAGATTTTTCAAAGCTTTCAAAAAACAAACATAAAGTCTTGTCGGGTGACTCTAAAATGAAATTTTCACCTTTTCAATTTTTCTCACAAAAAAAGAAAATCGGCGCGCTCGCGGATACACATCATCACAGTAATCCAGACTACATTCATTCTATAAACATCCTTTGTAAACTTGCTTCGCTGCATCTTCCCAAATACACAATGCTCACAAAACTTAAGGTCCTTAACTTTATGGTCACAAAGAATACCATGATTCGCTAGTATCTGCATCCCTCTGGTGCTCATGTGCCCAAGCCTAATATGACACAACCTTTTCATATCCTCCTTCGCCAGAGCACTGGGACACTAACACGGAGGTCCTGGGTTCGACTCCCCCCAGGAGTTAGAGTGGATGTTTATCCCTCCCTAGTTAATATTAGGCGCTCCTGGGGTGGGGATTTTAAGGGAATTTTCAGAGAATTGATGGACTTAGTTGTGAATTGACTTAAAAAGGCTTGCCTTGAGATGGGAAAGCCTCAAAAAAAAAAAAAAAAATTGACCCAGAATGCGTTCTACTTTGGAGGGAATACAAGGAGCCGCGCTTATGGCCTCTCTGAACCACTTCAAAACCTTTGTAAACACAAACTGCTCCACATTTACCTTTAAAACTGTACCCTTTGCTGTCTAACCGATTAAGAGAAATCAAATTTTTTGTCATAAGTGGAACGTGTCTCACATTGTTCAAAGTGCATAACTTACTATCACAAGTCCGCAGCTTAATAGAGCCAATACCAACTACCTTGCAAGTAATAATGTTGGCCATCTGAATATTATCCCCATGTACCTGCTCATAAGTTGTAAACCACTCTATCCTCAGATTAATATGATAAGAAACTACAGAGTCAAGAATCCATGCATTTGATTGTCATGCAAATTCTTTTGTTACTAGAGCATTATCCTCATCAGAATCGCTACTATCTATGGTGCATTAGCTTCAAAATGGATAGAAGGCTCGCCTCGCTTCTACCTAGGACAATCGGTATTCCAATATCCCTTTTCCTTGCAATAGTTACAAACATCCCTTGGTTTTAGACCCTTCTTGACAAAAGCTTTTTCTTTTTCTTCTTTGCCCGGGACCCCTGCATTCTGCAACTAAACCTGCTGACTGGTTATCCGTACTACTATTACCACTTGCCTTTCTACGCAACTCTCTAGTCTTGAGCGAAGATTTCACCTCCTCTATAGTGATCGTCTCCTTACCATTGATAATAGAGTCAACATAGTGCTCGAATGATAAAGGCAATGAAACAAGAAGCATTAATGCATCATTCTCATCTGCAACTTTATCATCTATATTACGAAGTTCAAGTAATAAAGATGTAAATCTATCTAGATGATCCTTAATGGGTGTACCTTCCTTCATTAAAGAGAATACAACTTTTGTTTCAGATACAGCTTGTTGGTCAATGATCGTGTAAAAAACATGCCTTACAACTTAAGTCACAAAACACCTCTGAAATCAGTATCTGCAATATCCGCTATAATTTCATCATCTAAACACCTTATGATTTTAGAGTTGGGCCTCTCATCTAGCGCGATCAGATCTACCACTTCCTTCTCAGCTGCCTTTTTGTCATTCTTCGAACTTTCTGCTGTTGCATTCGCAACAACACCTGTGGGAACGACTTCCACTCTTCCCTTTGTAACCTTCTGACCCCTGATTGAAGCAGCCACTAGAGCCCACAAACCCTTGTCTCTCAATAATGCTTTCATCTTGATTTGCCAAATACTAAAACTATTCTTTCCTTTGAATTTGTCGACAGTGATTATATTTCTGATCCCATCTTCTTCTGCATCAGAATACTCTCAGATCTTTTTTGACCAATCAACTCTAATACCAATTAGTTAGCACATAGATAAGAAAATAACGAATAAATAGCAATCACACGAACACAAAATATACGTGGTTCACCAACTTGGCTACGTTTACGGACAGATGGAGAGAATATTATTATCCCTTGAAAATCAACGATTACAATCTCTAATATAGTGCACAAATTTTGATTACAAAATTTCTGACTGTGCAAATCGTAGATCTAGAAATTCAGATTAGCAATTGAGCTAATAGAACAACTAGAGTTATTGATTTTTTTTCACACTAGAAGTTAAATTAATTGCTAAATAAATTAGGAGAGGAGAAAAGTATTTATACTTTTCCTATAATTCCTAATCTGAATCCAAAAGAGTTGTACAAAATCCTTGTTGACTAGGAAGACCTCGATCGGCCAACAAAACAAGGCCATAACCCCTTCAGCCCATGCGGCAGATCTTGGCTCAACTTGTTTAGCAGCCACTCCAAGCCAAGGAGAGCACCTTAAGTTGCACCCCTAATTCCAGCCTTCAATTTTGTAACTACTAAAAATTTAGATGTTCACTCAAGGTGAGCACTCAATTTCCAGCCACTTTGTCCCTTGTCTCTAAGTTCAATTCAACTGCGCATTTCAACTGTGCTGTACTCGTTCCAAGTTTTATCGAGTTCGAGTCGTTATCAAAATTCAGTTAAAACAAGCTTATTATCGAGTGGGACTCGAATTCAAGATGATAAAAAAATGAAACACTCGAGCTTTTGATGAGTTTAACAAGTCAATCACAAAATGTGACTTGATGAATGAGTTTTTACTCTGCATGATAACACTAAAGATATTGATGAAGATCCACCAGATATTCTCCACACTTAGATTTATATTCATTCCATAGTTATCTGTTTATATTTAGATAATATTGTAGAATATTTGTTGTAATCTTATTCCTAGAATAGCTACCATGTAAACAGTATATATACTCAGAATTATTATCAATATAAACACAACTTATTTCCAAAGGTTTTCCTCTGTTCATCATGGTATCAGAGCTAAACCGATCTTAAACCCTATTCTTGCAAAGCTGCCGCCATTCTCCTGCAAAACTGCCGCCACTCTCCACCATGACCACCACCGATCTCACCCTTATTCCCAACCTAGCCGAACCAACTCAGCCCCTTATTGCCGTCTCCCTCAACCATGTTCTTAAACTCACCAACACCAACTACATAGCCTGGAAACTACAAATCGAAGCCACCCTCATAGGTTTAGATCTTTATTCCTTCATTGACAGTAATCACGTCACCCCTCCCGAAACCATTACTCCCATCGCCCCCATCACAACTGAAACCACTGCCATCAACCCTCCTGCACCGCCTCCACCTCCACAGCCAGTACCCAATCCCTCCTACAAAACCTGGTATCGCCAAGACAAGCTTCTCCTAGGTGCCTTAGCCGGCTCTCTATCACCTTCCCTTGTTCCTCTAATATCCCTCTGTCCAACCACCCTTGCAGCATGGAATACCCTAGCCAAAACCTTTGCCAATCCCTCTAAAGGCCACATCAAACAAATAAAAGACCACCTTCGCAATATCACGAAGGGTACCCGATCCATAACCGATTATATGCAAGACATCCAAACCTGTGCCGCCCAATTAACATCCCTAGGCCGCCCCATCGACCCCGATGATCTCATTGACAAAATCCTTGAACAAATCAACGACCCCGACTATGATAATGTCATCTCCGCTGTCCAGAACCGTGAAAACCCGATCACGTTTGATGAGCTCCATGAAAAGCTTATCAATCGTGAACTCACCCTCAAAAACAAACCAAAAAACCCACCTACCTTCCCTGCAGTCGTCAACTATACCACCAAAAACCAACCCCGCTCATCCAACAACCAACCAAACTTCTCTCCCAACCCCAACCCTCGCACCAACTCCTCCCCTCAACCTTACAAAGGCCGTTGTCAATGGTGCCGATGTGACGGCCACTTTCTTTCTCAATGCCACGCCTTCCGCCAACTCTATCCTAATGCCCAATTCCCTTCCCCTTCCAACAACAATCGGCCCAACAACAACAACAACTGCCCACCCCACCAGCCCAGTGCTCACACCGCCACCCATCAACCGATGTTGAGGCGGACGCCTGGGGTTTGAGGGGGCGGGCGCCTCACCAGTAACACTTGCTGGGCCATTTGATGGGGTTGGAAGGAGAACAGGAAGGGATGATGAGCACCATTCGGTGATGGTGGGGGTAGGAGCAGTGGCTGAGGTGGATTTGGTGAAGGGAAACTCGGATTCAACAAATTTGACATGTCGGGAGACATAGATTTTGTGGGTTTTTGGGTCTAGGCAATAATAGGCTCCGAATATCGAGCCATTGTCGGGTCTCTCCAATACTTGTCTCACACTCGGTTTGATCTCTCTTTTGTGGTTAACAGACTCTCTCAGTATCTTCAAGCTCCCACTGATCTTCACTTGAAGGCATTGAAACGAGTTCTTCGTTACTTGGTTGGCACTAGCACTCACGGGCTTCTTCTTCGCAGCAACTCTCCTGCCTCTCTACATGCATTCACAGTTGCTGATTTGGCAGGTGATCCTGACAACTACATCTCTACCACTGGCTTTGTCGTCTACCTTGGTCGCAATCCCATCTCCTGGAGTTCTCGCAAGCAACGCACACTTGCCTGTTCATCTACAGAAGCTGAGTATAGAGCAATGGCTGCCACCACTGCTGAAGTGCTTTGGCTCCAAAACTTGCTTCGAGAACTCGCGGTCAGTATTTCTGGACCTCCTGTCATCTACTGCGACAACTTGGGCGCTACCTATGTCGCTGCGAATCCCAAGTTTCATTCAAAGATGAAGCACCTAGCTCTCGATTATCACTTTGTACGGGAACATGTTCAATCTCAACAGTTGCGGATTTCACACATATCTGGGAATGATCAGTTGGCAGACGCTCTGACCAAGGCTCTACCGCGTGCTCGATTCCTTGAGTTAATTTCCAAGATTGGACTTTCTACACGGTCGTCCATCTTGCGGGGGCATGATAACACTAAAGATATTGATGAAGATCCACCAGATATTCTCCACACTTAGATTTATATTCATTCCATAGTTATCTGTTTATATTTAGATAATATTGTAGAATATTTGTTGTAATCTTATTCCTAGAATAGCTACCATGTAAACAGTATATATACTCAGAATTATTATCAATATAAACACAACTTATTTCCAAAGGTTTTCCTCTGTTCATCACTGCAAATACTGAAATTTTAAAGACTGGTCTGGACTTTATTAAAGCTGAAAGGAATTTCCAGAAGGGGCCTAAGGGGAATTATCGAATATCTGTCCTAAAAGTCTACCAGCTGCAATCAAGATGACTTATTTTTCTATTTTATTTAGGAACTACTTATTAGTAGTTTCCTATCTCTTTTATATATTCTTCTTTCTTTATAATTACTTTTTTCCGACAAGTTTTAGATTTTAGTTTAAATTATAAATACTGGATTAGGTTTATTGTAATATTTATTTGAAAGGATTTGCGAGGTCGAAGGAATTTGTTCTTTATCTACAAAGAACTAATTTCGTCAACGATGAATTGGAAATATCTTTTATAAAATCTATGTTTCAATATATTTTATAGTTGTTGGGCCCTAATTTTCACAGTCAACATGTTTGCAACTTACGCCTAAACAACTTGGTACTAACAACTTGGGTTGTTCTGTTTACAACTTGGTTTTTACAGGATGGGACGCATAACGCTTTTCCTATTTTATAGGGATCAAGCCAAAGACCATTTCCGCCACGTTTCTTCAGCAAGCCAACGACTATCTCTTTCCCAACGGATGAGTGCGGATAAATCTCCAAGGATAAACCCCAATTCCGAGTTTGTAGGCCCTCATTGTTATTTAGTTTTATTCTTGAGGTATAAAAGGGGACATACACTGTAAATTCACACACGGACGACACTAGCCTAAGCTCCCTTTTCATACGCTCTTAGCTTTGTAATTTGGAATACATTCTTAGTAAACTTTCGGTGAAGGTAGGAGCCACATCCTCCCGGGGTTTTGTGCCGGCGAACAAGTTGTTCAAGGGCTTTCCCTAGTCAACAAACCACTTATGTCCATTTCTATTCATTTCGATGATCATTGTACCTAGATTCATGTCACTTTAGTCACTTTTCCCATCATACAAATCTAATTGTTGAAATTTGACCAAAACAATTTGGCGCCGTCTGTGGGAAACTTTGATTATCTAAGTAGAAATGGTTAATCCATCTTCCAGCAATCAGAGTCGGCCGCTTCCTGTTTCCAATGCCCAAGGCAACCCTCCTCCAAGTGCAAAAGCATCAACTTGGAGATAATGTCCAACATGGCGGACATGATGAAGAAAATAGGCGATCGGTTGGATGATCAGGAGCGTACAAATACAATGATATTCAATGCCATTGATAGTCTGCGTAAAGGGAAGCAAGCGGAGACCCAAGTATCCACTCCGTTTTCACCTTTACTTCCTAGATCTTTGTTTGGTGCAGGTACAGGACCGAGCCATGTTGGAGATATCCCGATGTCCAACACCTTGCCAGCGGAAAGCACGATTGTGACATCCATTCCAATTGAGCAACCAAGATTCGGCCTATCAGCTAGCCAATCCGCGCTATCATCTTGCTACACTTATGCTACACCCTCAGTGGGGCAAACAGGGGGTTTCTTTAGTACTTTCGATACCTTCGTACCTCAGGTTAATAATGCTCCTCTTTTTGTCGAGAGCCAACTTGTTAAGGAAATGCAAACCATTAAGGAGTTGCTTCGAAGCGTGCCGGGAGTCAACTTGCCGTATCACCAAGTTTCTCCAACTTGTTATAACGAGTCTCGTTTTGTGCCAGCAATAGCCAGTGTGGAGATCCCGAAGAAATTCTCAGTCCCTCACATGAAGAAGTATGACGGAAGTACCGATCCAGCAGAGCACGTGTTGCTGTATCAAGAGTCAATGGATATCATAAGTATCCCTCCTATGTTTAAAGAAGCATGTTTTTGCAGGGGCTTTGGCTCAACCTTGTCAGGACCGGCCTTAAAATGGCTAACAGGGCTCCCTCTAAACTCTATTTCATCTTATGCTCAACTTGTCAATATGTTCATTAATCAGTTTTCATGCAACAGGGCATTTGACAAGTTGACTAGTGATCTTTATAGAATTGTACAACAGCCTAATGAAAGTCTCAAAGAATACTTGCACAGGTTCAATAAGGAGGCAGTGACTATACCCAACTTGGACGTGTCCACAGCAACGGAGGCATTCCGCATAGGCTTGAAGAAGAGCTCATTGTTTTACAATGAGTTGGTGATGACCCCTGCGAAACAACTTGAAGAAATCAGAACCAGGGCCTTGCCTTACATCCGATTGGAGGAAGATAGCTTGGCAATAGGGAAATCAACTGGGAGGACTCCTACTCCTCTATTCGAACCCTCTGACAGACGATCGGATTCACATCACTATAAGTCCAACAGGGGCAAACCCCCTGTTAAAGCGAACCTTCTAGAATTCATGTTGTAGATGATGATCAAGAAGGAGATGATAACGATTACCATGATTTACGAATATTGCTTTTACGTGGACATTGCGGGAATCTTATGCGCCATGGGAAATCTTGGAGATAAAGCGAGATGGCCCAAGAAGAATGACCAGTCAACAACTTGGAAGGACAAGTCCAAGTGGTGCGCATTTCATGAAGATTTCGGGCATACCACCGAGAACTGTTTCGCCTTGAGGAAGGAGATTGCTCATTTGCTGTCCAAAGGTCTTCTTAAGGATTTGTTGGGCAAGAAGAGGGTCAGAAGTGAATCCAAAGAACCTGGTTCGGAGGAGCAGCCTAGACCCGAAAAAGTTGCACCCTCCGGCCACAAAGGTGGTGAATGTTATTTCTGGTGGGTCTCATATTTGTGGCACAACTTACTCTGCTGCCAAGCGCCATGCCAAGAGCTCTAAGGAAGATCAATTAGAATTGCCTTCAAGGCACCGTGACTTTACAGATGGTCATATCATTTCATTTGAAGATGAAGATAAAGACAACACCTTGGACCCTCATCATGATGGTCTAGTTGTTCAGATGCAGATTGCCAACTGTGTAGTTAAGCGAATCCTGATCGACGGTGGCAGCTCGGTCAACATCATCTTTACGCATGCTCTTAAAGATATGGGCATTCCTTTGTCCGAAGTTGTGAAGAACTCATCCGTATTGGTAGGGTTCAGTGGTGAGGTGAAACAGACAGTGGGAGAAATCAAGTTGCCCATCTACCTAGAGGGTATGAATTCCATGGAGAGATTTTGTGTGATTGAATGCCTTTCCTCGTACAACGTTATATTGGGGAGACCTTGGATCCACAACATGAAGGCTGTACCATCAACTTATCATCAATGCGTCAAGTTTCCGACACCTTGGGGTGTTGCCAAGTTGAAGGGAAACCAGCAAGTCTCTAAAGAATGTTACAAGGTCAACATGAAAGCAAGTTCGGTCCCTCGGCAAGCATAGCAATTAAAGAAAAAGGCCCAGGATGTTCTTGAAGCAGTGGAGCATGATACAAAAAGCGTTCCTGTTGATGCATCAAATCCTGAGGCCCAAGTGCAAGTTGGGGTAGACCTACCCTCCGAGATTGAAGAGGAGCTGATTGAGTTCCTGAAAAGTCAGAAATGCTTTGTTTTGCATGGAAGCATGAAGACATGACAGGGATAAGCAAGGATATTATTACTCACAAGTTGAATATTGACCCAACCATCCGTCCTGTCCATCAAAAAAGGAGGAAGTTTGCCCAAGAGCGGAATCAGATCATAAAGGATGAAGTTGAAAGGCTGCTGAAGTCCAAGATGATCAGAGAAGTTCAGTATCCAAAGTGGTTGGCTAACGTTGTAGTGGTGGAGAAGAAGAATGGCAAGTGGCGAGTATGCGTGGACTTCACCGACTTGAACAAGGCCTGTCCAAAGGATCCATTCCCTCTCCCTCACATTGATTCTCTTGTTGATGAGACAGCTGGCCACGACATCTTGACGTTCATGGATGCATCTTCCGGGTATCAACAAATTCAAATGGAACCTTCGGACCAAGAAGATACAGCATTCATGACTCCGGAAGGTATATATTGTTATATTTCTATGCCATTTGGTCTTAAAAATGCAGGGGCAACCTACCAAAGGTTAGTAAACAAGATGTTCAAAGATCAACTTGGCAAGACGATGGAAGTTTACATAGATGACATGGTAGTAAAGTCCAAGCATATTGAAGATCATGTAGAGCACCTTGCTGAGGCATTCAACATCTTGAAAGCCTTCAACATGAAGCTCAATCCGGCAAAGTGCAACTTTGGAGTCAAAGCAGGTAAATTCTTGGGATATATGGTGACCAAAAGGGGAATTGAAGCGAGCCCTGAACAGATCAAAGCCATCCTCAACTTGGAGTCCCCTAAAAACATCAAGGACGTACAAAGGTTAACAGGTAGAGTAGCTGCTTTGAATAGGTTTATATCCAAATCATCTGATAAGTGCAGGTTGTTCTACGAAGTGTTAAGAAAAAACAAACTCTTTCAATGGACCGACCAACATGAAGCAGCTTTCAAACAACTTAAAGAATATTTGATGACGTCACCCCTACTCGCTAAACCCGAACATGGTGAGCATCTTTATTTATATTTATCTGTATCGAAAATCTTTGTTAGTGCAGTATTAGTGAAGGAAATCCAAGGTGAGCAACATCCTATTTACTATGTGAGTAAGTCTTTATTAGATGCCGAAACAAGGTACTCTCATCTTGAAAAATTAATATTAGCCTTAACTACTGCTGCTACCAAATTACGTCATTATTTTGAAACACATTCCATAACTGTTAGAACTAATTATCCTATGAGGAATGTGTTAAGGACTCCGGAGATGTCGGGCAGGTTGGCCAAGTGGTCAGTCAAGTTGAGCACGTATGACATATCATACGAGCCAAGAACAGCCATCAAATCACAGGGCCTAGCCGATTTTGTAGCTGACTTCAGTCCAAGTTTGCAGCCTGAGGTAGAACTGGAAGTGTTGGGTTTTACGGGTCCATGCGCAGCGGAATTAAGCATTAAAACATAAAACCCAAGAAGCCCTAGGATCCGTTCTATACAATTAATTTGAATACCTATGAGATAGAATTAAACCAACCTTGAAACGCTTTCCGGTCTTGAGCCATCGAACGATTTGATTGTGTGATATCGAATCACAAACTTCGTTCTTCAACTTGCTTGAACTCTAGGCCTTGATCGATGAACGAGCGAAGACCCTCTTTTGGTATCCACACCTTTGAATGAATCCAAGAACAATTTCTTGTTGATTGCTAGATCTAAACCTTGAAGAATATTGAGAGAATTTTATTGTGAATTTTGCTTTTAAAATTTCGGCTAGTTTTTTTAGGTTTGACAGTACCCTTGTATTTATACTACAATAGTGTAAATACCTCTTCTAATCGAATTAGGAGAGACAGGCTGTCAAAGACACGTATTGGCCTATTATGTCGCGCGGTATATCAAGCCATTGGCTTGATATGTCGCGTGACATAAGTAGCCAGTTTCTGTGCCTCTCAATCATTCTTCCTCCGATTTAACCAATTCATTCTAGTTGTGTGTGACCCAATAGGATTACATCATGTTGGCAATGAGTTCGATCATATCGAACCTCATAAGACATAAGCGGACTCTAGCAAGCCATTATGTCTACCCAAATGATGTAACGTAAGAGTTCACGTTTCCAACGGTGTACTTCCATTTATCCCTTTTGTCTCACGATGTTATATTGAACACAAGTCATGGTCCTTGTCAACTTGCTATTGTTCAATGCTTTCTCGATTCTTGAGTATAATGATAATTCCAATCATATTGGGGTACGGCCATACACTTTCATCATTATCACTCATCGAGGGCCCAAGCATAACATCTCTCTTCCGAGGGACAAACTCCTTCTTGACTTATCATCCTTCCCATCATGAATCCGATCATGCCAATGATAGCCTTTATAGATATCGTGTTAAGATATCGTTTGACTAAAATCAAACATGGCTTTCATCATATGTAAGGTTATGATAGTCTCAGTCTAGGAAATAAATGAAGTAACCGTATGAGATTTAAGTATGACATTTGACCATTACATAAATCTCATGCGGGTCATGTCCGATCACTTGTTCTCTAACAAGTACCCATAATTTCAATGTGCATCTCTTATGCATATAATCATCACATGATTATCCATTGACAATTATACTAATTATTCTCTTAATAATTAGGGACGGTGATTATTATAATAAATATGCAAACTATATAACAATCAAATAATAAACATAAACGATAAAGATGATACATAACGGTTTTCGGTTAAACATAACTAAAGCCTAGGGCATTACACCAACAGTCTCCCACTTGCACTAGGCTCCATTTATGTATCGAATACTCATGGATCTAACATGCCCATCATGCTTTGCCTATGCGAGTGTCTTTGTAAGTGAATCCCTTTATGTCATCATCGGTGATACTTTGTATATTTTAACGTCTTCTCATTCTTTATGAATTCCTCGAAGAACGTCTAAGTGAGTGTTTGGATCACTGTTGTGACCTTGGTTCCATTGTTTGCACAAGTGGCACCACTATTGTCATAACAAAAGTTTCACCGATTAGTGATACTTGGAAAAACACTTGAAGTATTTCCAAAATACTAAATGAACTTTTGATCTAAACTGCCTCTTTCAGCTACATCATATGTTGCTAAAATATGGCCTTAGTAGTAGAATCGGCTACAATTTCTGCTTGGAACTCTTCCAATCAAAACTGCACCTCTAATAAGCACAAACACAAATTCTAATTGCGATTTTAAAATAACTTTGTCAGTTTGGAAGCTAGCATCTTTGTAACCCTTACAACAAGATTAACTTCCAATCTTTCAAATCCCAAGAACGTATCCTTAGTTCTTCTTAAGTACTTAGGATCATCTTGACTGCCATCCATTGGTTCTCAACAGGATCAGATTGGTATCGACTCATCATGCTTATAGCATACGAGACATCGAGTTTAGTACAAATTATGGCATACATGACAGATCCAAGTGCCGCAGCATATGGAACTTCATTCATTCCCTTTTGCTCATCACTTGTCATAAGACAATGAAAATTGCTAAGAGAAATACCATGACCCATTGACAAGCTACTCTTCTTAGACCCTTCTAAGAATCTTGTCAATGTGAACACTTTGACTCAAACCAATTTATCCTTCTAGATCCATCTTTATAGATCTTGATGCCAAGGATGTAATCGGCTTCACCCATATCTTTCATTGAGAAACCTTTCCTTGACCGAGACTTAACAGTCTTAAGTGTCGGAACTTGTTTTTCCAATGAATAAGATATCATTGTAATAAACAATAGAAATAATACCATGCTCCCACTGAATTTCATGCATACACAAGATTCATCTTCGTACTTGATAAAATCAAACTCTTTGACCAATTCATCAAAACGAAGATTCCAATTCCTTTAAGCTTGCTTCAACCCATCTCATGGATTTTTGCAACATGCATACTCTATTAGAGTTTCTTGGATCGACAAACTATTCGGGTTGTGTACATTACACATCCTTAATAATTTTTCCATTTAAAGAAAGTCGTTTGTCATCCATTTGTCATATCACATAGTCACAATATGCGATCATGGCAATTGAAATTCTAACAGACATCGACATTGTAACTGGCGGAAAAGGTTTCAACATAGTCAATACTATGAATTAACCTAAGTCCTTTTGCTACAATCCTTTGTCATAAAAGTATACACCTTCACATCCATGTTGGTCTTTGAAGACCTACTTGCACCCTTTAGTTTTTACACTTTTAGGTAGCCCAATCAAGTTCCAAACTTGATTGTTAAACATGGATTGTAATTTGGATTCCATGGTTCCTAACCATTTATCCAAATTAGGAGAGGACATCGCTTCTTGATAGCAAGTAGGATCGTCATTCTCAATGACTTCCACTTCATCACTTTCCGCAACGAGAAATCACTATTTCTTGAGTTCGGATCGTAACCTATCCAATCTACGATGGACTTGTGCATCTTGAACCGGTTTCACAACTCCTTTGTGAACTTGGTTACTGTCTCTACTCTTGGTTCCATATTATTTTCGGGTCCTTGAACTTCTTTCAAGATTAATTTTACTCCCACTAGATTCTTTATCGAGAAACTATTTCTCAAGAAACAAATCGTGTAGAGCAACAAACATTTTGTTCTCTTTGTGATTGTAAAATCAATATCCGAAAATAACCTTGTCAGATTTGGTGCTAACTTATAAGAGACAAGTCTCTTTACATAAGATTCGCAACCCCAAATCTTCATGAAAGTCAAACTAATTTTTCTTCCATGCCACATTTCATGTGGGGCCTTAGGAACCGATTTAGTAGGGACTCGATTCAGTGTAACCGCATTATTTCTAAAGTATATCCTCAAAAGGAAATAGGAAATAGGAAAGTCTAATTGACACATCATCGAACGAACCATGTCCTACAAGGTTCAATTCCTCCTTTCAGACACACCATACAATGTGGTGTTCCGGTTGGAGTCAACTTTGAAACGATTTCATAGTTTTGAGATGATTGTCAAATTCTTGGCTCAAATATTCATCACCTCGATCTAATCGAAGTACTTAACAGTTTTACCAAGTTGTTTTGTACTTCATCTTTGAAATATTCGAAACATCTCAAACGATTCACCTTTGGACTTCATCAGATAGACATAATCATATCTAGATAAGTTTTTAGTGAAATATGATGAAATACCAAAATCCTCCCCCAGCAATGCTGCTTAATAGTTCACATACATCTTATGTATAATGACTAATAAGTCACTAGCCCTCCCACTACTTTAGTGTAGGGTGGTTTGGTCGATAATCCCAATAAATAAGATCCAAAATCCTCAAATGATTCATGGTCATATGAGTCTAAAAGTCCATGTTAATGGAGTTTAGATATATGTTTCTTATTTATTTGACCAAGCCGGCAATGCCATATGAACGCGTTGTTCATATTGTTCGGTTTAGATTTCCCATTTATATTATAGATATCTTCAATGTTATTTTGTTTCTCATCTTCAAGGATATGAAGACTATTTAATGACATATGCATTACAATAAGGCATATTATTAAATAAATATAAAACTTCTTATTGAAAATAAGAAAATTATATCCTTCATCATCCATTTAAGAAACGGAAATAATACTCCTACTCAAATCCGGAACGTAGTCATACTTGTTCAAAACAAGTACTACGTCACAAGGCAAAGTGACTTCATAAGTCCCTTATGGCTAATGTTGCAACTCTTGCTCCATTCCCATGCTTAGGTTTAATTTACCTTATTTGAGTAGCTTTCTATTCTTTGTTCCTTGCACATTTAGACAAATGTGGGATCCAATCCGGTATCATATACCCAAGAACAAGAAGTCGAAAGGAAAATATCTATCATATAGATACTTGAAGTAGTAGCAATCATATTGTCCTTCTTCACCTTTTAGGCCTTCCTAATAAGCCTTGCAACTTTGCTTCCAATGACAATCTTATTGCAATGATAGCAAAATGCATCCTTTTGAGACACTTTGGGTTTAGCCTCTTCGGCTTTGACAACATTTGTCCTAGGTTTAGCAACTTTTGCTTTACCTTCTTTTCCTTCCTTTATGAACCCTTTTCTTGTGTCAACCATTAACACAATTTGCGGATTGCTCCTTCTTTCATCTCATGAATTAAGAGCCTTCACCACAACATATATCTTTTGCCTAGCATGCACTTGGAACATTTCCCCTTTTGCGTTATGCTAGAACAGAAGAATAGTTATCATGTACTCAAGGTTCTTCACAAGAGCCTTTAAACATAATGGCAATTACAAGGCAAGCAATATTGTCAGAATCATCAATATGTTTCTAATGTTGCTTCCTTATTTGCCCTTTGCAACATTTGCAATGGGTTCAGTAGGAACGGATTCGTCAAGAACGTACACATTTACCCAAGAACCATTCTTTAGGCTTCTGATCCAATCAGAATTATATGTATCGTTCCTTTCGAACTTTGTCCTTCATAAGGACGAATCGCAATTATCATTATGTAATGCTATTTCTACAACAAAATATACAAATTATATGAACACATATCAATATCAACACATTTATCATTTAAGAGCAAATAATGTATTTTACAAATACTCCCACTAAATCATACACCTTCCAATGCTAATAAGCATAATATGTATTTAATGGGCTAAGATCCAACTTTAATTTAATCTCAAGTACGCTATGGCGCACCGCTCAAGATTAAACTAATTAGGTAGAAAAACATCAATCATATCGTATATGACTCTTAGGACTAAGATCCATCTTTAATTTGATCTCAAGTACGCTATGGCGCACCGCTCAAGATCAAACTAATTAGGTAGAAAACATCAATCATATCATATATGACTCTTAGGATCTTTTATGAGATTTATTTAAGACATCATATGTCTAAGCATATTTTAATCTCATCTTATGCCTTGGGTCCAAAACCATTTTGATAACCCAATTAAGTTCATCCATTTTAAACGTATAGGAACCACCATTTCCTCATCTTGCTCGCAAACGGAATAGAATCAAAGCACCTTGCTATGGCAAGCCCACCCAAAACTATCCGAGTGGTCTCAAGTGTTTAAATCATGGATTGGCATAAAGAACTTAAAAGTTAAATGAAGGTTCTTTAAGGTAGATTATAAGCATATCAGCAAAGATAGTCATAATCATGCACCAGGTAAGTTCCCAGGAAGATAGGTGAGCCACAAGGACTACTTAAGTACCAACTCTTCCTTAGACAGAACTCTCCTAGTCATGCACAATTAGAAATCAACTCTGATTTGGCAACATAATCACTACCTTTTATGAACAATTAGTTTCCTTTTAAAATTTCGCGTAATTATGACTTGTTTCCATAAACAATCATAAAATCCAAAATTTACAATGTCTAAATCTAAACATATTAGGAAACTAAATATCATGTTTCAACTAAACATTTTAGGAAATCACAATTCAATGTTTCAACTAAACATCTAATAAAATTCTTAACACTTAAGAACAAATAATTCATGCATCGCAATAACTATTAAAATCATATTTTAATCAATTAATCATGCATATCAATGAATTAATCTAGCATGGACTTATAAACTCAATTTTATAACATCCAGATTTTCATATACATTGCAATAATTATTAAAATCACATTTTAATCAATTAATCATGTATATCAATGAATCAATCTATCGCGGACTTATAAAATCAATTTTATAACATCCAGATTTTCATATGAACATATCAGATTGTAAACACAATCACTGAATAGCAGTAAAATTTGAACAAACAGATTCGCCCAGTTTTGGCTTATTATGTCGCGTGACATAATCAGCCCGAGGCTTGATATGTCGCGCGACGTAACAGCCGTATAACCTGAATTCCACATGGCTCGATATGTCGCACGACATAGGCAGCCAGGTTACAGGATTTCCAGATTCGAACCAATACAGATTACAGCCAATTAAATCACATAAAACAGCCTTTTTACAGATTTAATTTAGCATACTCCGAAAACGATTTTCACATTGTTTCACATAAACAATTAAAAATTCTATCGCATACAAAACATGCAATAAGCATATAAACAATTTATATCTTAAATCTAGCATGTTAATTCAAACTTAACCATACGAACGGGGCTCTGATACCACTGTTGGGTTTTACGGGTCCATGCGCAGCGGAATTAAGCATTAAAACATAAAACCCAAGAAGCCCTAGGATCCGTTCTATACAATTAATTTGAATACCTATGAGATAGAATTAAACCAACCTTGAAACGCTTTCCGGTCTTGAGCCATCGAACGATTTGATTGTGTGATATCGAATCACAAACTTCGTTCTTCAACTTGCTTGAACTCTAGGCCTTGATCGATGAACGAGCGAAGACCCTCTTTTGGTATCCACACCTTTGAATGAATCCAAGAACAATTTCTTGTTGATTGCTAGATCTAAACCTTGAAGAATATTGAGAGAATTTTATTGTGAATTTTGCTTTTAAAATTTCGGCTAGTTTTTTTAGGTTTGACAGTACCCTTGTATTTATACTACAATAGTGTAAATACCTCTTCTAATCGAATTAGGAGAGACAGGCTGTCAAAGACACGTATTGGCCTATTATGTCGCGCGGTATATCAAGCCATTGGCTTGATATGTCGCGTGACATAAGTAGCCAGTTTCTGTGCCTCTCAATCATTCTTCCTCCGGTTTAACCAATTCATTCTAGTTGTGTGTGACCCAATAGGATTACATCATGTTGGCAATGAGTTCGATCATATCGAACCTCATAAGACATAAGCGGACTCTAGCAAGCCATTATGTCTACCCAAATGATGTAACGTAAGAGTTCACGTTTCCAACGGTGTACTTCCATTTATCCCTTTTGTCTCACGATGTTATATTGAACACAAGTCATGGTCCTTGTCAACTTGTTATTGTTCAATGCTTTCTCGATTCTTGAGTATAATGATAATTCCAATCATATTGGGGTACGGCCATACACTTTCATCATTATCACTCATCGAGGGGCCCAAGCATAACATCTCTCTTCCGAGGGACAAACTCCTTCTTGACTTATCATCCTTCCCATCATGAATCCGATCATGCCAATGATAGCCTTTATAGATATCGTGTTAAGATATCGTTTGACTAAAATCAAACATGGCTTTCATCATATGTAAGGTTATGATAGTCTCAGGTCTAGGAAATAAATGAAGTAACCGTATGAGATTTAAGTATGACATTTGACCATTACATAAATCTCATGCGGGTCATGTCCAGTCACTTGTTCTCTAACAAGTACCCATAATTTCAATGTGCATCTCTTATGCATATAATCATCACATGATTATCCATTGACAATTATACTAATTATTCTCTTAATAATTAGGGACAGTGATTATTATAATAAATATGCAAACTATATAACAATCAAATAATAAACATAAACGATAAAGATGATACATAACGGTTTTCAGTTAAACATAACTAAAGCCTAGGGCATTACACCAACAGGAAGTGCAACAACTTGAAGGTAAAACTATTCCTAGATTTTGGACATTATTTACAGATGGAGCCTCAAATTCCAAGGGAATTGGTTTGGGAATAGTCCTAAAATCCCCTCAAGGTGATATCATACCTCAAGCTGTATCTTGTGAATTTAATGCAACAAATAATGAAGCTGAGTATGAAGCCCTGATCATGGGTTTAACTACAGCTTTGAGTTTGAATATTACACATTTAAATGTATTTGTTGACTCTCAATTACTAGCTAACCAGTTTAATGGCAGTTATATGGCAAAGCATTCCAAGATGACTCTGTACCTCCAACATGTTAAAGCTTTAGCTTCGAGATTTCTATCATTCTCTTTGGAACAGGTCCCCAGAGAAGAAAATACAGAGGCAGACGCCTTGGCCAACTTGGGTTCAACTTGCAAATCAATGTTGCATACTAATATCCCCATTATTTATGTTAAGTACCCGGTGATAGACCAAGTTGAAGAAATTCAAGTGGTTACTCCACCTATTGGGACACAAGATGCTAAGCCTTCTTGGACCCAACCTGTCATTGAGTTCCTTCAACTTGGAACTATTCCCCCTGATGTTAAGAATGTTAGATCATTTAAGATTCGAACTTCAACTTTCGTTTTAATAGATAATGTGCTGTTCAAGAAGTCTTTTGCAGGGCACTACTTGAGATGTGTCGATAATGAGCAAGTTGAACTGGTGCTTAAGGAAATCCATGAAGGAATATGTGGGAACCATTCTGGAGGAAAGGCACTTGCATCAAAGGCCCTCAGGACGGGATATTACTGGCCAACCATGCGTCAAGATGCCATGAACTATGTGCAGAAGTGTGATGCTTGTCAAAGACACAGCAACATCTTGCATCAACCTGCTGAACCCCTGCATCCGGTAGTCTCATCTTGGCCTTTCATGCAGTGGGGGATGGATATTGTAGGCAAGTTGCCTAAAGCTCCCGGAGGCAAAGTGTTCATGTTGGCTCTAACCGATTATTTCTCCAAGTGGATCGAGGCAGAAGCTTATGTACAAATAAGAGACAAAGAGGTAATATCATTTTTAAAGAAGAACATCATTAGCAGGTTTGGTGTACCATCGGAGATTATATGTGACAACGGGTCACAATTCATAAGTAAGAAGACCAGAGACTTTTGTACTCGCTGGGGCATCAAGTTAATCATGTCAACACCTGTCCATCCTCAAGCTAATGGCCAAGCTGAATCAAGCAACAAGTTGATTATCAACAACTTGAAGAAGCGTCTAGATCAAAAGAAGGGCAAGTGGGTCGAAGAACTACCACTTGTGCTTTGGGCCGACAGAACTACTTCTAAAGGAGCAACAGGTAGAACTCCTTATTCTTTAGTGTACGGGGCTGAAGCTGTAATTCCAGTCGAAGTGACAATCCCCACAGCAAGGTATGGCTTATTGACTCAAGATGAAAATAAACTCTTATTGACTCAAGATTTAGATACAATTGATGAGATCAGGGATTTAGCCAAGATAAGGATGGCAGCTTATCAGCAACGAATCGCCAGATCTTACAACAAGAATGTCAGAGTAAGAAGGTTCCAGGTTGGCGATTTAGTTTTAAGAAAAGTATTTCAAAATACAAGAGAACTGAATGCAGGTAAACTAGCTCCCAAGTGGGAAGGCCCATATCTCATCGATGCTGAAGCTGGCAAAGGTGCGTACTGGTTATCAACCCCAAGTGGAGACAGAATCCCTAGAAGTTGGAACGCTATCCACTTGAAACTCTATTTTATGTAAGTCCAAGTTATTTACAACTAGACCCCTCAGGTACGGTTTAAGTTTATGTTAAGTTCAACTACATTTCAATTTTTTACTTTTATCAAATCCTTACTAACTTGAGCGTCGGAGGGGCGTTAGCTACGCTAACGCCCAACCCTAACATAAATCTGTTTTGCAAGGTGCAACTTGAGCAAATGGAACAGTCTCAACATGTTGACACGCCAGTACGGCTGATACTTGTTGAGGCTCAAGCTGGAGCAGGTCAAACATGTTGACACGCCAGTACGGCTGATACGTGTTTGAACCTGAAGAAGAAAATTTCAACATGTTGACACGCCAGTACGGCCGATACATGTTGGAATTCTAGCTGGAGAGGTATAGAGCTTGTTGACACGCCCGGACGGCTGATACTTGCTCTATCCCTTCAAACGATTTACCTCTGATCAAAGGTACTATTGGTTAAAAGATTTACATCTTTTCTTACGAATTAAGGTTTTGACACCTTCGCCTGGGCGCACGTTTTCACACTTCTTTAAGTTGTGAACTATTGGTTGTAACATTTTCATGTTACCTACGGTTTATAACATTTACATGTTATCCAAAGAACAAACAAGCGTCCCTCAGGGACATAACTTACTTTGCTAAAAACCGTTAAGTGTTTTTTCAAAAGATTTTTTCAGTTAAAGGACCGGTTGGTTAAGCCAACAAAGTCCCTAAAAACCTAAAAAGCTTGGAGTACTAGACCAACCTAGTACCCCCAAAAAGAAATTGTCTCGGTTCTTATGAACCATTACAAACCAAAAAACATTGTTTTAAAGGGACACTCCCCCCATTTGTTGTACCAACAGAGGTACGCGAAAGCAAAAAATTGTTTTTTCAAAATACCAAAAGTTTTAAAACATTCTTCAAACTTCCTGGCCCGCTGCCGCCGGTGTTGCATTTTCTTCTTGACCATTCTGAGCCACCACCAGGGCACTCAAGGTCTTATCAGTGTCTTCAACTAGAGCCTCCAAAGCTGCAGAATTCACTTCCTCTGCATCTACTGGCTCACCAACGAAATCCTCCAAAACCTTTCTCTCTGCTTCCACATCCCATTCCGAAGCCAGCCCGTTCTTATATTCTTCCATGAGTCCAATCCTAGCTTCAAACACCACTTTGGTGGCATTGAACGTAAAATCCTTCTTCGCAGCATCCAATTCCTTCTCATGGGCTTCATGCTCCTTCGCCTTTTCAGCTTTAACGACTTTCAACTCCTCCTTTTCAGCTTGGAGATCTTTTTTCAACTTCTCAATCTCCTCAGCATTTTTGGTAGCCTGCTTCTTGAAATCCTCAGCATCTTTTGCAGCTTGCTCCTTGAGTTCTTCAGCTTCGAAACTGTACCTGGCTGCCTTGATTTTCACAGCGTCAAGCTGGTCCATAATGGGACACATAATATCCGCAACCTAAGCAAAAGAAATATCAGCATTCCTTAAAAGAGCTTAGGTAAATCTCAGTCTTTCTCATTTTTTACCTCGTCAACAAAGTTGGCTATAGCATCCTTCAATTTCTTCCTTGCTATTCCCAGCTCTCCTCCATCCAAAACCTCAGTATCAGACAGCTTTCTTTTCTTTACTTCTTCCTTTTTCTTGGAAGCATTCACATCTGAACTAGAGGCCATGGACATTGGAGTTGGAGGTTTGTTGTCTTTCTTGACAACTTTCTTTGCTTTAGCGGCAGCCATCAACTCAGAGGCACTTACGGTAGACTTGGATCGCGTAGCTACAACAAGAACAGGGAGTTAAGGCAATCAAAATGCTCGTGAAAAAATACAAAGATATTTAAGGACTTAGAACCTGTGGACATCTCGGGTAGAGTTGAGGGTAGATCTTCTTCGACTTCAACCTCTGTTTCGCCTCCAGTCACTTCAACAAAAAACTCGACAGGAAAGGCCTTGAAGGATCTATCAGCTACACCCAACTGGAGAAGCTGGTTCACGTTCACTTTAGTCCCTTCTTGTTCCGGAAACAAGTCTGACAGTTTAGGAATTCCTGCAAAGGGAAATTTTGAGAGTTAGCTACCGTAGTATTAAGAAGCATTCCGTAAAACAGAGGAACTATTTTCACTACCTTCAAACCTCCATTTGGAAAAAACACCTTCCTCCTGACCCAAGGTGTCCCTCCTTGCAAAGAAAAATTTATTTTTCCACCCTCTATCCGCAATGTCATGGTTGGAAATCAGAATAGGCTCACCACTTTTGACCCTAAAACCAAACCTTCCTGGACCAAAACTTCTCAAATCAACAGTATACGTCAACTCTTCTAACCCGGCAACCAAATCATCCCTCTCTCCTAACCTAACTAGGGTTTGCAAATACCTCCATCCTTGAGGCATCATTTGGGCGTAATTGAGTTTGGTAGAAGAAAAGAACTTCGTAATCAAGGGGGGAAAAGGGAATCGTAAACCTATGACAAAGGGATATTCCGGAAAACATACCCAAGTGGAAGAGTAACATTCGGAGGTCAAGTCAGGATGGGTGAAGTACACCGTTTCATCAGGCATGGCGTGGTTCTTCTTGATAACCTCTAGGTTTACCTTAGGCATTAGACATTTCTCGTTGTCGGGTTCCTTCAACAAATTCTGGGTTTTGAAACCTTTGGGCAAACCCTCGTCGCTCTCGAACGCAACTACCTTCTTCCGACCCATTTTTTCAACTTAAAAACAAGAAATCAAGACGAAATTGAAGAGAAGGCAAGAAACTCACCGTAGTTATTTATTCGATTTTTCGCTTCCTTGGCTCTTCTCCTAGAAACCTCTGAGAAAGTGACGTTCTTGATTTGGTGAAAGGGAGAGTTGGAGAGAGAGACCGCTTATTAAATAAGGGTTTGAAGGTGGTTGGAACTCTAAAAAACAATCAAGTCTTTTTGCCTCGGGAAACTACCTGAAAACCGTCCCATCGCGTCTCTTTTTTAAACCGTCGTTCCTTTCTTATTTTGGCAAACCTTTTGAATTCTTTTTGTCTCTTTTCATTCTTCATTTTTAAATTCAAAAGGTTTGGGGGCAATTGTTGGGCCCTAATTTTCACAGTCAACATGTTTGCAACTTACGCCTAAACAACTTGGTACTAACAACTTGGGTTGTTCTGTTTACAACTTGATTTTTACAGGATGGGACGCATAACGCTTTTCCTATTTTATAGGGATCAAGCCAAAGACCATTTCCGCCACGTTTCTTCAGCAAGCCAACGACTATCTCTTTCCCAACGGATGAGTGCGGATAAATCTCCAAGGATAAACCCCAATTCCGAGTTTGTAGGCCCTCATTGTTATTTAGTTTTATTCTTGAGGTATAAAAGGGGACATACACTGTAAATTCACACACGGACTACACTAGCCTAAGCTCCCTTTTCATACGCTCTTAGCTTTGTAATTTGGAATACATTCTTAGTAAACTTTCGGTGAAGGTAGGAGCCACATCCTCCCGGGGTTTTGTGCCGGCGAACAAGTTGTTCAAGGGCTTTCCCTAGTCAACAAACCACTTATGTCCATTTCTATTCATTTCGATGATCATTGTACCTAGATTCATGTCACTTTAGTCACTTTTCCCATCATACAAATCTAATTGTTGAAATTTGACCAAAACAATAGTCAATATAATTGTTGGGTTTATCATAGATGTTATTATTCTTCCTCATTCTTTTGTGTTTCAATAGTTGCAAATATTGTTACATGATTGATATCTATTGGCGTGTGATTAGTAGTTTGACCACGATATTAATTGCATTTTAAGTCATCTTTAGTAACTAACTGAATGTTGTGTGTCTGACCACAAACATATATGATTCAAGTTCATAATTTTCTTTAGATCTTAAAGAGTTCTTAGTTTTATCATGGACTGACCACAAAAACATGATAGATTTAGAGCAATAAGGAATTAGCCCGAGACTCGAACAACACTAACTTTTACATTAATGAAAAACACCCACAACAATTGATATAACAGTGAATTGATTATAAGAAAGATACTTGTTAATTCATATTCCGCTAATCCTATCATTTATATGCTAGTTTATAATTGATCTCTTGTTCATGTTTGTTTTGGTCAATTTTCAACAAGTGTATTTCGATGAGAAGAAAAATGACTAAAGTGATATGAATCTAGGTACAATGATTATCAAGTTGAATAGAAATGGACACAAGATGTTTGTTGACTAGGGAAAGCCCTTGAACAACTAGTTCGCCGGCATAAAACCCCGGGAGGTTTTGGTACCTGCCTTGACCGGAAGTTTACTAAGTATTTTCGGTGATTACAATGCTAAGAGCGTATTCAAAGGGAGCTTAGGCTAGAGTGAACGTGTGTGCAAAATACAGTGTTTGATCCCTTTTATACCTCAAATAACGGCTAATTCACAAAGAGAAAAGATAGGCCTAAAATCTCGGAAGTAATGCTGATCTTGTTGAGATATATTCGCCATTTGTTGTTGAGGGAGAAGATAACGATTTGTTGCTGAGGAAACGTCTTTGAATTGGTCTTCACTTCCTTTGACACGTTCCCTGAAAAATAGGGTTAACGTAACTATGTTCCAACCTGCAGAGGATCAAGTTGTAGTAGAACAACTCAAGTTCGTTAGTACCAAGTTGTTTGATGCAAGTTGTAAACAAATTGATTTAAAAACATAGGGCCCAACAATTGCCCCCAAACTTTTTGAATTTTAAAATGAGGAATATAAAGAGACAAAAAATTTAAAAAGTTTGCCAAAAATGGACTGTGATATACGGCGGTTTTTAAACCGAAAGGATTTTGATGGGACGGTTCTGGGTAGTTCCAAGGCAAAAGTCATGATTCTTTTTGGAGTCCCAACCGCTTTCAATTTCTTTAAATAAATACAGTCCCTCTTCAACTCTCTCTTTCACAAAAAACGTAGTTTTAACAGAGGTTTCTAGAGGAAGAACCAAGGAAGACGGTCGGAGAGAAATACCAAGTAGAAAATTCCGGTGAGTTTCTCGCTTCAACTTAATTTTCTCTCTGTAATTTGTTGTTTCGCTTTTGAAAAAATGGGTCGAAAGAAATTCGTTGTTATCGAGAGTGACGAGGGTTTGCCTAAGGGTTTCATAACCCAAAATTTGCTGAAAGAACCCGATAATGAAAAATGCTTGATTCCTAAGGCTAACCTAGAAATCATTAAGAAAAATCATGCCATGCCCTCCGAAACTATCTTCTTCACCCACCCTGATTTGACTTCTGAATGCTATTCCCCTATTTGGGTATGCTTCCCGGAATATCCCTTTGTTATAGGCTTAAAATTTCCTTTCCCCGACTTGATCACCGAATTCTTTTCCTGTACCAAACTTAACTATGCCCAACTGATGCCTCAAGGTTGGAGATATTTGCAAACCCTAGTTAAATTAGGAGAGAGGACCGATCTGAATGTTGGATTAGAAGAATTGGCATACACCATGTATTTAAGGGGTTTTGGCCCTGGAATGTTCTGTTTTAGGGTTAAGAGTGGTGAACCTATTTTGATCTCCAACAATGATCCTGCTGATAGAGGGTGGAAGAATAAGTTTTTCTTTGCAAGGAGAGATACCTTGGGTCACGAGGAGGGTGTAATTTACAAGTGGAGGTTTCAAGGTAGTGCAAATAATTTTTTCTATTCTACTAATGTTTCTTAACACTTTGATAGCTAACCACTAAAATTACCTTTGTAGAAGTTGCTAAGTTGTCGGACTTATTTCCGGGGCAAGAAGGGACGAAAGAAAACGTAAACCAGCTTCTCAAATTGGGTGCATCCGATAGGACCTTTAAGGCATTCCCTGTTGAGTTCTCTGTCGAAGGGGTTGAAGGTGAGGCAGAAGTTGAACCTGAAGAAAATCTACCCCCAAGCTTACCCGAAATGTCTACAGGTTTGATACCTCAAAATCTCTGTGTCTTTCGCAAGTCGTTCTAATCCTCCAGTTATCTCAATTTCTTATTTCCTTATTGCAGCTACACGATCCAAATCCAACGTGAGTGTTGCTGACTTAATGGCTGCAGCTAAGGCAAAGAGGATTGCCAAGAAGGAAAGTAAGCCTCCAACTCCAATGTCTATGGCCTCTAGTTCTGATTTGAATGCTTCCAAGAAGAAGGAGGAAGCGAAGAAAAGGAAGCTATCAGAAGCTGAGGCTACGGATGCGAATGATGATTGTGATATGGTGAAAGCAAGGAAGAAGTTAAAAGATGCGATAGCATGTTTTGTTGATAAGGTAAAACGAGGAAACCTGAACCTTGCCCAAGATTTGATGAGTGCTAACACTTCTTTTACTCAGGTTGCGGATATTATGTGTCCTATCATGGACCAGTTCGATGTTTTGAAGGTCAAAGCAGCCAAGTACAACTGTGAAGCCGAGGAATACAAGGAACAAGCCAACAAGAATGCTGGGGAGGTAGAGAAGTTGAAGAAAAACATTGAGACTGCGAAGAAGGAGTTGGAAGTTGCCAGGGCCGAGAAAGTGAAGGAGAATGAAGCCCACGAAAAGGAACTTGATGCTGCAAAAGAGGACTTCAAGTTCAACGCTACCAAAGCGGTGTTTGAAGCCAGAATCCAACTTATGGAAGAGTATAAGAATGGGTTGGCTCCGGATTGGGATGTGGAGGAAGAAAAAAGATCCTTGGAAGACTTTATTGGTGAACCAGCGGATGGGGGAGAGGTGAACTCCGCGGCTCTTGATGCTTTGGTTGATGATACTAGCAAAGCTTTGAGTACCATAGTGGTAGCTCAAGTCGAATAAAATGATCATGGGAAGGAGACTAACACAACACCGGCGGCAGCAGGCCAAGAAGTTTAAAAACAATTTGAAACTTTTTTGAGCATTTTGGATGGGTGAACAAAAACAATTTCTTTTTTGGTTTTTATTCGTCATACCTTTGTTGGTATGCACAAAAAATGGGGGGTATGTCCCCAAAACAAGTTTTATTTTGGTATGTAATGGCTCATAAGAGCCCAAAACAATTTATTTGGGAGTATTAGGTTGGGCTAGTACTCCAAGCTTTCTTAGGTTTTTAGGGATTGGTTGGCTTACCCAACTCGTCCTCTAGTTGCAAAATCTTTTGAAAACACTTTTAAGGTTTTTAAAGAAGTATGAAGGGTTTTTCATAAATACTTGCGTTCATTAGATAACATGTTGATGTTATAAGCCGTAGGTAACATGATAATGTTACAACCAATAGTTCACAACTTGAATAAGTGTGAAATCGTGCGCCCAGGCGAAGGTGTCAAAACCTTAATTCGTAAGAAAAGATGAATATCTTTTAACCACATGTAAATCGTACCTTTGATAGAGGTAACCGTTTGAAGAGATAGAACAAGCATAAGCCGTCCTGGCGTGTCAACAAGTTCTATCCCTCTCCAGCTAGAGTTTCAACATGTATCAGCCGTACTGGCGTGTCAACATGTTGAAATTCTTCTTCCTAGGTCCAAACATGTTGGAGCCGTACTGGCGTATTTAACATGCTTAGACCTACTCCAATTTTAGGTCTCAACAAGTATCAGCCGTACTGGCGTGTCAACATGTTGAGCCTACTTCGTTTGCTCAAGTTGCACCTTGCAAAACAAATTCATGTTAGGGTTGGGCGTTAGCGTAGCTAACGCCCCTCCGATGCTTAAGTTAGTAAGGATTCTCAATAAAACTTGATAACTTGAAATATATGAATGAATTTGACAACAAAAATAAATCGTACCTGAGAAGTCTAGTTGTTAATAACTGGACTTACATAAAGTAAAGCTTCAAATGGATGGCATTCCAACTCCTAGGGATTCTGTCTCCACTTGGGGTTGACAACCAATATGGACCTTTGCCAGCTTCAGCATCGATGAGATATGGTCCTTCCCACTTGGGAGCTAACTTACCTGCATTCAATTCTCTTGTATTTTGAAATACTTTTCTCAAAACTAAATCACCAACCTGGAACCTTCTTATTCTGACATTCTTGTTATACGATCTAGCAATCCGTTGTCGATAAGCTGCCATCCTTATCTTGGCTAAATCCCTGATCTCATCAATCGTATCTAAATCTTGGGTTAGCAAGAGATTATTTTCATCTTGAGTTAATAAGCCATACCTTGCTGTTGGGATTGTCACCTCGACTGGAATTACAGCTTCTGCTCCATACACCAAGGAATATGGAGTTCTACCTGTGGCTCCTTTTGTAGTGGTCCTATCTGCCCAAAGTATGAGTGGTAATTCTTCAGCCCACTTTCCCTTCTTTTGATCTAGACGCTTTTTCAAGTTGTTGATGATCAACTTGTTGCTTGACTCAGCTTGACCATTGGCTTGAGGATGGACAGGCAACGACATGATCAACTTGATGCCCCAGCGAGTACAAAAATCTCTGGTCTTCTTACTTATGAATTGTGACCCGTTGTCACATATGATCTCTGATGGCACGCCAAACCTGCTAATTATGTTTTTCTTTAAAAATGAGATTACCTCCTTGTCTCTTACCTGTACATAAGCTTCTGCCTCGATCCATTTTGAAAAATAATCGGTTAATGCCAACATGAACACTTTGCCTCCGGGAGCCTTAGGCAACTTGCCCACAATGTCCACGCCCCACTGCATGAAAGGCCAAGATGAGACTATAGGATGTAGAGGCTCAGCAGGTTGATGCAAGATGTTGCTGTGTCTTTGGCAGGCATCACACTTCTGTACATAGCTCATGGAATCTTGACGCATGGTTGGCCAATAATATCCTATCTTGAGGGCCTTTGACGTTAATGCCTTTCCTCCAGAATGATTCCCACATATTCCTTCATGGATTTCTTTAAGCACCAGTTCAACTTGCTCATTATCGACACATCTCAAATAGTGTCCTGCAAAAGATTTCTTGAATAGCACATTATCTATCAAAACGAAAGTTGAAATACGAATCTTATAAGATCTAACATTCTTAATATCTGGAGGAATAGTTCCAAGTTGAAGGAACTTGATTACAGGTTGGGTCCAAGAAGGTTTAGCATCTTGTGCCCCAGTAGGTTGAGTAACCACTTGAGTTTCCTCAACTTGGTCTATTATCGGGTACTTAACATAAATAATGGGGATATTAGTGTGCAACACTGATTTGCAAGTTGAACCCAAGTTGGCCAAGGCGTCCGCTTCTGTGTTCTCCTCTCTAGGAACCTGTTCCAAAGAAAATGACAGAAATTTTGAAGCTAAAGCCTTAACATGTTGGAGGTACAGAGTCATCTTGGAATGCTTCGCCATATAACTGCCATTAAAATGGTTAGCTAGCAATTGAGAGTCAACAAATACATTTATATGCGTAATATTTAAACTTAAAGTTGTAGTTAAACCCATGATTAAAGCTTCATACTCGGCTTCATTATTTGTTGCACTGAATTCACAAGATACAGCTTGAGGTATGATATCACCTTGAGGGGATTTTAGGACTATTCCCAAGCCAATTCCTTTGGAATTTGAAGCTCCATCTCTAAACAGTGTCCAAAATCTAGGAATAGTTTTACCTTCAAGTTGTTGCACTTCCAGTTCCACCTCGGGCTGCAAACTTGGACTGAAGTCAGCTACGAAATCGGCCAGGGCCTGAGATTTGATGGCTGTTCTTGGCTCATACGAAATATCATACGTGCTCAACTTGACCGACCACTTGGCCAACCTGCCTGACATCTCTGGAGTTCTCAACACATTTCTCATAGGATAATAGTTCTAACAGTTATAGAATGTGTTTCAAAATAATGACGTAGTTTTGTAGCAGCAGTAGTTAAGGCTAATATTAATTTTTCAAGATGAGAGTACCTTGTTTCAGCATCTAATAAAGACTTACTTATATAGTAAACATGATGCTGTTCACCTTCGATTTCCTTCACTAACACTGCACTAACAGCATTTTCAGATACAGCTAAATATAAATAAAGGTGCTCACCATGTTCTTGTTTGGCAAGTAGGGGTGACGTCACCAAATATTCTTTAAGTTGTTTAAAAGCTGCCTCATGTTGGTCAGTCCATTGAAAGAGTTTATTCTTTCTTAATACTTCGTAGAATAACCTGCACTTATCAGATGATTTAGATATAAATCTATTCAAATCAGCTACTCTACCTGTTAACCTTTGTACGTCTTTGATATTCTTAGGAGATTCCAAGTTGAGAATGTGTTTGATCTGCTCGGGACTGGCTTCAATTCCTCTCTTGGTTACCATATAGCCCAAGAATTACCTGCTCTAACACCAAAGTTGCACTTTGCCGGATTGAGCTTCATGTTGAAAGCCTTCAAGATGTTGAACGCCTCAGCAAGGTGTTCTACATGATCTTCAATATGCTTGGACTTTACTACCATGTCGTCTATATAGACTTCCATCGTCTTGCCGAGTTGATCTTTGAACATCTTGTTCACCAGCCTCTGATAAGTTGCCCCTGCATTTTTAAGACCAAATGGCATAGAAATATAACAATATATACCTTCCAGAGTCATGAATGACGTATCTTCTTGGTCTGAGGGCTCCATTTGAATTTGTTGGTACCCGGAAGACGCATCCATGAACGTCAAGATATCGTGGCCAGCTGTCCCATCAACTAGAGAATCAATATGAGGGAGAGGGAATGGATCCTTCGGACAGGCCTTGTTCAAGTCGGTGAAGTCCACGCACACTCGCCACTTGCCATTCTTCTTCTCTACCACTACAACGTTAGCCAACCACCTTGGATGCTGAACTTCTCTGATCATCTTGGACTTCAGAAGCCTTTCAACTTCATCCTTTATAATCTGGTTTCGCTTCTGGGCAAACTTCCTTCTTTTTAGGTGGACAGGACGGATGGTTGGATCAATGTTCAGCTTGTGAGTAATGATGTCCTTGCTTATTCCTGTCATGTCTTCATGCTTCCATGCAAAACAACATTTCTGACTTTTCAGGAACTCGATCAGCTCCTCTTCAATTTCGGATGGAAGGTCTATACCAACTTGCACTTGGGCCTCAGGATTCGATTCATCAATGGGAACGCTTTTTGTCTCATGCTCCACTGCTTCAAGAACATCCTGGGCCCTTTTCTTTAATTGCTATGCTTGGTGAGGGACTGAACTTGCTTTCATATTGACCTTATAGCATTCTTTAGAAACTTGCTGATTTCCCTTCAACTTGGCCACGCCCCAAGGTGTTGGAAACTTGACGCACTGGTGATAAGTTGACGGTACGGCCTTCATGTTGTGGATCCAAGGTCTTCCCAAAATGACATTGTACGAGGAAGAGCACTCAATCACACAGAACCTCTCCATAGAATTCATACCCACTAAGTAGATAGGCAACTTGATTTCTCCGACTGTTTGCTTCACCTCACCACTGAACCCTGCCAGTACGGATGAATTCTTAACAACTTCGGACAAAGGTATGCCCATATCTTCAAGAGCATGAGTAAATATTATGTTGCCGATCGAGCCGCCACCATCAACCGAATTCGCTTGACCATACAATTAGCAACGCACCTGAACAACTAGACCATCATGATGAGGATCCAACGTGTTGTCTTTATCTTCATCTTCAAAGGAGATAACATGACCATCTGTGAAGTCACGACGCCTTGAAGGCAATTCTGACTGATCCTCCTTAGAACTTTTGGCATGACGCTTGGCTGCCGAGTAAGTTGTGCCGCAAATATGGGACCCACCTGAAATAACATTCACTACCTTGGTGGCTGGAGGAGGTGCAACTTTCTCGGGTCTAGACTGCTCCCCTGAATCAGGTTCTTTGGATTCACTTCTGACCCTCTTCTTGCCCAACAAATCCTTAAGAAGACCCTTGGACAATAAATGAGCAATTTCCTTCCTCAAGGCAAAACAATTCTCGGTGGTATGCCCGAAATCCTCATGAAATGCGCACCACTTGGACTTGTCCTTCCAAGTTGTTGACTGGTCATTCTTATTGGGCCACCTTGCTTTATCTCCAAGATTTCCCATGGCGCACAGGATTCCTGCAATGTCCACATAAAAGCAGTATTCAGAAATTTTTGGATAATCATTATCATCTCCCTCTTGATCATCATCTACAACATGAATTCTAGAAGATTCAGATTTAACAGGGGGTTTGCCCCTGTTGGACTTATAATGATGGGAATCCGATTTTCTGTCAGAGGGCTTAAATAGATGAGTAGGAGTCCTCCCAGTTGACTTCCCCATTGTCAAGCTATCCTCCTCCAATCTGATGAAAGGCAAGGCCCTGGTTCTGATTTCTTCAAGTTGTTTTGCAGGAGTCATCACAAACTCGTTGTAGAATAGAGAGCTCTTCTTCAAGCCTATACGGAATGCTTCCGTAGCTGTGGATACATCCAAGTTGGGTATAGTGACTGCCTCCTTATTAAATCTGTGCAAATACTCTTTAAGATTTTCGTTAGGCTGTTGCACAATTCTATAAAGATCACTAGTCAACTTGTCAAATGCCCTATTGCATGAAAATTGATTAATAAACATATTGACAAGTTGAGCATACGAAGGAATAGAGTTTATAGGAAGCCCTGTTAGCCATTTTAAGGCTGGTCCTGACAAGGTTGAGCCAAAGCCCCTGCAAAAACATGCTTCTTTAAAAATAGGGGGGATACTTATGATATCCATTGATTCCTGATACAACAATACATGCTCTGCTGGATCGGTGCTTCCATCATACTTCTTCATATGAGGGACTGAAAATTTCTTTGGGATCTCCACACTAGCTATTGCTGGCACAAAACGAGATTCATTATAGCAAGTTGGAGAAACTTGGTGATACGGCAAGTTGACTCCAGGCACGCTTCGAAGCAACTCTTTAATGGTTTGCATTTCCTTAACAAGTTGGTTCTCTGCAAAAAGAGGAGTATTATTAAACTGAGGTGCGAAAGTATCAA
This sequence comes from Adenophora triphylla var. japonica, assembly GCA_022495995.1. Taxonomy (NCBI): domain Eukaryota; kingdom Viridiplantae; phylum Streptophyta; class Magnoliopsida; order Asterales; family Campanulaceae; genus Adenophora; species Adenophora triphylla. The sequence continues at coordinate 149,633 of JAFEMH010004520.1, read as the reverse complement.
AAGTATTAAAGAAACTCCCTGTTTGCCCCATTGAGGGTGTAGCATAGGTGTGGCAAGATGACAGCACAGGTTGGCTAGCTGGCAAGGTGTTGGACATAGGGATATCTCCAGCATGGCTTGGTCCTGTACCTGCACCAAACAGAGATCTAGGGCGCAAAGGTGAAAATGGGGTAGATACTTGAGTTTCAACTTGCTTCCCTTTACGCAGGCTATCAATGGCATTGAATATCATGGCATTCGTATGCTCCTGGCCGTCCAACCGATCATTCACTTTCTTCAACATATCGGCCATGTTGGACAATATCTCCAAATTGACAGCTTCTGCATTCGGAGGTGGATTACCTTGGATGCCGGAAGCAGGAAGTGACCGACTCCTTTCACCTTGACTGCCGGACGATGGATTAACCATTTCTATGCAAATAATCAAAGTTTCCCACAGACGGCGCCAAATTGTTTTGGTCAAATTTCAACAAGTGTATTTCGATGAGAAGAAAAATGACTAAAGTGATATGAATCTAGGTACAATGATTATCAAGTTGAATAGAAATGGACACAAGATGTTTGTTGACTAGGGAAAGCCCTTGAACAACTTGTTCGCCGGCATAAAACCCCGGGAGGTTTTGGTACCTGCCTTGACCGGAAGTTTACTAAGTATTTTCGGTGATTACAATGCTAAGAGCGTATTCAAAGGGAGCTTAGGCTAGAGTGAACGTGTGTGCAAAATACAGTGTTTGATCCCTTTTATACCTCAAATAACGGCTAATTCACAAAGAGAAAAGATAGGCCTAAAATCTCGGGAGTAATGCTGATCTTGTTGAGATATATTCGCCATTTGTTGTTGAGGGAGGAGATAACGATTTGTTGCTGAGGAAACGTCTTTGAATTGGTCTTCACTTCCTTTGACACGTTTCCTGAAAAATAGGGTTAACGTAACTATGTTCCAACCTGCAGAGGATCAAGTTGTTGTAGAACAACTCAAGTTCGTTAGTACCAAGTTGTTTGATGCAAGTTGTAAACAAATTGATTTAAAAACATAGGGCCCAACAATGTTTATTATTATTTATCATTTCTTTTACAGTTATTGATATAGTTAAATAAACTAGAATTTACAAGTCTCTCTGATTCGAGCATATTGCTATAACCATATCTCGTACACTTGTAAGGTATTATAATATTGTTCATCACGGCTCGTTGATCAAATGAGTGTTAGGAAAAATTAACAAAAAATGAAAAAACTTTCTTAATAGAAATTATCAATAACACAAGGAAAATAGTTTATGAAATAAGTTCCAAGAATATTATTGATCACCATGAAGAGTATTTATACAAGTAATAGAGAGAATACTTATAGGACTAGGATTCTAGAATCCAATACAAAGAAGGAATGAGGAAATAAGGAAACAATATACAAAAAGGAAGACTAGAGATATTAGGAAACTAATTGGAGAGATTTAGGAAACTTCTTTCTCTCTTACATGCCCCCGCAAGATGGACGACCGAGAGGCAAGTCCAATCTTGGACATAATATACTGAAACGGAGCCCGAGGTAGAGGTTTTGTCAATGCATCTGCCAACTGATCGTTACTTGAGATAAATGTAACGCATAAGGAATTATTTTAGACTTTCTCTCGAACAAAATGATAGTCTAGCCCAAGATGTTTCATGCGAGAATGGAACCTTGGATTCGCAGCCACATATGTCGCACCCAAATTATCACAATAGATGACTGGAGAATCGGTTGAACTAGAGTTGAGCTCAAGGAGAAGATTTTGTACCCAAATGACTTCAGCTGTGGTAGCATGGCCCGCTCTATATTCCGCTTTGGTAGAGGAGCGAGCCAAGGTCCTCTGCTTACAAGAGCTCCATGAAAGGGCATTCTTCCCTAGATAGACAATATACCCTGTAGTTGAGACGTAGGTATCCATGTCTCCTGCCCAATCAGCGTCAGTAAATGCATGCAGAGTTAGAGGCGAGTCCTTGTAAATAAGTAACCCATTTGAAATTGTACCCACAAGATATCGAAGAACACGTTTCAAGGCAGCCCAATGATCTGAAGTAGGTTTGTGCATAAACTGAGACAGTCTGTTGACTGCAAATGAGATATCCATCCTTGTCAGGGAGAGATATTGTAAACTACCCACAAGAGCTCGATATTCCGACGGATCCAAGAGTGGTGTGCCTTTAGAAACTGAGAGAGAAGGGTCACTACCAGAAAAAGGTCATTTAGCGACGGAAATTTCCGCCGCTAAAATTATATTTCCGTCGCTAAAATAAATCACCGACGGAAAAATTCCGTCGGTGGTCCGCCGCTACCACTACGTCGCAAAGGTGCTCCGACGGGTCAATTTCCGCCGCTATTTTTTTCTTTTTTACCGACGGAAATTAATTCCGCCGGTGAATTAATGGTTTCAAATGACGATTAAAATTCGCTGCTATATTAATTTAATTTAATTAAATTTTCATTTCAGCGGAAATTTCCGTCGCCGTAATAAAAATTAATTTAATTAAATTAATTTAGGCGGAAATTTCCGTCGCCGTAATAAAATTTAAATTAAAATTAAATTATTTCGGCGGCGGAAATTACCGTCATTGAAATTATTTAATTTTAATTTAAATTTTATTACCGACGGAAATTTCCGCCGAAATTAAAAATTAAATAAAAATTAAATGATTATAGCGGCGGAAATTCCGTCGCCGAAATTAATTTATTTAATTAATTTTTATTTCAAGATTAATTTCGGCGACGGAAAATTCCGTCGCCGATTCTCGAAATAAATTTAAAAAAATAATTTAAAATATCAATAAACCAAAATTTTTTTGTACCCGATATAACATTTCAATTTATAAAACTAAAACTATAAAAACTAAAATTCAAATATCGCGTACCAAATAAAAACTAAATACCACCGTACCAATTCGGGGGAGGGGGAGAGGGGGAGGGGGGAGGGGGAGAGGGGGAGGGGGAGGGGGAGGGGGAGGGGGGAGAGGGGGGGAGCGGGGGGAGGGGCGGGGAGGGGCTCCCGCGGGTACCAAATGTCTCAAATGTTTACAAACAAGTATAAATTAATACAAAAATGTCTAAAAATGTCTAAAAATGTCCGCAATCAACCTGGGGGAGGCGGGAAATTACCCTGGGAGTCCCGGCCGAGATGAGCCATCAACCGCGCCAATTGTCTTTGAGTCTCGCATGCCGTCTCTCGAATCTCTCGCATGACGTCGATCGTTCTCCTCCCCGCATCCGCGTCTCGAACCGCCAAAGCATCCGCAAGCTTTGCCAGCTCGCGTTTCTCCTCCTCCAACGCAGCCTCCAGAGTGTCGACCCTCGGATCATGAAACGTGGGCCGGGCTACATTTCGCCGACGGCCGGTCGACGTCGACGGGCATTGCCGCCCGTAATCCCCCATCCCTAACACTCGGGCTCCTCTCCTTGGATGTCCCTGAGAGGTGACCTCCTGCCAAACATCAGGCACGAAGGGGACGGGATCGCCGGGAGGCGTTCCTTCGGGAACAACGGCGGCTTGATATGCAGCCTGAAAAATAAAACAAACAATTATAATCATATACACAATGTAAGGTACATAAATAAATTTACATATTCAAAATCAAGTCATTTAATGGTAGTTTACTTACAAAGGCAAAGAGTGCATCGATCGTCAACCCATTGCGGAGGTTGATCGGGCGCTGTAGAATTCCGAATATGGGTGCTAGCGTAAACATCCACAAAAGTGATATTCGGACCATACTCCCTTTCCTATAGTACAAACTGTGGCCGGCTTGACAACCGGACTGAAGGCCCTGTATGTATTTTGCAAGAAGGCCCTGTATGTATTTTGCAAGAAGGCCCTGTATGGATTTTTCGCACCAAGTTCAATCCGGATGGAACTGGATTGGATTCCGCCATCTGTGATTTTGCAAGAAGGCCCTGTATGTATTTTTGTTGACTTAGGAAAATTCCTTGAGGATGAGGAAGAACTTCTACCCCAAGAAAATAAGAAAGGGAGCCAAGATCCTTCAAGGAAAATCTCTTGGAAAACATGTTAATGAATGAATTTAAGCTCTCCACATTAGAACCTGTAAGAATGATGTCATCCACATAAACAAGGAGATAAATAATGCCATTGCCATGAGGAAGTGTGAACAAGGATGAGTCGGAGACACAATTTTTGAACCCAAGAGAGAGTAAGTAAAGACGAAGCTCATTATACCAAGCTCGTGGGGCCTGCTTAAGACCATAAATAGCCTTCCATAGTTTGCAAACATAGGAGGGTAAGGTGGAATCAATGAAGCCAGGGGGTTGTGCCATATAAACATCCTCATGCAATGTGCCTTGAAGAAAGGCATTGTTTATGTCGACTTGACGTAGAGGCCACCCGCGAACAGTGGCAAGAGTAAGAATAGTACGAACTGTGGCCGGCTTGACAACCGGACTGAATGTCTCTGAGTAGTCAATGCCCGGGCGTTGGTGGAAGCCCTTGGCAACAAGACGAGCCTTGTGACGATCAATTGTTCCATCCGGATTGAACTTGGTGCGAAAAATCCATTTACACCCAACTAGATTTTGAGAGGACGAGGGAGGGACCAGTTCCCAAGTGTTGTTGTGGATAAGGGCATCAAATTCCTTCTGCATGGCGGACCGCCACACTGGATTCTTAAGCGCTTGGGTAATGGTTGTAGGTTCGGCTGAAGGATCATTTAAGGAGGCATGGAGATTGAGTTTGTGGATGGGTTTATGGATATTGTTTTGAGAGCGGGTGACTGGTTTTGAGGGTTGAGGAGGAGGCGGTGGGGGGTGATGAGACTCGGCTGAGGAAGGGGAGGGTGTTGGTTCAGTGGGGGAGTGGTTTATGGCAGGGGACGACTCGTCCCTGTTGGGGGGGACGAGGGAATCAGAACTGGAAGAGGGGGAGGCGGATTGGTGGTGGGTTGGTGACGAGGGAGGGTGTGTAGGGGGCGTAGGGAGCTGTGGGTTGGAGTTGGCTGGAGGAAGAGGAGGAGGGTGGGCGGTGTTTGTGGGGATGATTGGTAGGCTGATGGTGCACCATTCATCAAGTATGGTAGAGGGAATGGTAGGGGTGGGGGAAGAGGCAAAAGGAAAGGTGTGTTCAACAAAGTTAACATGGCGAGAAGTATAGATTTTGTGATTGGTGGTGTCTAGGCAAAAGTAGGCACTTTGTGTGGGAGAGTATCCAATGAAGACACAAGGTTTGGAAGCGAGGTCAAGTTTGTGGGTGGTGTAGGGGCGAAGCCATGGGTAACACAGACATCCAAAGGCACGGAGTTTAAGGTAGTTGGGATGTTGTTTGTGTAAGATGGAGTATGGGGAGGCTTGGTTCAAGGTAGGGGTTGGCATTCGGTTAATGAGGTAACAAGCAGTGGCAAGGGCGAGAGGCCAATATTTTAGAGGCATGGAGGAGTGAGTGAGTAGGGAAAGTCCGGTTTCGACTATGTGGCGATGGCGACGTTCAGAATAACCATTGTGTTCGGGTGTATGTGGGGGAGAAGTAAGATGTTGAATGCCAAAGGAGGCAAGAAGTGATCTAAGGCCAAGATACTCACCACCATTATCACTATATATGGTTTTGATTGGGCGACCAAAGTATTTTTCAACAAGAGGTTTGAAGTGAGAGAAGACCGACAAGGCATCATTTTTGTGTTTAAGGGGGTAAAACCATATATACTTGGAGAAGTGATCAACGAAAATAATATAGTACTTGTAACCATCATAAGAAGACACAGGAGATGTCCAAACATCACTATATAGAATATCAAGAGGACCAAAGGAACGAATAGTGTTTTCATAGAAAGGTAATTTGTGACTTTTATTGCAGGCACAGGAATTGCAATGAAAATCCCGAACAGTTGGGATGTCTAAACTAAAGCTATTACTAAGAATGCGTAAAACTGAGTAAGAGGGATGTCCTAAGCGGTGATGCCAATTTGAAGCAGATGAGACTGATGCAGAGTGAACAGCGGAGCGGAAAGGAAGCCATTCATAGACGCCGGAGCTAGGTTGACCTTGGAGTAGGATTTTCCCATTGAGATTGTCCGTCACAAAAAAGGAGGAAGATGAGAAGGTGATGGAAGCATTATTATCTTGACAAAATTTGGAAATTGAGATAATATTGCGAGACAGAGAGGGAACATGAAGGACATGATTTAATTTAAAGGAAGAAAAAGGAGTAAGGAGAGAGGTAGAACCAGTATTTGCGATTGAGAGACTCGAGCCATCGCCTATGAAAAGTTCTTCAGTGCCATTGTATGGAGAGTGAAGGGATAGGTTGGAGAGGTTGTTGGTGGCGTGATGTGTTGCGCCACTATCAAGAAGCCAAGAGGAATATTGTTGAGGGTGAGGGGCGGTGGCTGCATAAAGGGCTGGAGGGTTATTAGGGCGGAAGGTGGTGTTTGGCCGATTGGATTGGAATTGGTTGGGGGGCGGAAGTTGTTGTTGGGTTTGTTGGGCCGTGGAGGGGGGTAGGCATAGTGACATTGGGAAATTGGGAACGGAAGGATGAGAATTGGGAGAGGAAGTGGCCGGGTTGACGGCACCATTGACATGTGCCTTTATAGGGTTGTTTGTTGGGATTAAAGTTTGAAGGTTGTGAATTGGGGTTGTAGCGGTTGTTGTTGTTGGGTTGGCGAGAGGAGTAGTTAACAGAGGCTGGAAAGGGGTTGGGGTTGGATTTGGTCTTATGCTTGAGGGATAATTCTCTATTGATGAGTTTTTCATGTAGCTCATCAAAAGTGATGGGGTTTTCTCGATTTTGGACGGCATGGATGACGGTATCAAAATCTTGGTCATTAAGTTGGTCAAGGATTCTATCTACTAGGTCGTCGGGACCAATGGGTCGGCCAAGGGAAGCAAGTTGGTCGGAACAAGATTTCATATCTCTCATAAATTCGGTGATGGGGCGGTTGCCTTTGGTAATATTTTTGAGGTGATCCTTAAGTTGTTTAAAGTGACTTTTTGAGGGATTGACATAAGTTTTTGTAAGGGTTTTCCAAGCATCCAAGGTTGTAGTGCATAAGGAAATAAGGGGAACCAAGTCGGAGGATAACGTACCTGCCAACGCACCAAGAATCAATTTGTCCTGACGGAACCATGTTTGGTAGGCTGGGTTAGGGGAGGAGACGGTGGTGGAGGGGGTGGCAGGGGTATCTTCGGTGGAAGGGATGGCTTTGGTGGTGGTTGTTAGGTTTTCGGGTGGGGCGGGATGACTTCCATAGATGAATTTGTAGAGGTCATAGCCAATGAGGGTGGCTTCAATTTGGGTTTTCCAAGCAATATAATTTGTGGGGGTTAGTTTTAGGACATGAATTAGGGAAACAACTATGAGGGGGACGTTGGGTTCGGCGGGGTTGGGGATGGTTGAAACCTCCGACATAGCAGCGGTATGACGGAACAGAGGGAGGAAAGAAAAGCTAAGGGAAAAAACAAAGCTCTGATACCATATCAACAACACAAGAAAAATAGTTTATGAAATAAGTCCCAAGAATATTATTGATCACCATGAAGAGTATTTATACAAGTAATAGAGAGAATACTTATAGGACTAGGATTCTAGAATCCAATACAAAGAAGGAATGAGGAAATAAGGAAACAATATACAAAAAGGAAGACTAGAGATATTAGGAAACTAATTGGAGAGATTTAGGAAACTTCTTTCTCTCTTACAGAAATGACTGAAAATAAATAAAATCAGGAAGGCTAAAAGTCAAGGCTTGTGTTGGACATAATCTTCGTAATTAGTGATTGCCTCGCATTGGTGGTAAAGGTAACTGACAGTCTTCTCGTAAAATGAAATGACTTTAACTGTCGTTAATAGAAACACTTCAAATCAACTCGATAAATAAATCTGAATGTCTGGAACTTCTATAATTGAAAGGAATTTATGCTTCAATATTCTCTCTCTCTCTCTCTCTCTCTCTCTCTCTCTCAAACTTGCTATTTATTGTTTGATTACTGAATGAATGAAATTGACAATCACGGGGGAGGGGGGGTGGTTTGTCCTTTTATAATTTTCCAAGAGTTCTGGTAGCTGCTAGGAAATAGGCACAATTCTGCCTGGATCAATCCTAACCGCTGGATCACATATAACTGCTCTAACTGCCACCAGATTTGCGCGCATACACGAATGGACATAGATCCGATACGCCGCTCGAAGCCCGCGTGCCCCACTCGGCCGAGCCGAACCAGCAACCATGCCTGAACCAAACTGTTCCCCTAGTACGAACAACTGCAAGCACCGAACAATCGGGATCTACCCACGAGTCTTTCGAGCTGAAGCAGCTGGGTGTGCTTGTCAAAACATTAAGGCTCCACAACTCCCAGCGACCAATGAGTACGTGCAAAGTGTAAAGTGCGTCTCTAAAGCGCCCAAAACGCCCTTTGCACGCGCGGGCTCGGGCTCAGATTGTGCTTCACACCATTTTCGTGGTTCAATTTTGATCTAGTCCAAAATTAGCACAATTGGACCACTAGATTGCATAGTTGGCTCAATGGACTAATAGGTTGGATGGTAGAATGATAACACTTGATTGTTATCTCATTCAAGTTGATGAATTTAAATGTTCTCCTACTTTATGTTTTCCGGGCAATACGGCATATAACTTTCCCTATTCACAAAATTCTTCGTAAATCCATTTCAATTTGCATATTTTTTTGATTATTAAATTTACATTTATCACAATTTGGTCTTGAGAAAATAAATACATCACATTAATCTAATTCAAATGTACATTACAAATATGAAATTTAATTCCATTTACAATTAATGAAGTCACAAGGAATTTTTGGACAAATTAAGATTGGTCCAACCCAATTTTGAAACCAAATTTTCAACAATGAGTGGAACACGATCAACTCGATAACCAAACGAGCATGAAAAGTTAGTTCGAGCTCAAGTCTAGTAACACTTCAAGCTCACTCGAGATCGGCCTTTTTAGAGTCGAACTTAAACCAACTCATTTCTTAAAACTAGTTCTACGATAACTTTTATGTTCCATCGATAATAATAGTAAGTGTTATAGTTAATATTTTCGTCAACTTGATAGAACTTAACAAAACAATTATTATCTTTGGAAAGAAAAAACAATTACTATAATTATTTATTTTCATATAATTCCAAATAAAAAAAAACATTCATAATATTTTAACAGTGCATTTTTTCATTATTATTTAAATCAAAATTAGATTCTTATACTTCATTAAAATCAACAAAATTGACCAAAGAGCCCAAGGCTTCGTTGCTCAGCCAGCCAAACATCAGTCCAGATATTATTTTTGGCCTAATTGACTAGGCATGCTAGCTCATTTTTTAATACCTCAATTTTATTTTATTTTTCATGTAGAACTAGTAATGTTAACAAACGGGCTTGGCTCGCCCGTAATTTTATGCCCATGCAGGCTTCGGGCTTGCATCGGGCCAGTGAAGTGATTCCTTGAGCTTGGTCTGTCTGATCCTAAAAGCAGCGGATTCAGAAGCTTTGTATTAGTAAAGAAATTAATGGAGAACAGGCAAAGGAAGGAGAAATTAAAAGGTAAACATGGTGTATATTTTGGTACAAGTAATTTAATAATTGGACTAAATTGAAACGTAATTAATAAGTAGCCCCAATTGAAAAGTGAAAAAATATTTAACAATGGTTTCAAATTGGAGGGGAGTGAGAAAGCATTTTAAAAAAATTGACATGAAAGATGTTGCCAAGGATTGAATGCATGATGATATGTATGTTTACAAACTTAAAGCTTTACCATCTATACTAGCTATCAGATATATGTCGATTAGACTATTTTCATCGGTGATCCCGACCCAACTCAATCTCAAATAAAATATTAATTTTTCTCATTTTCATATAAATACTCCCAATCTTATATAATTTATACTCCTATCAGTGATCTCGACCCAACCCAACCTTTTACAAATAAAATATTTATTTTTTCTTTACTTCAACTTATCTAAAATACTTATCATTTTATTTTTTAAAATAATGTACTAGTAATAATATCTTTAAAATTACCCGTAAAATTATTAAAAATAATTACCTATACAATTATAAAAAAAATGAATTTTGATATATTTTTTATTTTTTTAATTTATATAATTATATAAAATATACTAGTTTTAAAAATATATTTATATAAACACAAAATCAAAATAATTTGGTGAAACAAACAAAAAACAACAAAAAACAAAACAAATGGTGACCCAACCGGGGCCAACCCAAGGGCAATTGGCCAACCTAGGTTGCACAAAATCATGACTTTCCATGCTTTTTTTTTTTTGGGTGACTCTCACAAGATAGTCACCGATGTGAGTGGTCTTATGTGCACATATGTAATACTTCATCAGTCCCGCTACAAATCACACACTTCCTAAAATGACAAAAAATCTTTACTATTCCCTCCACTCATTCTCTTTCCTACATTATTTTAATACTCACAACACCATTATAATTTACTATTCCCTCCACTCATTCTCTCTCCTATTTTACTTTTACACTCACAACATTTATATCATTATTTTTTTCTTAATCCACGCGTGTACAGTAACTGAGTGATTTCTAATGGGACGGAGGGAGTACATACTAAAATAAATATACTTTTTTTCTAGTTAAATTTGAGCATTCTGCAGGTGAACGTGTAGCCGCACCAATACACTGTAGATCCGCCCTTGCATGGAAGCGGAACTGCTCATGCGAGCAGCTCTCAGCTCCCGGCTTCTTCACATTTCTCTTTTCCCTCCTTATGTAGTTGAGATTTGAACAGTATAAATCGAGATACGAACTTGGGCTTAGTTCGAGCAAGGCCCAAGAGGATTGGGCTTTAAACATAATCCAACAAGTCTCATATACGAGGAAAGAAATGGGCTTCCTCGTACCAAGTCACCTCGTCATCCCCTAGGTTGATCTAGGCTTAACAGGCGGAATGATCAAGGCTCAACTCAAATACCGAGGGAGACCTCCCTCCAAAGCCGAGCTGGAGCTCCCTTGACGACGAGGAGACCTCCTCGGCGATCAAATCATCATGACGGGTTTCTCCATTTTTGTCTTACCTTTTCCCCGGCTCATCGTAGGCCAACCTGGCCACGTATGACGAGGAGAGGTCATCTCGGCTTACCGTGCAGAGTTACAGTTTATACCAGTCATATTCAAATAAGGACATTGAGCAGTTATAATCTTTCTAGGATTGTAACCGCCTCACATATCAATTCAGGTCCAACAAGGACTTATCAAATATAATCATCTAAGGATTCATATCTTATCTCTTAGCAATACAATTCAACATAGATTCTACTGTTGGTGTAATGCCCTAGGCGTTTAATTATGTTTGACCTATAATCTAAACCTCTATGTAATCGTCTTTATCATTTATTATAGAGAATGTTTATTTGGTTCATTATATGTTTACATGTTTATTATATTGAACTGCGTCCTTAGTTGTTGTGAATAACTAGTATAAGTTGGTAATGGATAATCATGGAGATGATTATATACATGGAGATGCACATTACACTTATGGGTACTTGCTAGAGAACGAGTACTGGACTTGACCTACTTTGAGATTTATGACATGGTCAGTTATCATGATTAAATATCAAGATAGTCGTGTCATTGGAATCCTTCGTACCTGAGATTATCATCGTCTTCCACAAGATGAACATTGTGTTTAATATAGTCTAACGCTATCTTTAATCGGATAGCAATAAGGGCTATGTTAGCACAATTGGATTCTTGTAGGGAAGAATGATAAGTCAAGACGAGATTTGTCCTTCTCTATTTGAGAGAGATGTTTACTTGGGCCCCTCGATGAATAGTGTTGATGAAATGTGTGGCCACACTCAAGAGATTTGATAGAAATCAAATGCACTAGGATTATCAACATATTCGGAATCGAGAAAGCATTGAACATGTGAGTTGACATGGACCATGACTCATATTTAATTGGACATCGTGGACAAAGAATTATGACATTTGATCTATCAAAGAATCAAGCTTTGATGTTATATTAATTGGGTGGATATAACGGTTTGCTAGAAACCACTTATGTCTTGTGAGGTAGATGTTTCGACTCACTACCAACATAATATAATTTCTATTGGGTCACACAAAAAGAACGAATTTGATCATTGGCTGAAAATTGGAGATTTTGGGTTCTGGCACGACTCGTGACCAGGAGCACGACTCGTGCCCCGGGTCACGACTTGTGCCAAGGGTCACGACTGGTGACAAAGCAGTACGACTGCGTTTTGGGCGTCAAAGGATTGACTCATTGACTTATTGACTTTGTGGGATTGAGCACGACTCGTGCCCATGGGCACGAGTCATTCCCTTGATCAGCACGAGTGCATATTTTGTCACGAGTTGTGATACGACTGGATTTTGGCTTAGGGCACTTGTGATTGCCTGGAACGACTCGTGGCACGAGTCGTGCCCAGGAGCACGAGTCGTGCCCTAAGCGAATTTCAACCCATACGCGTTTCCTTGGCCGGATTGGTTTTAATGTTGGACAAGGCTTTTACCCTAATTGTTAGGGGATTTATATATGATATAAATACAAACCTTTTTTTGGCAGCCATAACTCTCTCCCTGCAACATTGTTCTAGATTTATGAAACTCTAGAAAATAAATCCCAAAATAAATCCCAAAATCATATGTGATATGCCATGGTTATGATTAATAATTGATTAATTTGATTAGTCTTTTACATATGATTATTGATCTGTTTAATATGATTAAAGTAGATTTATAAATTCTCAAAATTGAATCATAGTGTTTGTTTGTAATTTTGTGAAAGCCCTATGTTCATGATTATGTATACATAAGTTTCATGTTACAACCATGCGATGTTTGTTACCATGTGAAAACCTTCTAAATATTTAAGTTTTATGCCATTCCTTGATTAGAACAATTGTGATATTTTAGGGTATTTTGATGTAGTTTCGACTCAGTTGGGTGCATCATTATATCTTAATTTGTGATCAAGATGAGATAATGGTTGATGTAGTTTTGACTCAGTTAGGTGTATCGCTCCATGTCTCATGCGTTTGAAAAAGGTTTTGACTTAATTGATGCTTTCAAATGAGATTTGATCCAAGGCATAGATGAGATTTAAAACATTTTTTTGGCATATGATGTCTAAGAAATTCTCATAAAAGATCTAAGAGTCATATGTGATATTATTGATGTTTCTACCTAAATAGCTTGATTTCGGGCATTGACTCAGTTAAATTAAAATCAAGTGAAATATGGATCTTAGCCTACTATGATTATATGATACATGTTTGTATTTGAAGGTGTATAATTTAGTGGGAATATTTGTGAAATACATTATTTGCTCTTAGATGATAAATGTGTATTGTTTGCATATTTTATCGTAGTAATGGCAACTCACAATAATCAGCCACTGTCACTGCGATCCGTCCTTGAGAAGGACAAGCTCGAAGAGAATGGTACAAACTATTCTGATTGGATCAGAAGCCTAAGAAGTGTTCCAAGGCAAGAGAAGAAAATGTACGTTCTTGATGAACCCATTCCACCTCAACCAGTTGCTAATGCTTCTAGGGCAGATAAGGATGCACATAAGAAACATATTGATGATTCTACAGATGTTGCATGCCTTATGCTTGCCACCATGTCTAAAGCCCTTCAGAAGGACCATGAGCACATGGATGCTGCTTTTGATCTAGCCGAGCACTTAAAGGAAATGTTCAAAGTGCAAGCTAGACAAGAAAGGTATGATGTGGTTAAAGCCCTAACTGCATGTAAGATGCAAGAGGGGCAGTCGATTGGTGCTCATGTCCTTAAGATGAAGGGTCACATTGAGCATCTTGAAAGGCTTGGAAATCTGATGAGTTTGGAACTCTCCACGGATTTGATATTAAATTCATTGCCTAAAAGTTATGGTAATTTCATTATGTACTATCACATGACTGGCATGGATAAGAATCTCTTGGAATTGCATGCGATGCTTAAGACCGCAGAGAAGAATATCAAGAACCCCGAAACGACAAACGTTGTAAGTACCCAAATCCGGATCGTCAAAATCCGTTAGAAAGTTAACTGGAATCCGTTAACTGGCCCGCTCCAAGTTAACCGGAACCCGTTAAGCTCCCCGTTCTCAAGCCAACTGTGAATGTGGGGACCCAAATCTTTTTTGTGTTTTATTTGGATTCACTTGAGTTTGAAAACATCCGGTTTAATTTGAAAAAAATGGAGTCACCACGCCATTTTGATTTCCTCAAAACTTTGAAAAAAAGGAATAAGGGTCCGGAGGTTAAGTTACCCCTTGGGAAGAACATTTGGCGTTCACCCAAGGTGCCTTGCCGAAGCAAGTCTCCCAAGATCCCATTTTTCGTGCTTGCTTGCGTGCTTTCTTGTGTGCATATGTTGAAAAGAGGGGGGGGATATTCCAAGTTGTCTTTCGGACGTATAAACCATTTAGTTGGTTATCGCTCGGGATTCCTTGGATTTTTATGTGTTCGGGACTTTGGTCCCGTCCTCATGTTGGACTTGTGATCATCACTATTTGACCTTGGGTCACGTGTGATCAAGAGAAGGACTCTCTCCTATAGTCCAAAAGTGAGGTTCTTTAGAAAGGAATATCCTTAACCCATCAATCCTACATCTTGAGACGATTGAGCTTATGTAGAGACTATTATACTCGTCTCAAGTGATAATCGGAGATATAGGATTCAAGATTTATCCATTTCTAAAGGGATTATGGCACCTTTAATGGAGGAAACGATGTAAAGATGGGATCTTTACATCGGTCCGCTCCAAAGGATGCATCAAGTACCAAAGGGGACTAGGGGAAGGGTATAAATATTGGATCTTTATGCTCTTCCTATGCTTTTCGTACCTTAGGAAGGTCACTAAGCAATCCTAGGAAAGAGAGATCCAACCATGAGGGACATGAAGGATGCATTCTAAACTAAAAATGACATTTTTAATGTAAAAGATGACATTTTGGGTGCAAAGGATGCTATTTGGTTGCAAAGGATGCTTTTTTGATGTAAAGAAATAATTTTTAATGCAAAGGATGCAACTTTTATATGTAAAAATGACATTTCAAGTGCAAAGGATGCAACTTTAATGCAAAGGTAACATGTTTAATGCAAATGATGCAACTTTATATGAAAAGATGTCATTTTGAGAGCAAAGGATGCTACTTTTTACATCACCATGTGAGAGATCCACCCTAGAACAAACCTTTTTTGAGGTCTTATTTGTTCTTCCTTGGGTTAGATCCTCCATGGATTCTATGTGATAGGGGAATAGGGGTAGGATGATTTACATGCTTAAAGAAGGAATCTTTAATTACAATATATCAAACACCAAGCAAGTATACAATAATATGGAAAGCAAGGAGCAATATATCACATAAATACAAGTATATTTCAAGAAAAAGGGGAGGAGAGGTTACCAATGGTGGTGTTCCTCTAGCTCCTTGAAGTTTGCCTAGGGAATGACCAACTTTGGAAGGTTTTGAAGAGGAGGGAGGTGGTTTTTGGCACTCTCAACTTTTTGTAATTTCGTAGTGGTATTTTTGGCAGAGTAACAATGCTCCAAAAAACTCTTTCTAAATGAATAGAGGAGGTCTCTATTTATAGGCAGTCTGGCAACAGCTAATGAAACCGTGCGGCTGGGAGTTCTTGGCTAATGCAGCCGTGCGGCATTATCCTTTATGACTCAGCATATTTCTAGAATCATGCAAGGTGGCCTTCTAGAAGGGAATTTTCACCAAAGGAATACGTGGAAGTTTAATTCCTAGCAAGTCCTTCGCCCCTCGGAAGGTTCGGAAAAGTTTCCGAATTGCCCCTGAACTTTAGGAAAGTCCGGGGAATTGCCGGGAAACTTAACCGGAAGGCATGAGCCAGATTTGGGTACTTACAGAAGCCCCTCAGCAACGTCACTTGCAAGGCGAGTGGGGTTGTCGATAAAAAAGGATCCGATCTGGCGAATGCCGAGACGGATTGGGTGACCAAGGTGGTCGAGTGGCTGAACCTTTGGAAGGCTACCTACGTATCTCGAGTGGGAATCAAGCCATAATCGTAGTTCGGAATGAGATACGCTGGGGAATGGCGAAGAGAGATTGGTCTCTTGCTGGAGAAATAGAAGGGAAAGTGACCTGGGAGGTCAAGTGACCGATCCTACTGGGGATATGCTAGATGAAGGAAGTGACCGATGTGGTCGGGTATCTAGACCTTTATGAGGGGCTACTTCGCCATTGAGGAGTGATGAAGGGAACAGGGTGACCAATGTGGTCGGATGGCTGGACCTTTATGAAAGGCTGCCTCACCACTGAGGAGTGATGAAGGAAGAGGGTGACCACTGCGGTCGGATGGCTGGACCTTTATGAAAGGCTGCCTCACCACTGAGGAGTGATGAAGGAAGAGGGTGACCATTGCGGTCGGATGGCTGGACCTTTATGAAAGGCTACCTATGTATCCCGAGTGGGAATCAAGCCTTGGTCGTAGTTCAAGTCTCACTAGATAGTTAGGAACAGTGTCTAGGATCCTTGAGGTTTTGACGATTAATGGAGGAGTCACCTTATTTGACAATTAATGGAGGTTGTCACCTGATTGACAATTAATGGAGGTTGTCACCTGATTGACAATTAATGGAGGTTGTCACCTGAAGAAGCTAAAGCTTACATCACTATCAAGTAGACAGAGGTAGCTATAGCTGGAAAACTAAAGCGTACTTCACTATGGAAGAGATAAAGGTAGCTAAAGTTTGGAGAACTTGAGCGTACTTCTCTATGGGATAGAGGTAGCTACAGTTTGGAGAACTTGAGCGTACTTCTCTATGGGATAGAGGTAGCTACATGATTTTGACAATTCGTAGGATGTCACCTAGCGTTATTCCGTTATAACGGAAGTAACGGAGGCGACTCGGGAGGAAAGTTAATTCTTCTTGGAGATAACTGAGGTCCTTGGGAAACAGCGTTACTCTAGCTAAGAAACAACGGGAGTTATATGCCTAAGTGGAAAGTCCAGGGGCATACGAGTAATTTCATCTCAGGAGGAATGAAGCCGCCCAGCAAGAGATGGAGGAAAAAGAAGCCGCCTGACTTCAATCCTGATTTCACCAGATTGTTTAAACAGATTTGAAAACGGGCAAAGCGCCATTGTTGTGGCTTCCCCCGAGGAGAGGAGGGAGAGTAGAGAGAGAAATTTCTAAATTTCTTCGATTCCCTACCTTCTAGTGCTCGAAATGGATCAAGAGGGTAACATTGTACCCCGACAAGCGCGAAGAGTCTTGTCACAAGCCACGAGAATGAGGCGGAGGAAATTCATTCGAACCGAGCGAAAATACGATTTCAATACGCCTCCTTCCGAGTTATATCCGGGCAAAAGGGAGCACAAGTCCATGAAACCTCAATCTATTGGGGTAAGCATTCTTGATTTTCTTGATTTTGACAATTTTGATTGAATTTAGATTGATTTAGGGCTTGACCCGAATTTTAGGAAATTTTTGAATTTTCCTAGGATTTATTTTGATGACTTTATGAGTTTGATGATTAACCTACGAGGCTAAGAGAATAAATGAACATGCATGTACAATTTATTCGAAAAGTAATGAGAATGACCCATTTTTTTTTTTGAAAATAAAGTAAGATAAATAATGTCTAAAAGGTGACGAAGTTCTTGCATGCGCTAGAACTAGGTCAACTTCTGATCATGGATGCAAAGGCAAGATTTTGGACGATGAAAAGGATTCATGCATGCCATTTTTTTAGAACATAAATTAATGCTTATGTGCAAAGAATTTTGAAAATTGGAATTTTTGTGCTTGAGAGAGCAATGTGCTTGGTATGGCATGCTTCAAATGACGAAGGACACATTTTCTATGCAAAGGATGCTAGAAATCTCCTATGAATGCTTTTCATTGAAAATATGTGCACTTTTGAATATATGCATGCGTTTGAAATGAGATGAAGGACTGACACCCCTTTTTTTTACAGGAGAATAATTCGAGGGGACCTTCTGTGGTGGCCGTGAAGCTATGGGATAGGATGCCCAACTTTGAGAAGAATGGGGTGAATCCCAAGCAGCTAGTGAGGGCTACCGACCTTGATTTGTTCATTGAGGCTATTGGCAGAGGCATCCATGTGACCTCGAAGAGCAAGGGCTTGATCCAGGCCCTCTCGGAGTTCTGGTGGGACACCACCCACAGCTTTCATCTCAGCTGGGGAGAGCTTACGGTGACTTCGGCCGACTTTACTGCTATTACAGGCTTGCAGTTCACTGGGAGGCCTGTGACTTGGAGAGACCATATTACTGCGGATGAGTTCAGGGCTCTGGTTGGGTTTGATCTCCGTCCTAAGGGGCTCGGGATGGAGACGAGGAATGTGGAGGTGGCAGTCCTGAACTGCATGCAGGGATTTGCTGCTAATGAGGTGACTGCCCACCAGCTTGCGAGGGCTTTTCTGTGGTTGATGCTGTCAGTCACCATCTTTGCTAATTTCGGGACATTGGCTATGTTGTGCCTTCTTGACTCCTTGGAGGATGTGGACGAGATTGGGACGGTCTCTTGGGGTGAGGCCGGATTGGCTGAGCTTTATTTCTCTCTGGATTTGTACAGCCGAAACAAGGCTGCTTCTATGGACTGCTTTTCTTTTGCTCTTGAGGTATTCTCACCTTCTTTCCTTTCTCTTTTCCTTTATTTCTTGAGACTTTTTATGAGAGAAATGACCCTTCTTGTCTTGAACATGCAGGTCTGGTTTTGCGAGGTGATTGGGTTCTTTCCGTGGAACCAACAGAGCGATCCTACCATCTTCCCTGCCATGATTCGCTGGAGGGGCGAGGCTAGGGACAAGTTCACCGGTAAGACCCGGATCACCTTTGATTATAAGATGGTGGGGCCCGTCCTTAATAAGGATGGTGATGATGTGGTGGACTTTTATCCTTGGGGAAGGTACCCGGAGGTTTTGCTAGGAGATGCCTTGGAGGCGACTAGGCAGAGGAGGTAGTTGACGAGCCTGACATGTGATGTCATATACTTGGGGCACCGTTTTTCCAAGCAGCATGGCAATGTCCCTCCTTTGGATGCCATCACTCCTCATGACCCTCTAGCACGGATGCTACAGCCCAGGGACTGGTCAGAGGATGATATTTCTAGGTATCAGGCAGGTGTGGCGGCTGAGGAGTACTTTGACTTGGCTACCCTGTATGCTACCTTCGTGGAGCAGCGGTTGAGGACGCCACAGAAACTGGTGAAGATGGCTATTTCCCAGGGGTACGGGGAAGCTGAGCCTACTGACCCAACTTTGCCTCCTGCTCATCTTTCCTATGTGGTCAACAGGGTAACGAGGAGGTTTATGATACCTGTCCCTGACACGAGGGAGCCCCAGTACACTCTGCCGCCTGACAGCACCGTGAGTACACTTTAGGGTCTTTTCCCTTTTTCGGATTTCTTTGCTTTCTGCAATTCTGAGATTTTCCTGAGATTTTCTGAGTTTTCCTTCTCTTTTCTCTCAGGTTCCAGCTCGTACTTATGATGGTTTGATGAGGCAGAACAGAGGATGGAAGGATGTGTGCCGGTCCCTTGTGAAGAAGCTGGCTTGCACTTCAAAGGCTGCAGCGAATGTGCAGGAGCCCGTGCGCAAAAGAAGGCATGTGGGGAGCACAGCCTCTACCTCATCAGCCTCATAGTATTCTTCTAGTGCCATACCTCGGGGAAAGGGACCCAACACCGGTATCCTGGAGCAGCTAGCAGAGTATGAACATGTGAATGTCCATCTTTCTGATGTGAGTGATAGCGAGGATTTGATGAGGGAGCCTGAATTCTATGAGCTGAGTAGCAACGACGAGGAGTCGGAGGCCTAGGAGATCCTTAGGATCGATCTAGTGGGAAGGAAACAAACAATGAACAGTTTTATGCACATTTTATTTATTTTTTGCTTTATTTGGGCACCGATGGGGCGAAAACAATGTAATGAGATTGTATTTGCTTTTCTAATTTATGCTTTATGACTTTGCATATTACTTGAGCCTCGGGGCTACTTTTTTGCTTGGAAATGGGCTGAAATTGGGCCAAAATGGTTTGTAATGGTATATAACTGCATGGATGATCTTTGGATATGTTTTGGGATAGGTTTCATTGAGAAAGTGGGGTGAGAACTCCACTTGGGCAGCAACTTTGGTTGCTGCAGATTGTTTTCTGCATCAGGCAAATGAAGCCGTCCGGCCAGGTCTCTGGGAAAATGAAGCCGTGCGGCAGGAATCCTCTCCTGAACTGATTTTTTCAAATAAAACCAAGGAAGGGCCATTTCATTTCATTTTCACTCTAGACTTGCCTCAACTGACCCCAGAGCATATTTCTGACCAAGAGACATCAACTTTGATCACCTTGCAATGGAAAGACCCGCTAGACTGCAAAAGGGGAAAAGAGACCGTTTTCTGTCCGATCTTCAATCTTGGGTGAGACATAACTTTCAATCTCACAAGGGGCTGTTCGATACTACCTTCAAGATGAAATCTTTATGGCATTTGAAGGACCTCCCTCCTGATTGGGACCTTTTGAGAGCAGCAGCAAAGTTTTGGGATGTCCGGAGACATGTTTACTGCTTTTCCTACAATGAGATTGTTCCAACCTTTGAAGACTTCCGAGCATTGATTAGGGTCCAGAAATTGAGGCAATTTCGACACCTTTGGCCGGGGACTTGCCGGTGACTGTAAAGCTAGCATCTTTTCTGCAAATTTCTTCGAAAGAAGCCGAGGGGATGTTGATAGCTCCGGACAGGATTGACCTTTCCGATATCCCGGGCAGGTTTGATTTTCCCGATATGGCTATGACCACAGTGGCTATGGACGCTTTTGTCCTTTGTATGCTCTCATTTCTGTTTACTGTCGAGTCTGTTGGAGTTTGCCATAGTGGCCTTTTGGACATGGTCAGGACCGTGTGGCCGGGAAAGGATATCATCCCACTGATTTTGGGGGAGACATTGCACGACATCGACAGGATGGCTAGGGGAGACCGTTTCATGAGGTTTGGGAGCCCAGCGGTGCTGACTTTATGGTTGCAGGAGAGGCTTGGGGCTTTGCCAGGGGCTGCGCCTACTCAGTGCCCTTGGGTGATTTCTCGAAGGGGCACACCTAGGGAGCAAGACCAGGGTAGCTGGGAGCTGATGATGGCTAGGTTGTCCACTTCGGACATTCACTGGTGGGTGCCTCATTGGAGACTACAAACTCGTCGGACATTTCAAGAGTCTTATGTAGTGAGAATTCTGGGGCTTTCTCTGTCATCTTTCTACATTCCTTGCCTAGTGTCCAGGCAGTTTGGGACTTTACAGGAGCCTTTGGATGATTGGAAGGACATCAGTACCATGGAGGTAGCGCCTTTGGACATGAAGGATCCGGCCAGCTTCTTATTTTTCTCGAGGGCCTGGACATATACTGCTTTCCCACCCAGGGCCATTCTCAAGAGCCGGAAGAGTACCATTTTGACTACGGCCTATTTGGACTGGTATGAGAGGGAGATGGGGGCGACTCAGGTCATTTTGGGAGAGAGGCGTCAGGCTTTATTAGGAGCGGATTGCGACTCGAGCAGGACTCTGAGGGAGACTGAAGCTAAGGCGAGTCGCCATAACCAGTCGGGTGACTTTATCAGGGATATGGAGGCTCAATATGAGAGGCTATCTGAAGTCTCTCCCCTGACTGAGGCTCAGAGGGAGGAAGTGCGGACTCGTGCCCGTATTGAGAGAGCACTTATTGACACGGGTTTGGCGGAGGCTCCAGTGAGGATACCCGAGATTGGGATGAGGGAGACTGACATCCTGGACAAGAAGAGAAAGAACACTCGACGGGGTCGAGGTAAAGGGAAGAAGAACAAGGAAGACTCAGTGAATGACAACTGATAGATCTTTTCCTAGGATTCCCTTATTGCCATTTGCAAACACAATAGTTTATTAGGCATTTTATTGTATTTTAGATCTTTGTAGCAGGTTAGCAGAGTTAAGAGTAGACCGTGCTTGTACTCATCAAGAAGTCTTTTAACTTGTAAATAACAAAGATATGATCTTAGAAGTTAATCAAGACACATTTCATGGAAATTTCAGATGTCTTATTGATTGCTTAGGACGCATTTCATGGAAACTTGATTGCCCCTCTTTTTTTTTATTGTTTAGACCGAACCATATATGGCTGCCTACGTTCCCCTTTTACAAGAAAGACTAAGGGGCTCAGGTCTTCATAGTTCATTCTGGTGAACTTTTGATATATATATTTTTTTATGTGCAGCCTTGTCTTTTGCCTAGACCGCCCTTTTTGGGTTTTCAGCCTAGCTGGGCATTACTCTTTTTGCACTAAGATTTTTGTTCTTCTTTTTTTTTTTATGTGCAACCCTGTCTTTTGCCTAGACCGCCCTTTTCGGGTTTTCAGCCTAGCTGGGCATTACTCTTTTTGCACTAAGATTTTTCCTTTTTTTTTTTCTTTTTTTCTTTTTTTATTTTCGACATAGTACCTTCGGAGCTTATCGCCATTAACTGGGTGGACAAAGGGATTGCCGTCCAGGTATGCAAACTTCATGGCTCCTCCCGATAGTATCTTCTGCACCACATACAGGCCGATCCAAACGGGTTCCCATTTTCCCAGGGGGTTGTCTCTGGTAGGAGGCTTTACTTTCAGAACCAAGTCACCTTCTTTGATGTCTCTGGTCTTGACCTTTTTGTCAAATGCTCTGGCCATTCGCCTCTGGTAGGCTCGAGTATGTTCCATGGACTTTAATCTTCTTTCGTCGAGCAGGGCCAATTCATTGTGCCGGCTGCGTATCCATTCCACTTCGTTGATACTGTTTTCCAGGAGGACCCTTAATGACGGGATTTCCAACTCCACTGCAATATTGCTTCCATCCCGTAGGTAAGGGCAAAAGGGGTTTCTCTCGTGGCTGTTCTGACAGACGTTCTGTAGCCCCAGAGTGCTAGGTGTAGCTTTTCAGGCCGGTCACGACCACGGGTGGCCATTTTCCGGATGATCCGCTCGAGCGTCTTATTAGCAGCTTCCACGGCTCCATTAGTCTGAGGTCTGTACGGGGATGATTTGTGGCGAGTGACTCTGAACTCTGACAGAAATCTATCACAGTCCCCTTCAAAGTGTGACCCGTTATCAGAAATGATCTCATTGGGCACCCCGTATTTGCACATTATGTTTTCTTTGACAAACTGGGCCACCTTTTTGGAAGTGAGGATCTTGTAGGACTTCGCTTCTACCCACTTTGTGAAGTAGTCGACTGCCACTAACACAAATTCATGCCCATTGCTTCCTGCCGGAGCTATCTTCCCTATCACGTCAATACCCCATGTTGCAAACGGCCAAGGAGTCGTCATGCAGTACAGGTCATGAGGCGGAAGGTGATTGAGATTGGCAAACTGTTGGCATTTGTCGCACTGTCGGACATGTTGAACGCAATCTGTTTCCATGGAGAACCAGTAATAACCCATCTTGAGGATTACTTGCATCAGGGCTCTAGCATTCATATGAGGACCGCAGGGACCATTGTGGACCTCGGTCATCAACTCTCTGGCCCTTTCTTGGGTGACACACAGGAGGAGCGGCCCTTGGTATCGTTTCTTATACAGATCGTCCCCTAGAATAACATAGTGGGAAGCTAACCGTTTTAGGGCTTGCAAGTTTTTGGCTTTGATGCCTTCCTTTGGCCTACCTTCTTCATCTCTAAAGGCTGACTCTCCACTTCTGAGGAACTGGTAAATCTGATTGTACCAGGGTTCCTTGATAGGCTCAGGTCCCAAGTCTATTTCGCAACAGAAAGCCGGGGATTCTCTTCTACCCACTCTGAATGGTTTTATCGCCTTTCCCTCGGGGATTTCTACTAATGAGGCCAGAGTAGCTAAGGCATCCACGAATCTGTTCTTATCCCTTGGCAGGTAATGGAAAGTCACTTCTCTGAACTGTCCAGTCAACTCCTCCATATAGGCATGATACTTTTGCAGGTTAGGATCCACAGTATTCCACTTATTGGAGACCTGATTGATGATCAGGGCTGAGTCTCCATAGACCTCGAGCTCCTTGACATTCCTCTCTAAGGCAGCTTCTTAACCAGCAATGCAGGCTTCATACTCGGCGACATTGTTCGTGGCAGGGAAGTTCAACTTGATGGCTATGGGCGTGTGCTCATCTTTTGGATCGACCAGTAGCATCCCTACGCCATTTCCTCTTTTGTTAGCAGCCCCGTCAAAGAAAAGCTGCCATCGGCTCTCAGGCTCGACTACAAAGATTCCTTCATCTGGGAATTGGGGTTCAGGCCCGCGGTCCTCATTACTAGGGAAGTTTGCCAGATGGTCTGACAATGCTTGACCCTTGATGGCCTTTCTTGTCACATAGTTGATGTCATACTCAGCTAAAAAGAAGGACCACTTTGCTAGGCGCATCGAGAGGGAAGGCTTATCGAAGATATACTTGATGGGATCCATTTTCGAGACCAAGTTCACAGAGTGGGCTTGCATGTAATGCTTCAGTTTACCGACCACCCAGACCAGTCCTGCACAAGTATTTTTGCACGCTGAATAATTGAGCTCACTCCCCTATAGCTTCCGGCTGACAAAGTAAATGGCATTTTCTACCAGAGAGTCCTCCCTCTCCTGAGCAAGCATATCCCCGACTGCCGTATCAGTGATAGTGAGATAGAGCAGAAGAGGCTTTTGTCTATGTGGGGGGCATAGCACCGGAGGATGTACTAAGTACGTCTTGATTTGGTCGAAGGCATCTTGGCATTCCTCGGTCCATTCTGTGTCTACATTCTTCTTCATGAGCTTGAAAATGGGCTCGCACATGGTAGTCAACTGGTTGACGAAATGGCTGATGTACTGCAATTTACCAATAAAGCTTTTGACCTCTGTCTGGGTTCGAGGCGACTTCATGTCCATAATGGCCTTGATCTTCCGAGGGTCAACTTCAATCCCTCGTTCTGTGACCATGTACCCAAGCACTTTTCCCCTTGTCACTCCGAAGGTGCATTTGGCAGGGTTTAGTCTCATGGAATGCTGTCTCAACCTCTCAAAGAACTTCCACAGGTCGACCAAGTGTTGTCCATCCTTGACTTTGGAGTGAATTATCATGTCATCGACGTAGACCTCCATTTCTTTGTGGATCATGTCATGAAAGAGTGCAGTTGCTGCCCTCTGATAAGTAGCCCCGGTGTTCTTAAGCCCAAATGGCATCACTGTAGAGCAGTATGTTCCCCACGGTGTGGTGAAGGCTGTCTTTTCTTGGTCCTCCTCGGCCATCTTGATCTGGTTGTAGCCAGCAAAGCCATCAACAAAGGATTTGACTTCGTAGTTGGCGGTGGCGTCCACCAGGATGTCGATGTTTGGCAAGGGATAATCATCTTTGGGACTGGCCTTGTTCAGATCTCGGAAATCTACGTCGCAGCGCACCTTCCCATTGGCTTTGGTGACAGTCACAATGTTGGATAACCACGTTGGATATTCAATGACTCTGATGAATCCTACCCGCAGTAGCTTCTCAATCTCTTCTTTGACCTGTAGAGACCATTCTGGCTTGATCTTTCTCAGCTTCTGTTTTACTGGCTTAGCATCTGGTGCTAGAGGGATTCTGTGCTCCACTATCGAACTGTCTAGCCCCGGCATATCCCTGTATGACCATGCAAAAATGTCCATGTATTCTCTGAGCAGATTGACCAGTCTGTCCCGTTCAACCCCCTGGAAGAAGTTTCCAATCTGTGTCTCTTTAGGTTCCTCGACAGTACCCAAGTTAACACTTGTCAAAACCTCCTCGGCAGCTTGGGCCCGATTTTCCTCTTTGTCTATAACCTGCTTAAAGATTTCTTGGATGTATTGTTCGTTTAGTGTGTTTGCATCTTGTTCAAATGATTCATTATTAACTATTGTTAAGTTATTACTTAATTTATCATTCCGTCGGTGAAATTAAATGTTTTTTATTATTTTTTTTTAAAATTAAACACCGACGGAATATTTTCGCCGCTGATAAATTAATTTTTTTTTAATTTATCAGCGACGGAATATTCCGTCGGTGATTATAAAATTTAATTTTTATTACAGCGACGGAAATTTTCGTCGCTGAAATGAAAATTTAATTAAATTAAATTGTTTTAACGGCGGAAATTTCAGTCGCTGATGTCAGTAAATCACCGACGGAATTAATTCCGTCGGTAAAATCAAAATATACCGGCGGAATTTGAGCCGTCGGAAATCAGCGGCGGGACAATAGAGGCGGACCACCGACGGAATTTTTCCGTCGGTGTTTAATTTTAGCGACTGAAATTTGGATTTAGCGACGGAAATTTCCGTTGCTAAAACCTGTTCTTCTAGTAGTGAATTCCAACTGCTCCCAATCCCCTCATCTTTCAAACCGCAACCCTGCCCCAACCATTTCCAACCGCAACAGAACTCCAACACCTTCTCCAAACCGCGCCCAAACTCCTCCTCCTACCAAAACTCTTACCCCTCCTAATTCCCCCCATTAACAGAAAACCCCTTCTCTTGAACTTCACACCTCTCACACCAGCTCCTCCTCAAACTCAAATCCCAACACTTCAAACATTCCAACTTCCAATATTCCTCCTCCTCCAACCGCTCCTACTTCAACCGCCCCTAATACCTTAACCCAATCACTTCCCATTCCTCCCTCAACCGCATCACCTTATACCATTCCAGCCACCCGCATATTCCAAACCCTTTATACCCAACTGCCTCAAACTACCCTTCCCACTCAAACTCCACCCATTGTTCAAATCGCTCCTACCACCGATTCTCAACCGCCTCCCTCATTTACCCATATTCCTTCCACTTCAACCGCCCCTCCTTCTGACTATTGCAAAATCCTTTCCACCCTTCAACTTATCAAATCCCAGCTTTTTGTCAACCAAGGTCACATGCTCAAAGTGACTGAATCCAACCGCTCCCTGGAAGCCTTCAACCTAACCCTTCTGGCTAGGGTTGATTCTCAAGCCCAAGAAATGGCAATTCTTAAAGCTCAAATGATTGATTCCATTAAGGGGGAGAGATCAACTCAAACCGCAAATCCAATCGTAATATCTGACATCGTTCAAATCGCAGCTCAAAATGCCTTCGATGCTTTCAAGAATGAATTGGCTGCCAGTGTAAATCAAGCTTTAAATGATGTGGTTTTCAGAGAGAGTCTCAAAGGAATGCTTAATCAAGTTGCTGAGCTCTTCTGTGAAACCTTAGATAAAGATATTGGAAGCTTAAAAGATGAACTGCTTGAAGCCTTCAATTCCAGATCCCAACCGCAGCAGCCAGCTTCAACCTCATCCACTCCTATTCTAACCGCCTTGGATTCCATGCAAGCAAGTCTCCATGAAGAAATTGACATTATGAAAGGAGAACTTGGAGTTAAACTGAACCTGATTGAAGACAGCCTCAAGGCCAAGCTCACTGAGGTCAATGATGAAATTAATGACCGCTTGGAGAACTTGAAGGCTGGTTTCAACTCAACTCTTGCCACCAAAATCAATGAGATGAAATCCTCTCTGAAGGTAACTGCAGATCTTGAGCCTATTCAAGAAGCCATCTCTAACCAGACTGCAGCAATTCAGGGGGTGATCCACACTTTCTACAACACTCTCAACTCCTCCATTGAACTTCAATCTGATAAAATCAAGGAGAGTGTTAATGCAAATACAAGAGCAGTTGATGCAAACAATGCTACCACTGCACAATCCATGACCGCATTGAGAGCAGTTGAGACAACTCTTGAAAGATCAAATGAAGAGGTCAGAGCCTTAAGAAGAATTGTCCGTGGAGAAAGCTCAGCATTCAGACCTTCCGGACCGCAAGTGCCAAACCAAGAAGTCAATCAACCGCGCCATCATTCTCCTCAGCAACCGCCTCATCATGAATCGCGTCAGCATTAGGACCGCTCTTTCCTTGTAATTTTTTCTTTCCTTTGCTGAACTCTTACCTTTTGTAAGTTGGATCGCACTCTTACTGTATTCTTTTTGTCCAACTTCTTTTGTTTTTGTAACCCTGTAATTTTCCTTCATACCTTGTACCTGTAACTGCTTGAGGTATTAATGGAAATTGCATCATGGTTCCAAAACTTTGTTCATATCAAACTGCTTGTTTGTAGAACAATGAAACCGCTTATGGTTTTAAACCTCATTCAAATATTTTTCAACTTAAATCATATTTTTGAAATGAAGTTTAAACATTCAGTTTAAACCGCACTTTAAACTTAAAACTCATATTTCTTTAAGTGCACTGAATGCATTTCTATATTTTTTAAGTTGTAAGTTTTTCAATCTTTCAAATAGTATAGAAATCTATAGCTTAAGCTAGTGTGTGCATTGACTTGGGATATGACTTACCATGTTAATTCTTATGGACATGTTTTTACCAAGTATAATGTTTGCTTTTGCTGTAGTAGGTAATGACATCAATCAAATAGGGGGAGATTATTGGGTATGCACATTTTAACCCTCCTAGATTAGCTTAAGATTTGATTGATACCATAACCTCCTCTCTATTTTAAGGACTTTAGGCCCATATGTAATGAAACTTAGACTTCAATTTTTTAGCTAAGTCCATTTTATAGAATATGATAAATTAGGCTTGAAGACTGGCACAAGACTCATTGGATATGAGGTTGCAGTTCTTATGTTTCAGACCGCACCATCAAAACCGCCTAGCAAAACTGCTCCATGCAATTGCTCTGTGGAAATCCTTTATCTGAAACTGCTCTTGAACTCCAGTGCAAAATCAAAGTAGTGAACTGCTACATGCAAACCGCATTGCAGTTCCAACATCTTGACCGCACTAATGGAAACTCCTCACTGGTGAAACCGCTCATGACAAACCGCTTCTCACCAGACCGCTCCAATGATTGAAGACTTGAAGTGAACCACATTTGACCGTTGGAATCCACGTCAGCAATATCAAAAGTCAACCACCAAATCTTGTCACGTGACTACTTATCAGACAAGATCTGCAAGGATCTTGAAAAGGTGACAGATGTCCTAACTACCTTATTTGCAGCTGGAGCCTGATCAGCCTTACCTGCAACTGCTGTACCAAAGGACAAAAGTGGATATTGTGGACCAATCAGAAAGCATCAGTACAGTCCTTGAAACAGCTGTGTCCAATGGCTATATCTTTGGTGCTTGGGTATAAATACCCCTAATCTTCAACACTTGAAGATTGCTTGAGAAATTGATTTGATGTGAGTTCATAAGAAACTGAAGCTCTGCCCAGAAAATTCTTAGTCCTTTGAATCTTCATCTTCTACTTCAAGAAATATATCCCATCCCATAAATCAAGCCTTAACACCATCAAGAATCATTGTGCTCTCCATCTCATAGATCTAAAGAGCCTTGATCTTGTAAACACACACACACCTCACTTGTTTAATCACATAGATTATTCATTTGAGATACACTGGTTATAGTGTAGGATTAGATCTTTATAGAATAAATTTTAGATCTGAGTTTGAATACTTTGTAACTTGTAATCTCTCTCATACTCAATATAAAAATCTAACTCTTAGAAAATCCAAGACTAACCATCTTGGTAGTGGACGTAGATCGTTTATTGATTGAACCACTCCAAATATTGTGTTCTTTATTTCTGCAATTTTATTTACTGTTCTCACTAATTATTTATTTCTATCTCTGTTTGATCTTAACTTTAGTTATCCATTATTGTGAATTGTGTTTGGAGTTAACTATTGTCATAACCTCACTTTTCAGTTTTAAGAATCGCTCTTAAAACCACATTGCAAAACCGCACCTCTAAAACCGCTTTATATCTTTATTATTCTGCTGTGCATTTTACAACTCTACTTGCAGTATCTTATTAACTGCAAGTGGTTTTGTAAGTCAAGAGGTTCAGTTTTCAAAAGAGGGCAAAAAATTTGTAACATCTATTCACCCCCCCCCCCTCTAGCTGTTTTTCACCCTTGTTGTCACCTTTGGGACCAACACAAGGCATCTCAAAAGGATGCAATTTGCTACCATTGCCAAGAGGTTGGTTATTGGAAGCGTAACTGCAAGGCTTACAAGGAAGGCCTAAAGGCAAAGAAGGGCAATATGATTGCTTCTGATTCAGGTATCTATATGATAGATATTTTCCTTTCTATTTCTAGTTCATGGGTATTGGATACCGGATGTGGATCTCACATTTGTTTAAATGTGCAGGGACTAAGAAATAGGAAGCTACTCAAACAAGGTGAAGTTGACCTATGTGTGGGGAATGGAGCAAGAGTTGCTGTATTAGCCGTAGGAACATATGATGTAACTTTACCTAGTGGCTTAGTACTTGTTTTGAACAATTGTTACTATGTTCCGGATTTGAGTAGGAATATTATTTCAGTTTCTTGTTTAGATAATGAAGGGTATAATTTTCTTATTAAGAATAAGAAGTTTTATATTTATTTAAATGATATGCTTTATGTTATTGAAAATTCATTTAATGACATTTATGTTCTTGATGTTGATGAGAAACAAAATAATGTTGAAAATATTTATCATGTGGATAAGCAGTCTAAACCGAATGACATAAACAACTCGTTCATGTGGCATTGCCGGCTTGGTCATATAAACGAGAAACGCATCTCTAAACTCCATAAGGATGGTATGTTAGACTCACATCATTATGAATCATATGAGATATGCGAGTCTTGTTTATTGGGAAAAATGACCAAACCACCCTACACTAAGAGTAGTGAAAGGGCTAGTGACTTATTGGGCTTAATACATACTGATGTATGCGTACCAATTAGCAGCATTGCTAGGGGAGAATTTCGGTATTTCATTACATTCACCGATGACTTATCTAGATATGGCTATGTCTATCTGATGAAGTCTAAAAGTGAATCGTTTGGATGTTTAGAACATTTCAAAATGAAGTACAAAATCAACTTGGCAAAACTATTAAAGCACTTCGATCTGATCGTGGTGGAGAATATTTGAACCAAGAGTTTGACAATCATCTCAAAAACGGTGGAATTGTTTCAGAGTTGACTCCACCCGAAACACCACAATGGAATGGTGTGTCAGAGAGGAGGAATAGAACCCTATTAGATATGGTTAGTTCGATAATGAGTCACGTTGACCTTCCTATATCCTTTTGGGGACATGCATTAGAGACTGTTGCGTTCACACTGAACAGAGCCCCTACTAAATCGGCTCATAAGACCCCACATGAGATGTGGCATGGAAGAAAACCTAGTTTGTCTTTCATGAAGATTTGAGGTTGCGAAGCTTATGTGAAGAGACTTGTCTCTGATAAGTTAGCACCTAAATCTGACAAGGTTATTTTCGTTGGTTATCCTAAGGAAACCAAAGGGTATTACTTTTACAACCGCAATGAGAACAAAGTGTTTGTTTCTCAATATGGTACTTTTCTTGAGAAACAGTTTCTCAATAAAGGAACTAGTGGGAGTAAAGTTGATCTTGAAGAAGTTCAAGAACCCGAAAATAACATGGAACCGATAGTAGAGACTGAACCAAATCCACAAGGAGTTGTGGAACCAGTTCAAGATCCACAAGTCCATCGTAGATCAGATAGGTTACGATCCGCACCCGAGAGATATGGATTTATCGTGTCGAAAAGTAATGAAGTAGAAGTCATTGAGAATGACGATCGAACCTACTTCCTATCAAGAGGCGATGTCCACTCCTAATTCGAATAAATGGTTGGAGCCCATGGAATCCGAATTGCAATCCATGTCGGATAATCAAGTTTGGAACTTGATTGAGCCACCCGAAGGTGTAAAAACCATAGGGTGCAAGTGGGTCTTCAAGAAAAAGACTGACATGGATGGGAAGGTGCATACTTACAAGGCTAGGATTGTTGCTAAGGGATATAGGCATATTCATGGTGTTGACTATGATGAAACCTTTTTACCATTTGCAATGCTTAAGTCTGTTAGAATTTTGATTGCCATAGCCGCGTATTATAACTACGAGATATGGCAAATGGATGTCAAAATGGCTTTCCTTAATGGGAAGTTACTCGAGGATGTGTATATGACACAACCCGAAGGTTTTGTCGATCCAAGAAATTCTAACAAGGTGTGCAAGTTGCAAAGATTCATATATGGGTTGAAGCAAGCTTCTAGGAGTTGGAATCTTCATTTTGACAAAAAGATCAAAGAGTTTGGTTTTGTCAAGAACAAAGATGAACCTTGTGTATACATGAAATTTAGTGGGAGCGTAGTGTTATTTCTCTTATTGTATATCGATGATATCTTACTCATTGGAAATGACATTCCTGCACTTCAGACTGTCAAGTCTTGGTTAGGGAAATGTTTCTCAATGAAAGATATGGGTGAAGCCGCTTACATACTTGGCATCAAGATCTATAGAGATAGATCTAAAAGGATAATTGGTTTGAGTCAAAGTACCTACATTGACAAGGTTCTTAGAAGATTCAAGATGGAAAATTCTAAGAGAGGCAACTTGCCAATGGGTCATGGTGTTACTCTTAGCAAGAATCAGTGTCCTAAGACAACTTATGAGCGAAAGAGGATGAATGATATTCCATACGCTTCGGCTATTGGATCTATCATGTATGCCATGATTTGTACTAGACCCGACGTTTCGTATGCTCTTAGCATGATGAGTCGATACCAATCTGATCCCGGTGAGAACCGTTGGATGACAGTCAAGACTATCATTAAGTACTTAAGAAGGACTAAGGAGGCGTTCTTGGTGTGAGTACCCCGACCCGAACTCATGTTTTTGGGTCCACTTTCCTTCATTTTTGGGCCCATTTAATTTTGGGCTCATTATTTTTATTCATTAATTTTGGGCCTTAGTCACTTCGGCCCATTTTGCTTAAAAGCGAACCGGTGTCATACGACACTACCAATTTTATCCCCAAACATTATTAAATAGGGGATTTTCTTCATTTTGGAGAGGGGGGACACAGACCAAAAAAAGGGGGAATTACGTTTCTTTCTCCCGAAGCAATTCACACTCTCTCTCTAGCCGGAATAAGAGGATCCCCTCTCCCTCACCGGTCTTCTTCTCCGACGATTACAATCGTCCTTCACCGGCAAACCAAGGCCACCCGGCCGTCTTCTCCACCAACAACCATCACCAATCTCCCAACCACAACAACTCTCTCTCAGATTCGCTCCTTCTCTCAATACGAAAACACCCACCGTGAGCCTCTCTCTCTAAACGGTTTCAATAGCGACCTAGACCACTCCCCAATCGGTCCTCTTCCTCGCCATCCACCGGCGACCACCGAGCTCGCCATCCACCGGCGACCACCGATCTCCTACCACCATTCTCGGCCAAGCCCAAGGACCGATCTAACCCATCACCTCTCTAATCGCCATTGTTCCTCACCGGCCTTCATCACATCCAAATCCGCCGGCGACGAACTCCCTCTCTCTCAATCATTCCTCTGTTCTGAGCCGTTAACAACCCTCACAGGCCCCCTCTAAGTCGGCCAGAGCTAGTTGATTCCAATCGGTTGGGTTCTCCCCCAAAACCGCCGTTCTCCTCTGTTCCGAACCTAAATCCGTTCACTGCCGCCGCCGGTGACTCTCTCTGAAGCAGATTCGAAGACTTCCTATACCGACGTGGTATAGGAAGTGTGGATACTACGAGGGTAATCTCTTGCTCTCTCTCTGTTTTCATTTGTTTTCATTGTACAGTGCCATATTATTGGCAACCCGTTAGTATGTGACTGGACATTGTTCTGCTGCGGTTTATACATATAATGTTCATGTTATTCTGATTCTAGTGTTTATTCATATGAGTTGTTTGGATCGTTTGGATTTGTGATTAAAACACAAAGATGAGTGTGAATCATCTATATTCACACTCATCTGAATGTTGATCCCTTCCCCCGTGGTTTCTGATCCATATGCTTGTCTGAGTTAGGAGGTGATGGCCCATCATTCATATTTGGCCATCAACGCCATATTATCCTCCCATAATACTCATTTGTTATTATCGTTGCTTGAGTTAGGAAGCGAGGGTTCTTTATTTGTGACCCAAGAAATGTGGTCATTCACATTGGGTGACTGAAACCCCATGACCTTCCCATAATACTCTTTATCTCAGTCTCTTCACTATTCCAGTTAGCTTCTTAGCCTTAGAATTGTATTGGTGGCATATCCACCCCTTTTGTAGAGACGATCGACCGTGGCATCCTGTGTCATACGACACCCATGCTCCTGGGTAATCCTGTGTCGTGTGACACCCAAGGCTATGAGCAGTCCTGTGTCGCATGACACCCGTGACCCTGGACAGACTGCCTCAACCCATTGCCTTGTAATTCATTTTCATCAATTGTAAGTGGGATGTGGCCTCCCATAGTAAAAGGCTCACAAGATGTAATCCCTCATTCTGATTAATAAAGCAAAGCATTAAAACACATTTTATTACATATATTGTCACACACAATTGCACACACGTTTGAATGATTCGAATGTTGAACAT
Organism: Adenophora triphylla var. japonica; assembly: GCA_022495995.1. Taxonomy (NCBI): domain Eukaryota; kingdom Viridiplantae; phylum Streptophyta; class Magnoliopsida; order Asterales; family Campanulaceae; genus Adenophora; species Adenophora triphylla. Next base: position 115,220 of record JAFEMH010004520.1, on the reverse strand, counting down.
AGAAAGACTCGTCTACAGACGAGGCGTGTTGGGTGAACTCTCAAGTTCTTCCCAACACGTAACCTGACCCCCGGACCCATTTTCTCTTTAAAGGTTTTTCAATGTTTTCCTTAAAAACGGCGTGGCGACTCTAAAGAAATATCTTTTTTCGGCGAGCGTTCATTCAGTGGCGACTCTGCTGGGGACTTGAAACCTGTTTTCAAAAAGTGGGTCAAACTTTCGTGTTTGTTCAACATTCACTTCATTCATATATGTGTGCATTGTTGGTGACTTTATATGTGCATAAATGCATTTAGTGCTTTGCTTTATTCCATCCCCCTTCCTGGCTTCCTGCCTTTGTTGCATTAGGTGCTTGGGGCTGAGACTTTTTGCTATGTTTAGAGGCTGAGGCTGGTCTGGCTTTTATTCAATGCTTGGATGTGTGACTCCTTATGTCACGTGACACAATTGACCTCATCAGTCTTGTGTCACGCGACATATGTGGTCAAGTTACAGGATTTGATTTCTTTGTACAGGTTGTGATTGTGGGGCAGTTCTCCATGATCAAACTATTGATCCCTGATTATTATACTCTGTGGGGTGTGTGTGTTATTTTCCATTTCATCCCCTTCCAAAAAAAAAAAAAAATTTTAGAAAAAACCTTCACACTACTCGCACGCTACCCTCACATAGAGTTAGAACCCGGGAGTGTACGGACGGCATCGCGGACAGTGACGTGTTTCGCTTACGCTTGAGGGCCTGAAGTCCTCCTAGCCTGTGGAGTCAACCAACACTTGTCCGTGACACACTTTCTACCGTGACCGGTTGGTTTTTGGCAAAATACTTTTCAAAACATTTTCCAAACTCGGTTTTCAAAATTTTCTCACAAAGTCCGAGTCATACTTTGTCTCCAAAATCTTGGCATACTCTTCCTCTTCATGTCGAAATTACGACATAACTCAACGTGAGTACACGTCAAAATCTTGGCATGTCTCGACGTATGTACATGTCGATTTCTCGATTTGGCTTCGTAAGAGGTCATGACGCGTTTTCGACATGTGCTAACGCGAGACCATGTTGAATCTTTTGACACATTACGAACAAGAGGTTATGCCGAAATTTCGCCATGAAGCGACGAGAGGTCATGCCGGATTTTTGACTCAAAAAGAGGAGAGGTCATGCCGAATTTTTCACAGGATTTTACCTGCAAATTGCGGTCTCCTACATTCAAACGTACTTTCGACCCTCTCTCTTCCCGAGTCAAGACGCTGACTTGGACTTGGTTTTGAAAATCTTGAGTTTGACTTGTTTTGACTTGTATGCCCATAGGTATGTTTTGCCTTTTGATTGGTGGGTTCCATGTGCCCTATATGACCTCTGCCGGGATTGTCCGTCCCGAGAGTGCAATACCGGCGGAACCCACTAGTCCAGGAACAGAGTAGAATGCGAAAAAGAAGGTGTCCCCTTTTTCCAACCATTCTTAGGACTAATAATATAAAAAAAATAAAAAAAATGCTTTTACTCAAGCCGTTAATAAGATGTTGCATGAGTCCATCTCCTCCCTCTCCCATACCATCTCAAAGTTCTCTATCCTCCACCTTATACACGCTCTCACTCCTTCGCCTCCATAGCTACGGCAAGTTGGATGTGCGCTCTCGTTACAGGCGCTCATTGGTCCATATTTCCGAGGAGGAGGCAGTTCAAGTGCCCGAGCGATCGTTCATCTGATTCGGAATCCAAAATGCTCGGTGCAGAGAAGCTTATGGACCACCAGCCTGGAAGTTCATATCCCATGGGTCAGCAAAGTGCGAAGGGTGTGTCCATCGAAAAGAGGCGAGCTACCCTTGAAGCCGTTTTTCCTCGCGAACAGGAGGCCCAGTTGCTTATTCAGATTACGAAAACTAAGGAGCAACTTGTGAAAGACAGAAAGATTGAGAAGGGTCCTCGCCCCATCGCTGTCAACAGTACTCTTCCTCTCATCCGAAGTTGATGCAGTCAATCAGTCTTCGTAGGTTCTAGAATGTCCCTTTCGGGCATCGAGTCTGTCAAGTCCAAGATGGATCGGTCTTTTCTTTCAATGATAAAAATCTTTGTTTCTCTTCTTGCTAGACTCGAGACATCACTAGCACACCTACATTACGCTCAATTGAAATGGTCTTATTCCAAATGATCACTTGTGTTGCTCAGCCACTAATGCTCTGAAATGACTCATGTTTAAATTAATCGGAGTGAGAAAATAAATTGATATCCTTCTCAAATTGGGGCTTACCAACTCCCCATCTTGCATATCATATGCTCACATCTCTTTCATCATCCTCATCATCTCGTTGCTCAACGAATTTGCATGAATCTTCCTCAATTAAGCTTAAGCAAGCAATGAAGACTTAATCTCGTTTAGGTCATCCGGTAGGGATTGCGGTTGAAGCCTTTCACCCATAGGAAAGCCATTACCTTACCCTCACCAAACAATATCCTTTCATTTCAAGATCGGCATGTTTTGAAACCCTGTTTAGCCATCACCTTTGCTCCTTGCTGAGAGAAGTCCAAGCAACGCCAAAGAAGTTAACTTCGAGAGTCGGCGATGCATAAAATACTCAAGTCGTGAAGGAAGGAGAGATAATCCTCATCTCCTCAAAGAGGCCTTCCAAATTCTCAAAAGAAGGATTTTAAATCCTCACAATCTCGGATATAATCCCAAGCTCCTCAGGAAGCCTTTCAAATCATCAAAAGAAGGACTTTAGATCCTCACCATTCAGCAAAAAAAAAAAAAAAAAAAAAAAATCTCCGACTTCTCAAGAAGCTCTCCAATGATAAAAAAAAAAAAAAGAGCCCGAATTCTCGCAAGTTCACAAAAGTGCTCGATAGCTTGGAATTCCTCTCACCATTACCTTAACCAATCCCAGGCCATCCTCTTGATTTTAGAGGATATTCCCATTTCCTTAACCAATTTCAAGCCATCCTCTCGATTTTAGAGGATATTCCCATTTCCTTAACCAATTTCAAGCCATCCTCTCGATTTTAGAGGATATGCCCATTACCATTACCCTTGCCCTTGGCAAAGCCAATTTGGACCTCTCATTCTTAGAGGCAAATCAATTCCCTTACCTTATAAATTCCAAACACATCCCTAAAAAAGCCAACCTCTCATCTTTAGAGATTCAGTCAGCAAAAGGCCTAGCCGACCTCTCATCTCAAGAGGTCACAACTTTCTAAATCACCCGATGGCCGATCGAAGCCCGGAAATCCAGCTACAGTCCCTACCGGATAGTAATTTCATTCTAATATCCTCAAGATCTAAATCACATTAATGCTTCATTGCTCGCTTAATTCGGAGCCAAATCCATCTCGGCTCAAAAAGATCATCAATCAAAGATTGTGCAAATTCAATCCTTCCCTTCAACACTTCATGTGAGCATATTTCATTTCTCCTCTAAAAACACTTGCCGTGGATGTCCCACTGGGGCTTCGCATCCGTGTCTTTCATCGACACTCTAGGAGGACATGCTTTCCAATCCCCCAATCCTCGGAAAAATCCTCAAAAATCCTCGAATTTCAACATTCGTTCTCTTTTCAATCGGGACTCGCCTGAACTACGGCGACCTGAGCTCCTCATCATGAAGGGGAACGTAGGCAACCATAATTGGTCCGGACAAAATCACAAACAAATCTCAGAAAATCCGTTCTCATCGAGGGCCGTCCCTATACACCTTCCATCTTTTCGAGTTCGATTCTCGATATCAGTTGGTTTTCTCACCATGATTAATCAAAATATTTGTCCATATCAGGATTAGTGTTTGAATAACCCGAACATCACTAAAGGGTTTTAAGCAGCTTTGTGATCGTCACGAATAAGACAGATTTTCAAGTGTCTCGACAAGTCTTCTCTTTCTACATCATAGGAAGATAGAGCCAAACACTGTTTCGGTCAGCAGAGGCTTCCATACACTTTTCCACACCTTGCAATGTTTATACTCTCCCAAAAGAGTCAAACCCAAAAGCGAGAGTGTCATACACGAATTCGGGATCCATTCCCACCTTCGAAAATTGTGCCCCTACACATATACATTTCCGAGTCTTGTCCAGCGACTGATTGACTGCGGTATGAAACGATGGGTCGCCTCCTTGACCACAAGATGACTCTGTCTGCAATAGGGATACATTGAATCTCTCCAAGCTGGGGCTTTTGTTAAGCTGTTCTCACAGGCTCCCTTTACCAGATTCCCTTCGGGTTTGCTTTGCATCATCAACTGGGGCTTCGCCTAGTCATCTCTTCAAAGCCGGGATCACTCTATGAACTTTCTCTGCTGCTTGCCATCTCGGGCATTCGCTACACATCGTTCTTATCAGCAACAAATCAATCTGCTGCAACCATTACTCTCGGGAGCATCCCCGACTTGCCTAGCTGCACCATCCATACACCATCACTCATACATTTCCCCACCTCATGGGAGAGGGTTCAACCCATACACCATTATATACAGTCATCCCATCATAAATCCATCATAGCATAATTTCTATACACATATCCGCTTGTCAAGCTTTGCAAAAAACCTCACTTCCCTTCCATCCCCAGCTGAGATGGACTTGTATAACAAAAGATTAATAATGCATAAGCAAAATTTCAATAATCGAATAAAATGCAAAGTGCCTAGAGTGTTGCGTTTTCCCCCACAGGGTACAATAATCAGGTGATCATAATCTGATCATGGGGATTGTTCCTCAAATCACAATCTGGACAAAGAGTTCAAATCTTGCAGGCACATTCTGCCTTTACCATCTTCATAGGTCTCGTAATCTTCAGACTTATCAGCATCGCTTGAAAAAGCTTCAGCCGCCTCAGTCTCCAGGCAATGCTCGTCGAAAAGAGTTTCAGCTGCTTCAATCTCCAAGCATTAGGGCTCATATTCAAAAGCCCGTCCTCATGGGCAGCTCATCACCAAAAGCCCATCCTCAAGGGCAATTCATGATCAAAAGCCCGTTCTCATGAGCGAATCATCAAAGCATGTTCCACACAGCAAACCATCTCCAAAAGCCCATTCTCAAGGGCAAACCATCTCCAAAAGCCCATTCTCAAGGGCAAACCATCTTCAAAAGCCCATTCTCAAGGGCCTTCACCATCAAAAGCCCATTCTCAAGGGCAAACCATCTCCAAGAGCCCATTCTCAAGGGCACGTCATCATCAAGAGCCCGTTCTCATGGGCAAATCACCTCAAAAAGCCCGCTCTCATGGGCGAATCTTCACCAAAAGCCCTTTCTCATGGGCACGTCTTCATCAAAAGCCTGCTGCACCGGCACGTCTTCATCCGAGTCTTCATGAGTGGACGGAAGATCATCCACGAAAGAATCAGCGGGTCTAACCCCCAAGACAAAAAATCAGCGGGTCCAACCCCCAAGACCAAGAATCAGCGGGTCTAACCCCCAAGACAAAAAATCATTGGGTCCACCCCTCTTGCCAAAAGTTCTCGGGTCCATACCCTCCACAACCATCAGCCGTAGCATCAATCCCTCCGGCAGCTACAGGTAAGCACAGCACAGGTATGAAAGCATATCTTAGTCAACTACTTTTCTAAAAGGCATTAGCAAAATCGCGGGTGACTCCCAAAGAAAAAAGTCAAAATTGCGGGTGACTCCCAAAGAAAAAGTCAAAATCGCGGGTGACTCCCAAAGAAAAAGTCAAAATCGTGGGTGACTCCCAAAGAAAAGTCAAATTCGCGGGTGACTCCCAAAGAAAAATAGTCAAATTCGGGGTGACTCCCAATCAAAACAATCAAATTCGCGGGTTACTCCCAAAGAAAAAAGTCAAACCTTCGGGTGACTCCCAAAAACAGTCAAATCCTAGCGGGTGACTCCCAAAGAAAAAGTCAAATTCGCGGGGTGACTCCTCATCGAAACAGTCAAATTCGCGGGTGACTCCCAAAGAAAAAAGTCAAATTCGCGGGGTGACTCCCCATCAAAACAGTCAAATTCGCGGGTGACTCCCAAAGAAAAAAGTCAAATCATCGGGGTGACTCCCCATCAAAACAGTCAAATTCGCGGGTGACTCCCAAAGAAAAAAGTCAAACCTTCGGGTGACTCCCAAAAATAGTCAAATCCTAGTGGGTGACTCCCAAAGAAAAATTCAAATTCGCGGGGTGACTTCCCAAAGAAAAACAGTCAAATCCGCGGGGTAACTTCCCAAAGAAAAAACAGTCAAAATTCGCGGGGTGACTCCCCATCGAAACAGTCAAATTCGCGGGCGACTTCCCAAAGGAAAAAGTCAAAATCGCGGGTGACTTCCCAAAGAAAAATAGTCAAATCTTCGGGGTGACTCCCCATCGAAACAGTCAAATTCGCGGGGTGACTTCCCAAAGAAAAAACAGTCAAATTCGTGGGTGACTCCTAAAAACAGTCAAAGTCGCGGGGTGACTTCCCAAAGAAAAACAGTCAAATCCTCGGGGTGACTCCCCATTCAACAGTCAATCTTGGGTATAGACGCCCATTTTCGGGGTGACTCCCCATTCAACAGTCAACCTTGGGTACAAACGCCCATCCTCGGGGTGACTCCCCATTGCAACAGTCAACCTTGGGTACAAACGCCCATCCTCGAGGTGACTCCCCATTCAACAGTCAACCTTGGGTACAAACGCCCACCTTCGGGGTGACTCCCCATTCAACAGTCAATCTCGGGTGCAAACACCCATCTTCGGGGTGACTCCCCCTGGAACAGTCAATCTCGGGTGGAAACACCCATCTTTGGGGTGACTCCCCTCAGACACAGTCAATCTCGGGTGCAAACGCCCATCTTCGGGGTGACTCCCCTTGGAACAGTCAATCTCGGGTGCAAACACCCATCTTCGGGGTGACTCCCCATTCAACAGTCAATCTTTGGCACCAAACGCCCATCCTCGGGGTGACTCCCCATTCAACAGTCAACCTCGGGTGCAAACACCCATCTTCGGGGTGACTCCCCTCATACACAGTCAATCTCGGGTGCAAACACCCATCTTCGGGGTGACTCCCCTCGGAACAAACAGTCGATCTAGGGTGCAAACACCCATCTTCGGGGTGACTCCCCTCGGAACAAACAGTCAATTTCGGGTGCAAACACCCATCCTCGGGTGACTCCCCATCGAAACAGTCAAATCTTCGGGGTGACTCCCCTTGGAACAGTCACTTTCGGGTACAAAGCCCGTGGCCTTTCATTGGCACCACCTCTTTGACGAACTACGATTCGGCTTGATTCCCCCACGGGATACGTAGGAATCCTTTCATAAAAGGTCCAGCCGCATGACCATCATGGTCGATTTCCTCGGGACGCAAGCGTCCATCTTTGACGAACTACGATTCGGCTTGATTCCCCCACGGGATACGTAGGAATCCTTTCCACAAAAGGTCCAGCCACTTGACCATCTTGGTCATCTCTTTCCCCGCTGTTCGTGTCCGGCTCGGGATTCTCATTTTTATCGACGACCCCACTTCCCGTGGAAGTGACGTCGTCGAGGGGCTCTGTGAGTACCCCGACCCGAACTCATGTTTTTGGGTCCACTTTCCTTCATTTTTGGGCCCATTTAATTTTGGGCTCATTATTTTTATTCATTAATTTTGGGCCTTAGTCACTTCGGCCCATTTTGCTTAAAAGCGAACCGGTGTCATACGACACTACCAATTTTATCCCCAAACATTATTAAATAGGGGATTTTCTTCATTTTGGAGAGGGGGGGACACAGACCAAAAAAAGGGGGAATTACGTTTCTTTCTCCCGAAGCAATTCACACTCTCTCTCTCTAGCCGGAATAAGAGGGATCCCCTCTCCCTCAACGGTCTTCTTCTCCGACGATTACAATCGTCCTTCACCGGCAAACCAAGGCCACCCGGCCGTCTTCTCCACAAACAACCATCATCAATCTCCCAACCACAACAACTCTCTCTCAGATTTGCTCCTTCTCTCAATACGCAAACACCCACCGTGAGCCTCTCTCTCTAAACAGTTTCAATAGCGACCTAGACCACTCCCTAATCGGTCCTCTTCCTCGCCATCCACCGGCGACCACCAAGCTCGCCATCCACCGGCGACCACCGATCTCCTACCACCTTTCTCGTCCAAGCCCAAGGACCGATCTAACCCATCACCTCTCTAATCGCCATTGTTCCTCACCGGCCTTCATCACATCCAAATCAGCCGGTGACGAACTCCCTCTCTCTCAATCATTCCTCTGTTCTGAGCCGTTGACAACCCTCACCGCCCCCCTCTAAGTCGGCCGGAGCTAGTTGATTCCAATCAGTTGGGTTCTCTCCCAAAACCGCCGTTCTCCTCTGTTCCGGACCTAAATCCGTTCACTGCCGCTGCCGGTGACTCTCTCTGAAGCAGATTCGAAGACTTCCTATACCGACGTGGTATAGGAAGTGTGGATACTACGAGGGTAATCTCTTGCTCTCTCTCTGTTTTCATTTGTTTTCATTGTACAGTGCCATATTATTGGCAACCCGTTAGTATGTGACTGGACATTGTTCTGCTGCGGTTTATACATATAATGTTCATGTTATTCTGATTCTAGTGTTTATTCATATGAGTTGTTTGGATCGTTTGGATTTGTGATTAAAACACAAAGATGAGTGTGAATCATCTATATTCACACTCATCTGAATGTTGATCCCTTCCCCCGTGGTTTCTGATCCATATGCTTGTCTGAGTTAGGAGGTGATGGCCCATCATTCATATTTGGCCATCAACGCTATATGATCCTCCCACAATACTCATTTGTTATTATCGTTGCTTGAGTTAGGAAGTGAGGGTTCTTTATTTGTGACCCAAGAAATGTGGTCATTCACATTGGGTCACTGAAACCCCATGACCTTCCCATAATACTCTTTATCTCAGTCTCTTCACTATTCCAGTTAGCTTCTTAGCCTTAGAATTGTATTGGTGGCATATCCACCCCTTTTGTAGAGACAGTCTGACCAGGGCATCCTGTGTCATACGACACCCACGCTCCTGGGTAATCCTGTGTCGTGTGACACCCAAGGCTCTGAGCAGTCCTGTGTCGCATGACACCCGTGACCCTGGACAGACTGCCTCAACTCATTGCCTTGTAATTCATTTTCATCAATTGTAAGTGGGATGTGGCCTCCCATAGTAAAAGGCTCACAAGATGTAATCCCTCATTCTGATTAATAAAGCAAAGCATTAAAACACATTTTATTACATATATTGTCACACATAATTGCACACACGTTTGAATGATTCGAATGTTGAACATAGAAAGACTCGTCTACGGACGAGTCGTGTTGGGTGAACTCTCAAGTTCTTCCCAACACGTAACCTGACCCCCGGACCCATTTTCTCTTTAAAGGTTTTTCAATGTTTTCCTTAAAAACGGCGTGGCGACTCTAAAGAAATATCTTTTTTCGGCGAGTGTTCATTCACTTGGTCTTTGGAGGAATGGAAGAAGATCTTGTTGTAAGAGGTTACACAAATGCTAGCTTCTAAACCGACAAGGATGATTTCCGATCGCAGTCGAGATTTGTGTTTATGCCTAATGGAGGTGCAATTTGTTGGAAGAGTTCCAAGCAGAGTACCATAGCCGATTCTACAACCGAGGCCGAATATATAGCGGCATCCGATGCAGCTAAGGAGGTAGTTTGGATCAAGAAGTTCATTAGTGACTTGGAAGTTGTTCCAAGTATCTCTAATCCGGTGGCATTTTATTGTGACAATAATGGTGCCATTGCGCAAGCAAAGAAACCAAGGTCACATCAGTGATCCAAACATATACTTAGACGTTTCCATCTCATTCGAGAGTTCATTGATAGGGGAGACGTTAAGATATGCAAAGTATCAGCCGATGATAACATTGGGGATCCGCTTACAAAGCCCCTTGCACAAGCAAAGCATGATGGTCACGTTAGGTCCATGGGTATTCGATACACAGATGGATTCTAGTGCAAGTGGGAGATTGTTGGTGTAATGCCCTAGGCATTTAGTTATGTTTGACCTATAATCTAAACCACTATGTAATCGTCTTTATCATTTATTATAGAGAAAGTTTATTTGGTTCATTATATGTTTACATGTTTATTATATTGAACTTCGTCCCTAGTTGTTGTGAACAACTAGTATGAGTTGGTAATGGAAAATCATGGAAATGATTATATGCATGGAGATGCACATTACACTTATGGGTACTTGCTAGAGAACGAGTACTGGACTTGACCTACTTTGAGATTTATGACATGGTTTTTTGTCATGATTAAATCTCAAGATAGTCGTGTCATTGGAATCCTTCGTACCTGAGATTATCATCGTCTTCCACAAGATGAACGTTGTGTTTAATATAGTCTAACACTATCTTTAATCGGATAGCAATAAGGGCTATGTTAGTACAATTGGATTCTTGTAGGGAAAAATGATAAGTCAAGACGGGATTTGTCCCTCTCTGTTTGAGAGAGATGTTTGCTTGGGCCCCTCGATGAATAGTATTGATGAAATGTGTGGCCACACTCAAGATATTTGATAGAGATCAAATGCACTTGGATTATCAACATATTCGGAATCGAGAAAGCATTGAACATGTGAGTGACATGGACCATGACTCATGTTCAATTGGACATCGTGGACAAAGGGATTATGACATTTGATTTATCAAGGAATCAAGCTTTGATGTTATATTAATTGGGTGGATATAATGGTTTGATAGAAACCACTTATGTATTGTGAGGTCGATGTTTCGACTCACTACCAACATAATATAATTCCTATTGGGTCACACACAAAGAACGAATTTGATCATTAGCTGAAAATTGGAGATTTTGGGTTCTGGCACGAATCGTGACCAGGGTCACGACTCTTGCCCTGGGTCACGACTGGTGACAAGGCAGTACGACTGCGTTTTGAGCGTCAAAGGATTGACTCGTTGACTTGTTAACATTGTAGGATTGAGCACGACTCGTGCCCATGGGCACGAGTCGTTCCCTTGATCAGCACGCGTGCATATTTTGTCACGAGTTGTGATACGACTGGATTTTGGCTTAGGGAACTCGTGATTGCCTGGAATGACTCGTGGCACGAGTCGTGCCCAGGAGCACGAGTCGTGCCCTAAGCGAATTTCAGCCTGTACGCGTTTTCTTGGCCAGATTGGGTTTGGTGTTGGACAAGGCTTTTACCCTAATTGTTAGGGGATTTATATATGATATAAATACAAACATTTTTTTGGCAGTCATAACTCTCTCCCTACAACATTGTTCTAGGTTTATGAAACTCTAGAAAATAAATCCCAAAATAATTCCATAGTTTTGGCTTTGATTATTGAATATTAATTCAATAATCAAGAGGATCATCTAGCAATCCTACAAGAAGCGTTCTTTGTTCGTTTGCGTGTGGATCACCATTAGAGGGAGGTTGCTTTATCTCCTAAAGCTTGAAGATCTCAATTGTTGATTCATCACCAAGGTTAAATAAGGAAGAAGAAGTAGATCCGATTCGACATCAAAATTCTAAGCTTGAAATTTTGAGATCTATTTTGAGTAACATAATCGCATTCAAGGTATGTAAATATTTCATGTTTTTCATCTCTTCATGCTAGACAGATTCAAAGGCTTAGGGTTTTATTGTTGTATGAATATTTCCGCTGCGTTTGTAACCCCAAAACCCAACATCTACATTGCTATATCTATAAATACAAGCCATAATTCACATTATTTGGTACATTATATTTTGACTCTAAACTCTATCAAATTGATTTCTCTCCCTCACAAAGCAAATACTTACTCTCACGCCGGAGGGCCTTCGCCGGAGAAGCCCCGGCTTAGTTTACGTGTTTGTTCATTTGTTTCAGGCTATTCAATCGCCGGAGTACAACCGACCGCTGGATTTGGGCTGATCCGATCGTTTCTGGCAGCATCAGTTTGGTTCCATTGTCGGGAAACGATTCGAATACCCATTGAATAGCTTGGAATACCGTTCGCCTGAGCCTGTTTTCAGGCGAAAAATTTTGTTTTTGGCTGGAAAACTGCAGTTTCGCCTGGAAACTATTTTCGCCTGAAAAATTCGTTAATTGGAAAATCTGTTTTGTCCATAAATAATTGATTTTAGCCAGAATTACTTGTTTTGCCTGAATTCCGTTGGCCTGAAAGTTGTTCCCTGGGAAATTTGGGCCGGTTGCAATTTTGTTTGGTTTTTGATAAGAATTTAGTTTGAACCACAATTCTGATACCAATGGATGACGGAAATATCATCAGTGTTACTAACAAGGAGCAATGAGCCCTCGTCGAAGAAATTCCTCTGAACGGGACGGGTGGAGTGCTTCCTCCTCCACCTCATCGTAGGACCACCTCTCCTCGGCATGACTCTTCGATCTCGGAATCAGCCAGTTGCCGAGGTGGCTGTTACCAATCCTCCTCCTCGTCGTCCTCGAGGAAAGCAAGCTATGAGCAGATAGACGACGAGGAACGCTGAAGCAGGACGAGCTGAGAATTCCACTCAACACATTGATCGTCGTACACTCTTACATAAGCAAATGTAGACTTTGCAACATATTTATGAAACTCAAAATGCTCTGTTGCAATTGGATCCCGAAAACTCAATGGCCGAGTTCATCAGGTCTTCGGGGATAGGAAATTCTCGTGGAAGGGAAACTCAGGGTGAAAGGCGAGGTCGTCAAAGGAGCCCTCCTCATGGCCTAGATCCCCCTCACCATGAGCCTGCTGTACCACCTAAGCAAAATCTCCGAGATGATCCTCCTCGTCCTCGGTCAAATCATCATGGAAATGAGAATGCGGTGGTAAACCTGAGAAGCCGCGTAAACTCGAGGGAGCAGGAGGTTAACTCGGCTGACTTGCGAGCAAGGCTCAGTCAGGCTAGACATTTCTCCCCTCCACGTCGTAAAAATTCTCCTCGGCATAACAATCATCCTCGGCATAATTCTCCTCGTCACAGAAACATTATAAGGCTGAGGAGCCCTCGTCCGTACAGAATGATCATGCACCATGAAGGGGATCTGAGGAAAGATAAAACTCCATCTAGACGAGGATAGAACCACCGAGAGGAGGAGGAACATAGCAGGGTGAATGGTCACCCAAGAGAAAGGTCCCACCGAAGTTCCCACCGCAGTTCTCACTGAAGTTCCCATTTCAGCTCTGAAAATGGGATTGAGGCCATAGAGTTGCTGCTCTTAAAAAAAGACTTGATGATATGGAAATGGGAAGGAAGGACAAGGAAGAAGATGAAACAAGTGCAACACGTTCGTTCTCCCAAACAATTAATGATGTACCACCCAACCCTGCCTTTAAGGTCTTGAGTTTTAACAAATATGCGGGAAACACTGACGCACGGGACCATGTGCAAAGATTTGAATCGACCATGGCCCTCCTCGCCAAAGAGGATGATATTCTCTGTAAAGCATTTACAAGTACCTTCTCCGAAACAACCTTGACCTGGTTTCGTGAGCTGAAAAAGGGAAGCATTGATAGCTGGAGGGATATGAGAAGGAAGTTCCTAGATCACTTTGCCATGGCGGGGAAGAGGAAGAAAAGGTTGACTGACCTTGCTAACATCGAGCAAGGAAAGAATGAAACTAAGCTAAGCTATTATAACCAATTTCGAGCTATGGCAGACCAAGTAGAGGAAAGCCTCACTGACAGGGAGGTAATTGTTTGTTTTAATTCGGGATTGAGATCCGGACAACTCATCTATGAACTCTCCGTCAGAGAGCCAAAGTCCAAGTCTGACTTATACAACGTGGCTTATGCAATAGCCATGGCGGAGGAGAAAAGCAAGAAGAGGTCTGACAAAACAAAAACGGAAGCAGTTGGTACTCACCATGCTTCTAATGGAAATGGATATAAAGGAAAGAATAAAACTCGGGCTACTGAAAAGGCTGAGACCTTCACCCCTCTCACCAAGCCTATCACAGAAATCATGCAATTGGTGAATCTTCCACCTCCTCATCCACTCAATGACAAGCCAAAGTACCCGCGTGACCCTTCCAAGTACTGTGATTTCCATAAGGACCATGGTCACAACACTGAGAACTGTATCGCCCTCAAAAGAATGATCCAAAGGTGGGTTAATAAGGGCAAGCTCGATCGTTATGTCATGAAAAAGGATGGCAAGCGAAAAAGGAAAGAGGACGAGAGTGAAGACGATGACAAGGATGATGACACGGAGCAAAGGCCTCCTAGGGCCAAATTGCATGTGATTAGAGAAGAGACAGTCTCCACCGGAAAGTTGAGAGACCAAATTCATGAACTAAGCAAGGTCTATCACGTCCCCGCCTGGGTTCACAAGACAGAAGAAGTCATTAGTTTCTCCCCCAATTAATTGGCTGGAAGCCGCGCAGCCCAAGAACAGCCCTTGGTGATAAAGGGGAGAATTGACAACTGTGAGTCCGAGAGACTCCTTATTGACACAGGGGCCTCTCGATAGATTTTTTATTACTCTGCCTTCCAGATGATGGGCTTGAAAGATAGCATCCTGGAACCGTACCATGGTAGACTAGAAGGATTCACCAACCACAAAGTTGGTGCCAAGGGAACCATTGATCTATTGCTGGAAGTTGGTGAATATCCCTTTCGAACCAAGGCCACAATCACTTTCGTGGTCATGGATCTGACTAGTGACTATCACGCAATCTTAGGCATTCCAAGTCAAGCAAAACTTGGGTTGGTCGCCTCCCTTCCTCACCAACGAGTCAAATTTCCTACTCGTGCTGGAATTAGATGCGTGAGGGTGACCGCCAATGACTTCTTGGAGCATGTCGTCAAGAGCAGAAAATATCTCAACGGATGGAGATAGATACACCGTAGGATAACATGAAAATATCTAAGTCCATTAAAACTACCCACACCAGCTCTAGGATGAGCTTGATCATCGAAGTACCAGAAGAGGAACCCATAGTCCTAGAAATTGAGGAAGACCATGACATAGTTCCGTCTGTCCCAGAGACAGATCATGTTCTTGTCAGCGGCCAGAACTCTGGGGCCAACCCTGACTTGAGGATAGTCGACCTGCTCGACGTTGGCGAACTGATGGAAGAGGAAGGCCTTGACATAAATGGTAACGAGGGTAGGAGACTTAGAGAGATAATCATTTAATCTATAGAGTTCCGTGACGGTCCAGAAATGGAGACCGTAGATGAACTGGAAGAAATAATCATCAATCCTGACTATCCAGAATAAAAAATCAAAATTCGGGGCCAGCTCTCCCAGGAAGAAAGGGAAGAAATCGTTACCCTTCTGAAAAATAATCTAGATATCTTTGCCTGGAAAGTCGAGGATATGAGAGGAATCAAGGAAGAAGTAGCCCTCCACCGCTTGGAAGTTGATCCATCCGCCAAAACTATCAAACAGACTAGGAGGATCTTTGCCAATGACAAGGAGTAAGCTATCAAGGAGGAGGTGAAAAAATTACTAAGCGCCGGAATCATAAGAAAAGTGAAATACCTTGTTTGGTTGGCCAACGTTGTAATGGTTAAAAAGCAAAATGGGAAGTGGTGAATATGTGTTGATTTCACCGATCTCAACAAAGCCTACCCGAAGGACAGTTACCCTCTCCCAAAAATTGACAAGTTGGTAGACTCCATAGCTGGACACCGAACTCTCAGCTTTCTAGATGCCTATTCAGGCTATCATCAGATCAAAATGGCGAAGGAAGACATTGAGAAGACAGCCTTCCAAACATCTGGAGGGAATTATTGTTAAATCATGATGCCCTTTGGGCTTAAAAATGCAGGTGCAACCTACCAACACGTGGTCAACGAAGTTTTTGGGGAGCAAATAGGCCGTAACATGGAGGCCTACATTGATGACATGGTGATAAAAACCAAGGATGGTAGTCACGCCCCTGACTTGGAAGAAACTATTAACAATCTTCGAGCCAACAACATGAAGTTAAATCCAAGTAAATATGTGTTCGGGGTGACTACCGAAAAATTCCTAGGCTTCATGGTATTACAAAGGGGAATCGAGGCAAACCCTGAAAAAATTAAAGCCTTGATTGACATGAAGGGACCTACCAACATTAAGGAGGTTCAGAGATTGAATGGAAGGATAGCGGCTCTTGAGAGATTCATTACCAAGTCCGCTGAAAAATCACTGCCTTTTTTCTAGGTCTTGAATGGGGACAAGAGCTTCTCCTGGATTCCCGAATGTACCGAAGCATTCCGCCAGTTGAAGGAGTACTTGGGATCCCCTCCCTTGTTGAGCAGTCCGATTACCGGCGAGATGCTATATGTCTTCCTAGCCGCCACGGACCACGCAATTGCAGCTGTCCTAGTCCGAAATGATGAAGGTACTCAGAAACCAGTCTACTATGTCTCCAAGGCATTGTCAGATGTGGAGAGTAGATATTTCAATGTGAAAAAGGTAGTGTACGCTTTAGTAATTACATCGAGGAAGCTACGTGACTTCTTTTCTGCACATCCCATCACTGTGTATACAAACGAGCCCCTGAAGAAAATCTTTCACAAGTTGGATAGCTCTGGACGTCTCCTCAATTGGTCTATCGCTCTTACAGAGTTTGATATCACGTACCAACCAAGGAAGACCCTCCTAGCTTAGCCTTTGGTTGATTTCATGGTCGAAACTACCTTCATGGGTGAACACGTCCCCACCTCCCGTAAGCATAACACACCGGAGGAAGAAGGGTCAACCATCGAGCTCCCATCCAACTGTTGGATCCTATACACGGATGGCTCAGCTACAAAGGATAGAAGCGGAGCTGGAGTTGTGCTAGCAAGTCCTGAGGGAGAGCACACCATACAAGACATCATTAGATTCAAGTTCCCTGCCTCCAACAACCAGGCCAAATACGAAGCTCTAATATTTGGCATCGAGTTGGCTTCTTTCTATGGAGCAACCAAAGTTGCGGCTTTTTGTGACTCCCAACTCGTGGTCAAGCAAGTGAAGGGAGAGTATAACACACAAAATCCTATACTTACTAAGTATAGGGACCTGGTCCTAGATATGATAAAGAAGCTGGAGTTCTTCGAAATCAGTCAGATAGGCAGGGAAGACAATCAAATAGTGGATGTTCTATCTAAACTAGCAACTATGGAGGTGATCGAGTCCAACTCTAAACCCTATGTAGTCTTTGCGGAAGAACCCGCTTATGAGAGGTTACAAGTAATGCTCCTAGATGGAGAGGAGAGGTGTTGGATAGATGATTACATGGATTACATCGAGAAGAGCCAACTCCCAGAAGATGAGGCACAAGCTAAACTTATCAAGAAAAGATCACCAAGGTTCATTGTAATGAACGGAGTCCTCTACAGACGATCCTTCACTAAGCCCCTGCTGAGGTGTTCTATCCTAAGGAAATTGAGAATCTCTTGGCCGAAGTTCATCAAGGCGTTTGCAACGGACACCCGGGGGCCAGAACCCTAGCCGATAAAATCATCCTGCTAGGTTACTATTGGCCAAACCTGAGGGAGGACGCGCAAGCCTACATGAAAAAATGTGACAAGTGCCAGAGGTATTCTGAAATTCCTAGACTCCCGACAGTCGAGCAAACTCTCATAATACCTACGTGGCCATTTGTTATGTGGGGGATTGACATCATCGGACCCTTCCCTCCTGCCCGAGGTAAATGCAAGTATGTGATAGTAGCAGTCGACTACTTCTCAAAATGGATTGAAGCAAAAGCATTGGCCAAGATAACTGAGGAAAATGCAATCAACTTCGTCCATGACCACATTTGGTGTCGCTTTGGGGTCCCACACACCATCATTTCAAATCATGGTCTCCAATTTTCTACAACATTCACAGCCGAGTTGAGAAGGGTAGGAGTTCGCCACATCAAGTCATCTGTAAGCAGACCCCAATTCAATGGACAAGCAGAGGAAGCCAACAAATTGATACTTACAGCCCTTACTAAGAACTTGGAAGGAAGTGATGGTAGATGGTTGGACGAACTTCCCTTAGCCTTGTGGGTTGTTCGCACAACCACCCGGGGGCCAACCGGGGAAACCCCATTCGCATTAACCTTCGGTTCTGAGGCTATGACACCAGTTGAAATGGCTATCCCTACTATAAGGAATTCTAACTACGATGAGCAAGTCAACAAGGTCAATAGGTTCCTAGACCTAGACCTAGTGGATGAAAAAAGACTAGCTGCTCAGTTGAGAATGGTGAATTACAAGTAAAGGACCAAGGTGTATCATGACAAGAGGGTCAAAAGAAGAGTACTCCAAGTGGGCAATTGGGTACTTAGAAAGATTGAAGCTACTTGCCGGAAGGCTGAACAGAACAAGCTCTCTCCAAACTGGGAAGGTCCCTACATCATAACTCAAGTCATTCGAGAAGGGACCTAAAGATTAAAGACTAAGGATGGGAAAGAGCTCAAGCATTCGTGGCACTCTGACAATCTACGAAAATACTATCATTAGTTGTAGTTTGTTTTTTATGTAATAGATTAGTCAGTCTTTTACTTTTCTAGCAAGATAGGATTGCAGTTTGATGTAATTAAGTTCAGTTTATGAAATTTACTTCTTCAACATGCAAAGCAACTATAAAGACAAACACTGGAAGACAAGAAGCTCCTCCTCGGCCTTCAAAGGGACATGCTCCCACCATTAACCACCCAAGACCAATGACCGAGCGAGTCCTTCCTCATTAGGGCAGGTGAGATCATAAACATCTAAAACCTATGTACGAGTCACCTTCCTCGGCATAAGGAGATGAAAAAGAAGGAAGCCTCACGTCTGGCCAAGGAAACACCTCTGCCTAAAAATGACTATTGGCAATCCACATCTAAAACCTATGCACGAGTCACCTTCCTCGGCATAAGGAGATGAAAAAGAAGGGGAAGCCTCACGTCTTGTCGAGGAATCACCTCGGCCTAACGGCTACAGGCAAAACCATCCTAGACATATGTACGAGTCATTTTCATCGTCATAGAGAGATGAAAAAGAAAAACCAACAGTCAAGATCGAGGACCTCCTCCTCGGCCTAATGACTTGAACAGGCATTGCCAAGCATCTAATACCGAGCTAGCCTCCTCGTTTTAGATTATCAAAGGTGAAATACGAGGAACCCCTCCTCGGCTTTCCCAAATATAGGCTTGTTCTTGTGAAAAAACCACAAACAAGCATTCAAACAAACAGTTCATATATCAAAGCATAAAGTTAATGACAATGTGAAACGGAAGAAAGTAATTATCATTGATATTCAAAAGGAAAGGTACAAGGAGACCTATGCTATTACATCAAAATAGAAAAAATCCAAAGTATGCTCACCGGTAAAAGGCTCCTCAAAGAAAGCTCGCGTCGCGGCATCATCCTCTGTCTCGGTATCGATGGAAGGAAGGGTGACTTGCTAATTTGAGCGTCAATTCGAGTTTCCTCGTTGATTGGCTCCTCGGAATTTATCCCCTCTACCTCCACCTCCATCTCATCCTTGATATTCTCAATTAAAGCATTAATATTGTCAGGATCGACGGAAGGAGGAATCCAGGCTTCTCGGCCTGCCTGAGCATCCTGCTCGGCAATTACACTTAAAGCATATTCTGTGAAGGGAACCACATTGTGAAGAGACCGAGCAGCCTCATCGTACCCGTCCTGGCAAATAAGATGAGCAATGGAGGCCAGATCCAGGCCATGGGAGGTGTCCACCATGAGACGCCGGGCTAGATGCATGTAGCCATCCATGAACATGGTGGCTGTTTTGTCATTAACAGCATCAGTGAAGGCCGGGCTGTACTTAAATCGGGCAACTGCATCCTCTTTCTTGGAAGGAATGCTAGCCTCCAGCTTTAGTCGTGCAGCCTTAGCCCCCTCGGCCTGAAGCTTTTCCAGCTCGGCAATCTTAGCCTCTTTGAGCCTGAGGGATTCCTCGGCTTGCACCTTGGCCTCCTCGGCCATCTTTTCCGCCTCCTCGGCCTTTGCCTTAGTCGCCCTCTCAGTTTCCAGCTCTTCCCTCAGAGCCTTCATCGAACCAGCAGCTGCTGCCACCTCGGCCTCTCCCTTTCCCAGTCTGGCCCTGAGCTTGGCAATCTGCTCATCCATGGCCTTATTGTGTATATTTTTGTAGGCAACCAGGGTAGCAAGCTGCAACAAAGAACGACGTCAGCAAAAATTCTTAAGTATAAAGTACAAGATGAAGTGTCAAGGAAGTTACCTCGCTTAGGATCAGGCCCTTCATGTTGGCCATGTTCTCCTTGTTGTTCTTGGCCCTCAACATACTTTTCAGCAGCTCCTCGTCCATGGCTCGTTGGACGACTGCTCGACCCAGTCTAACCTGGGGGCCCTCCCTGGCTAAAACATTGAGGCCTCTGAGGGGTAGTAGTTGGGAGATGAGTTGCCGAGCTAGCTGCTCGGCCTCTAGATAAGTCTTGATTGTTCGAGGGGTGAGTGCAGGAGGAGAGGAGGCATCTGCAGCCCTCTTAGAAGAAGGTTCCCCCTCGATAGCACCAGAATATGGCCTTTTTTGGCCAGACATCCTATGGACGAGATCAGTCTCAGCAGCAGGAGAATCAACTTACCTCTCCTCGGTATCAACAAACAGAAGTTGGGGGTTATGCCCCTTGGTCAATTGTTTCCCTTGGCTTCCCAAGGCCTCCTCGTCAGTGGCTTCCCCGACCGGCTTGACGGGGACAGTGGCGGCCTCCTTGGTAGACAGGATGACTTGACGACGGGTGGCATCAGCTTGCCTCTGGTCTATGGCCGAGGTCTTAGCTGCCCGTCTCTTGGCCTTGATCAACGCTAGTGGATCAGCATTTTTGGAGGCCATCTCAGCTTCCTGCTTAGCGGTCAAATCTACATGTACGAGGAAGAAACAGTTAGATTACGACATGATACACAACAAGAAAATTTTACAAGTGTAAAGGTACGATGAAGGAGGAATCATTACAGCCTACGACGTCCTCTTCTCTCAGACATTGATCCTTGGGATCAAGCTTGCAACGGTCACAATCAAAATGGAAGACCAAGCCGGGATGGATCCTCCAGTTATTAAATCTTCTTCCCCTGTTGATGGGGATGAGGGGCTCCAGACCATCCCTAGGGCCTGGAATGATCCCGGCCTGAATATAATATCGGTCATCCGTCTCCAGTGCCGACCAATCTAGAAGGCCTACCTCGGCAAACTCAGTCAGCCAAGCTATCAATGCCTCGGTCCATTCAGCCCTCAATACCTCCTTGGGCACAGCAGGAAGACGAGAGGGAGAAGTGAACTCCCAGCCTTGTCGGCTCTCCACTCTGATGACATGATTTTCCCAGCCAGACACCTTACTGGACATGGGAAGGATGATTTTGGGCTTCTTAGAATCACTCCTTATTAGTATGAGCTTAGTCTCCTTGACATACCCAACTGAGAAAAAATGGTGGAAGGCATATTGGGTAGGCTCAAACCCCAAGCTACGGCATAAGACAATGAAACCTACGAGGAACCTAACAGCGTTGGCTCTTTGCATGGCCGGGACGGCCTGCATGTCTCTTAAAAATTCATTTATGAAAGGGTCCAAAGGAAGTCGAAGTCCTTGCTGGAATTGTTTGAAGTAAAAATGGACGTGGTTAAGGCTATAATAGAATTGGTGCCTCTCTTCTTCGTTTTCAAAGGTGGGGTAAGGGAGATAACTTAGTTTATACTCCTCCCTTGATATCCCGTACTTAGAATACAACACCTCCAACATTGGCTCACCGGCCTTAACTTGTCTGGGCCTAGGAGTGTAAGCCCTACCTCGGCCAGATCTACCTCGGATAGATCCTCCTCGGCCCTCAGTTTGTTCTCCCTCAATAAAGGCATCCACTATGTTGGCCGACGTCGAGGCTTCACTTCCTCTTCCCGTCATATCTGCATAAAACCAAGGAAAGCAAGTCAACAAAATCTTCCAAGGCATCAAGACGGGGAAGAGGAAGATTATCCCTCCTCGTCATTTATAATAAGGCCAAGGAGGGAGCCTTACCCAAGAAGGGACGACCTAGATGGTCCGGCATCAGATAAAAGAGAATGATGTGGTCCATCATCTCGCCCCATCCGTGGAATACTACGATATTTCGGGATTCAGCATCAACTCGATCAATCCTAAACTTGCTCGGATAGCGGAGATCTTCCCTCGGACATCCATACCTCGTCAACATCTCCCCTATTTCCATCAAGGGCACCAACAACCATGGCCCCCTGTCCCTTCGGTAAACCCTAAGGTTGCCTTTGTGGTAGCCATGGATGACACGGGGGTTATGTTCCCAAGAACGGGCCATTTCTAAGAAGGGATGAAGGGGCAAGAATGTTCAAGAGAATGTTCAAGTACAAAAACTCAAGAAAAGCTTCGAAAGGACAACAATGGCGGTTTCTCAAAATCAAATTCAACAAAACCCAATGAAGTTACAAATTAAAATGTAGAAATCAGTAAATGGAAAAGAAATTATACCTTTTCTGAATGATTGATGAAGGATTCACGAGCGAAACCAAGAAACAGAGCACGAATCTGGGTAAATAGCTCAAGAACACGAACGGATTTTGAATCTCAATGTTTCGCTCTCAAACGCCTAAGGATGATAAAAGTTGGAATTGAAGGGAAACTTTGTTTTTATACCCTCACAAATGGGTCAGATCCAAGTGGAAATGGGTCAAAATGGGTCAAGCGCCGTCCTTGCCCCAAGCATTAAATGGGATAGTGGGTTCCTAAGACGTGTGTCAGGCATAGTGGACCACGCCCCATCATTGCACTATTAACCGACAGATAATGAAACGACACGGATATTGAAGCGACATTTGCCACGTGACGACTGTTTGTATTCTCGTAAATCAAGGACAAGATGAATTTCTCCTCATCATAGCCGAGCTAGAAAGTCGGGGGCCACTGAACAGTATAAACCGAGATACGAACTTGGGCTTAGTCCGGGCAAGGCCCAAGAGGATTGGGCTTTAAACATAATCCAACATGTCTCATATACGAGTAAAGAAATGGGCTTCCTCGTACCAAGTCACCACGTCATCCCCTAGGTCGACCTAGGCTTAACAGGCGAAATGATCAAGGCTCAACTCAAATACCGAGGGAGACCTCCCTCCAAGGCCGAGCTGGAGCTCCCTTGACGACGAGGCCTCCTCATCTATCAACCATCATGACCACTACTAGAAATAGACCTTTTACCGAACCGAAATTTCCGTCGGTAATTTACCATTTCTGTCGGTAAATGGCCATTACCGACGGATTTAGTCCGTCGAAGTCCGTCGGTAAAAATTGGTTGGTAATACCGACGGACCAATTCCGTCGGTATTTTCGGCGGATTGTCCGTCGGAAAATCCAAAATTCCGCCGAAAACCGTCCGTCGGCAATGAGGTACGCCGGCCGGTTTGCCGGAGACATCGCCGGAGGTTACCAACGAAAATATCCGTCGGTAAATATTAAAAAAATAAAAAAAGAAAACCCATTACCGACGGTTATATCCGTCGGAAACCTTAAATTTTACCGGCGGATATGTCCATCAAAAATCTAAACCCATTACCGACGGACATTTTCGTCGGTAATTAGTTTTATTTTTTTATTTTTAATTATTTACCGACGGAAATATCTGTCAGTAACGAGTTTTATTATTTTATTTTTTATTATTTACTGACGGATATTTCCGTCGGTAATGAGTTTTATTTATTTTTTTATTATTATTTACCGACGGAAATTTTCGTCGGTAATCTGTCCAGATTTTTTTAAAAAAATTCTGTTTTATTATTAAACCACCTGTAAACCTGTCAAACCTGTTTTAAACAAATCCCAACATATAAAGAAACACAAACAACCTGTTTCGCTTGAAACAACCATCCAAATCAAGCGAAACAGGAAAGGGATAAGGGGTAATGGGAAAGGGAAAGGGAAAAGGGGAAAGGGGAAGGGGAAAAGGGGAAAGGAAAAATGTTTTGTTTGAACATCAAATAAAGGGAAACTGTATCCAGCAACCAAAAGCAAAACGGGAAAGGGAAAAGGAAAGGGGAAAATGGAAAAGGGAAAGGGGAAAAGGAGAAAGGGAAACTGTTTCGCTTGGGGAAAAGGGAAGGGAAAGGGAAAGGAAAACAAAATCTGTTTGTTTGATTACATGTCAAATAAAATGAATGTTTAACTACCACGACCACGACCACAAGCGCTGCCGCTACCGCTACCGCCACCGCCACTTCGCCTAAGGTATTGACCGGCTGATGAGTCAGAAGCATTACCGCTATTAGGTTGCTGTGGTTGCAAATTCATGGTAGCCAAGTATTGTTGCATGCGCTTCTCAAACTGTTCCTCCAATATGCTCTGCACCTGGGCCTGCACCTGGCTCTGCATCTGCTCCACTTGCCTTTGAACCTCTCTCTGAACCCGATCATCAAACGCCTCTTGATCCACATGCTGACTGCCGGAGGAAGAAGAAGAAAAGTACTGCGTAGTAGGGCTGCGGAATGGCATGTTAAAATACCCCGCACCATGTCCTCCGAATCCAGGCAAGCGGTCTCCCTTTGGTTGCTTGTCTCAGAGGACAATGGCCGCCCAAAGCTTTTCACGAAAGGCGGGCCGCTCTGTGCTCTCAGGCTCCATACTTCCTTCTTCAATAGCCTCGTCACGAGCACGCCTATCATACTCTTCCTGGAAAAAAAAACATTATACACTATGGTAGAAAATAATATTTTTTTAACTAAATAATTTATAATTCACTAATAGAAAATACTATTAATACTTATATAAAGGGTCTAGTAATAAGGGTTAACCCATTGTGGCCCTGAGCCATCAGGAGCCTCCGCTGTATGTGTAGCCATAAACACAGCAGCTGCATCAGCCTCATCATCTCCGTGTTTCTTTCGCTTAACATATAAAAAAATTAAAACTTCAAAATTTCATCAAATAATAACAATATATGAATAAAATAGAATATTGCTTAATTTACAAACGGATAATAAATTAAGTAAGTTTACCATTCGGGACCAAGTCTCGCTGAAGTTAATCGATCCTCCAGTGTGCACACTCCCCCGCCCCTCTTGTGAGTTCCTATTATTTTTTGCAATTTCTGATTTTTTTTGAAAATTTTCACTATTCTAATAGGCTTCCCACTGCTCCCACGCACTATTCGAGAAATTAGTTGGAGGCAAACCATCCCTTAGCCACTTTTTTTTCATGTCATACACTTTGCCAGCGTACCGCTTAGCAACTAGTTACTTGAAAGCCTTCTCTATTTGTCGGTCGGAGAATCCGGGGCAAGAATATATGTGCTACAAAAATAGTAAAAGTAGTTAAATAAACAGGGAGTAAAATAGTTGTTGCTAATTAATTATTAAGCGTAAATTAGAACATAAAGATGAACAGGGGACTAATCTACAAACTTTACAAAGGAAAGAGAATTAAGTAATTTTACCCGAAACTGGCTATACCAGATATCGTACACATCTTTTGATATTGACTTTGGGGTGGGATAAAATTCCTCAAAACTCGCAACCTTCCCTCTCTTTGAACGATTGCCACCTCGACCCGACATATCTAAACTAGAATATTATATATGTAGACAGAATATGAATCAAGTAGAACAAAATTTAAATAGTAGGAAGCATTCAAAATAATGACTACATGTCCAAGCAAATTATGGAGTAAGATGTTTGCAGCCAATATACACTATGTGAAAAGAGAGTCCCACTACCACCATCACTACTACCACCACCACCACGCACCACCACTATAACTACCACCACCACTACTACCACTACTACCGCTACTACCACCACTACTACCACTACTATTACTAATACTACTACGTATACCACCACTACCACCACCACTACTACTACCACTACTACTACCACTACTAATACTACCACTACTAATACTATCACCACTATTACCACTACCACAACTACCACCACCACCACTCCACCACTACTATCACTACCATGGCCAAACTGTGTGATTTGGTGAGAACTTTTTCAAAGCTGGGAATCAAGCATTGTTCATTCCAGATCCACTACAATTACAAGAACCTATTTGAAGAACACACAGCAAAATTCAAGATTTTAAACCAACAAGTTCAAGTTATAGCACAAAATTAACAAAATAGAGAGGGGTATAGAGAGAGGGTTTACATTTATAATGAGCTGGAGTGGAAAATCTCAAGTCTTTTGCACAAGCATTTGGCCCAAAGATTGAAACTTTGAAAGTAGATTTACTAATTAATCAGAAAACAAGAAAATCCCCAACTCCACTTTTTGTATCTTCTACAAACTGAAGCCACCCATTTACAAAACAGAACTTTCCTCCAATTTTTTCAATCTCCACCTTCCATTTCCCCTGTTCTGAAAACTGAATTTGGGGGAAATGGAAGGTGGAGATTGAAAAAATTGGAGGAAAGTTCTGTTTTGTAAATGGGTCGCTTCAGTTTGTAGAAGATACAAAAACTGGAGTTGGGGATTTTCTTGTTTTCTGATTAATTGGTAAATCTACTTTCAAAGTTTCAATCTTTGGGCCAAATGCTTGTGCAAAAGACTTAAGATTTTCCACTCCAGCTCATTATAAATGTAAACCCTCTCTCTCTCTACCCCTCTCTATTTTGTTAATTTTGTGCTATAACTTGAACTTGTTGGTTTAAAATCTTGAATTTTGATGTGTGTTCTTCAAATAGGTTCTTGTAATTGTAGTGGATCTGGAATGAACAATGCTTGATTCCCATCTTTGAAAAAGTTCTCACCAAATCCGCGTTGGCCATGGTAGTGATAGTAGTGGTGGAGTGGTGGTGGTGGTAGTTGTGGTAGTGGTAATAGTATTAGTAGTGGTAGTAGTAGTGGTGGTGGTAGTGGTGGTATACGTAGTAGTATTAGTGGTAGTAGTGGTTATAGTAGTAATAGTTGTGGTGGTATAGTAATGGTGGTAGTGGTTGTACGTGATAGCAGTGGTGGAGTAAGATGTTTGCAGCCAATATACACTATGTTTGCATTTAAATAGTAGGAAGCATTTATTGTTCAAATCATGAGATAGATGTAATATTACATAGCATGTAAGAGTAACCAAGTAAAATTGAAAAACATGGTAGAGATGAAAAAAATGATTCTATTAATTGCAGACAAATTGGACAGTGATAAGTGATATAAAATGTAAACATTATATACAAAACATTATCTGAATTAAAACTAAACTGATTCATTCACTACAATCTTGATCACTATCACTACAAAATTCAATTTCTTCTTCACTAGTTTCCTCGTCGTCGTCGTCTTCCCCATCTTCATCATCGGACCCAGATATATAACCTTCTCCTTCCTCATCCTCCACATTGTCATACTCGATTTCATTGAAAGTGACTTCCTCCCCTAGTGGACGGGTGTTTTCGGCCATTAATGCTTCATCCTCGACATTATCATTCAAGGAAATAATCGGAGGTATAGGCATTTCCTCTTCCTGATAACAATCATTTAATGATGAATCAATATTTGAAGTAGACGTTTTTGCACGCAATGGTATATCAAAAGTGCTTCTTGCTTTGGTTTTCCATACGACCCACCATTCGCTAGACTCTCTTCGTCGACGGGGGTAGGGGGTCATATACACCTGTTGTGCTTGAGATGCAAGAATGAACACATCATCACCATTATGCCTAGAAGAATGCTTTAAGTCAACGAGATCAAAAGTACCATGTTTTGTAATGCCTCGCTCAGCGTCCCGCCACTCACAATTGAAAAGAACTACATAATTTCCAAAAAAGTACTCCAATTCAATAACTTCTTTCAATACGCCATAATAATCGAGATTTCCTTTAAGATTGACCCCACTATTCCAAGTTGATTTCGTTTGGCCATATTCTTCAGTGTGGAATACGTAGCCATTGACAAAATATCCCTTATATACATTCACTCTTAAGGATGGGCCGTGTGCTAATGCTTGTAATCTCGCACTTTTGCATCTCCACGGTTGTTCAAAATCTAAATAAAAACACATAGATAGTAAAAAACTCATACTTCAAATTCTATTAAAAACATTGAATTAATGAATTGGCATTTACATAATTATTAAACCAGGAGGGAAATTCGTTGTCTGTCCTTATTGAAATCAATTCAGGCGCAATGTCTCCAGCCTGTTCTTCGAACATACTGCATTCAAGGAGAACATAAAGTTGCTTAGTTCGTATTAAAGTTATTAGGATTAACATTACTTAATAACAAATGAAGAATGCTTACTTCAAGTAGTCCTCGACCTCAGCACAGTTAAGGAGAATATAGAGTTTAGCCGCTTCTAATTCTTTTTTGCTTAGCATGCGCGTGCACTTTCTATTGCCAAGGAATCGACCAGGAGAAGAAAAAACTGAAATTTTTCCATCGTGGATCGGTGACTCCCCATCATAATTGTGACCCACTTTAGTGAACCTTGTCTCAATGTCGGGGTGAAAATATGTTGAAACAAACGACACAATTTCATCGACAATCACTGATTCAGACATAGATGCCTCAACTTTTGCTCTATTACTCATTTTCTTTTTCAAACTCCCCAAAAATCGTTAAAATGGATACATACATCTGTACTGAACAGGTCCTCCAACTCTAGCTTCATAAGCTAGGTGAATTGGTAAATGCTCCATTGAATCAAAGAAAGATGGCGGAAATATCTTTTCAAGCTTGCATATTGTCACCACAATGCTCTCTTTGAGTCTTCTCATATCCTCAACACGAAGAGTGCTGGAAGTCAATGCTCTGAAGAATTCACTCAATTCTGTTACGGCAACCCATATTTCATTAGGGAGAATGTCCCTAAATGCAATGGGTAGTAACCTATCCAATAATACGTGACAATCATGACTTTTCAACCCATATACCGTCCCTTCTTCCACATTCACACAGTTGCCAATATTAGATGCATACCCATCAGGAAGTTTCAAATCTTTCAACCACTGCAGAACACGTTGCTTATCCTCTCTTGACAGAACAAAGGGAGCAACTGGTTTGAAATCTTTTCCATTAACTTTAACAATGTTGAGATCTTTACGATTGCAAATCGCTTCAAGGTCTAGCCGACCCTTGTCTGTGTCCTTCGTTGAGGCCTTAAAACCCATCACTGTATTGAAAATATTGTCAAACACATTTTTTTCAATATGCATGACATCAAGGTTATGTCTTATCAAGTTCGTCTTCCAATAAGGTAACTCCCAAAATATACTCTTTTTGATCCAGTTATGGTCTTTACCAAATCCGTCTGGTCTATCCTTTGAAAACAACTTTCCCCACCCGACATCAGACACCTCAGACACCTGCTCAAAAATATCCTCGCCACTCAGACGAGGAGGGGGGCCCCGACGCTCAACTCTATTTTTGGTAAAAGCATTCTTCTGTTTACGAAATGGATGGTCACTAGGAAGAAACCGTCTGTGGCAATCAAACCAACACTGCTTCTTGTAATGCTGAAGTGTGAATGCATCTGTATTTTCCATACAATACGGACAGGCCAATCTCCCATGTGTGCTCCATCCCGACATCATACCATAAGCAGGAAAGTCATTAATTGTCCACATCACTGCAGCCCTCATGTTAAAATTTTGCAACTTGAAAGCATCCCATGTCTGGACACCATCATTCCACAGCTGTTTGAGTTCATCCATCAGAGGTCGAAGATACACATCAATGTTTTTGCCTGGATTCGAAGGCCCGGGAATGAACAAACTCAAATACATATAAGGATCAGTCATACATAACCACGGGGGAAGATTATACACTGTGACTACAACATGCCAACATGAATAAGATTTAGCCCCTGGTCCAAATGGAGAAAACCCATCTGCACATATCCCCAGCCTTATGTTTCTAGGATCCGCAGTAAAATCAGGGTAAGTGGCATCAAAATGTTTCCATGCTTCACCGTCAGAAGGATGAGTCATCACACCCTCTTCACGAGGACACTCTTTGTGCCAACGCATGGCTTCTGAGCTTTCTTTCAATGCGTAAATTCGTTGCAACCTGGGAATTAGCGGCATATAACGCAATTGCGTCCGAGGCACATTTTTCTTGTGCTTGGCACTACCAAGGCGTGGTGGCTTATACCTACTAAGTCCACATATTGAACATGAATCGAGGCCCTCATTTTCCTTATAAAAAAGCATGCACTGATTCTTGCAAGCATCAATTTTAACATACCCAAGACCGATCTGCCCCACCAACTTTTTCGTCTCATAAAAATTGTGAACCATATTATTTTCTTCGGGTAGCATCCGTTGTCCCCATGACATGATATGATCGTAAGTATGCTGGCTCATATTTGTATCAGCCTTGATAGTTAGAAGCTCAGTCACTTGCTCTAACACTGTAGCCTTTGCACCAGGATGAATTTTCTCATTTGCAGAGTCCATTAAATCCATAAACTTCTTTGCAACAAGATTTGGCGCCTCTGTTGGATTAGGGTTCCAATAAAACTCTGGGCCAGCCGCATTTCGAACCATATCATCCAAACCGACAGACGACTCCTCTTCATCAATCAAATGTTCAGGTTCCCTTGGCGGACCACGTGATACAGTAGGATGATTGCGACCACTTGTTTCAACCACATAACGCTCCCCGTGCGCTACCCATACCTTGTAACCATCAACAAACCCTGCCTCCAAAACATGTTTCTTTACCCATCCAACACTCAGATATTTTCTATTCTTACACTTTTTACAAGGACACCTAATCTTATAATCACGCATGCACTGGAGATGCGCTCTAGCAAACTCCACGAAATGTTCTAAACCTTCTAAGAATTGAGGTCTGACACCCCTTCTACCGGGATTACTATGATTATCCATCCAACTACGATCTTCTCCAGACATAATTAACTCCTGCATTTCATAATATATTAACAGTTTAGATGTAATTAACGCATTATAATTCCCTAAATTTGGATTACAAACTTAAAAGCAACAAGACACTTCATTTAGGTTTAGAATTGGGGTTGGCTTCTATCGCACACATCTATCACATTTTTTTAATTATTAATATTTTGAATAATTTTAAATATTAATATTTAATTCTTTGTTGTAAAGTATATCATTCCCTAGGGTGAAAGGACAATTCATGTCCATTAAGTTTAGAATTAGGGTTGGCTTCTATCCCATCCCGAAATACACGTATGAATTGCAAATATCACTTTATCTACTTGCTTTATAATCGAAAATCAAGAAATTTCGACAGCATAACCCCATGGTCTCCAAGTGCACGACGTAGCCTAGGTCAATCAAACACTATCGATTAGAATCGACAGTGTGTAATCAACCATGTCTAGTATACACTCAGAGAAAAATAGGATTAATGCAACCGAAATATCTCAACTATCGACTATTCAAGCAATTTTAATAGACAATGATGATATTTACAAAATCATATAATCGTGCATTTCAAGACTGTCCACACGGACAATTTAAGAATCGATGACTACATAAACAGTTAGGTAGTGTGCGGCAGATTATACATAACCCAATAATTCTAATTCAAAACAACATTTTCACCAAATTAACCCCAACTTCATAAATCTACATATACCCACATACATAAACATGGCAGCCATGAAAAAATAACTTACACATACCAAGTTATAGATTCTCACATATGAAATTTGAACATATATAACATATTTTATCAATTCTAACATCATATAACATTCATAAGCATCAATAATTTGATTGAAACTCAAAACCCATACACACATACAAACCCACATACTTATATACCCACAACACACACACACACACATAGAATAACAACATCACTTAAATTATGAAACTATAACAAAGAATCCATCATACTTCAACTCAATTTCATGGGTTTAATTTGATTTCCAAAACTCTTCATTTCACTTTTCTTTCTTACTTTCTTTAAAAGCTTTTTCTTCTTCTGTTTGCATTTTAGAAGTGTATTCATTAAAAAACAATCACACGCACAATAACAGTATTTGGGAGAGGGAAACCTGTGTATGCATACCATAAAAATCATCATGTTGGAAATCATTAGTTGACTGACAAAAATTGAGCAAGGATATATGAATAGAATCTTTAGCAATAAAACTAGTCAACTACTCAGCAAGTTTGCTCAAAAAAATGGATGAGATAAAATTTCTAATAAACATAAATGTAAATGTTGATAGCCTACTGATTAAATCACTAGACAGGGTGAGAATTTCATACGTTGCAAGCTTTATGGCAATAAGTGTATCTTCATTCCAAACCCAAAATAGCAACCAATTCAGCACTACCTAAGTTCATAATAAAACAAAAAAAAAATTAAAAAGTCTATTTAGGGATGTAAAGGCTCGGACCTTACCTCAGTCAGTAACCGGCGACGGCAAATAAGGCAAAGGCTCGGAATGTGCCTTGGTTCTGCACTGTGTAAATGGCGACTCCACTGCGAAGGGGACTACTACGCCTGTGACACTAATGAGAGAGAGAGAGAGAGAAAGAAAGCGAGTGAGAGAGAGAAATCGATTGAGAGAGAGAAAGGGATTGAGAGAGAGAAAGAGAGCTTACCGGCGATGGCGACGGCAAACGGCGAATGGAAAGCTCGGCGGCGACGGCGTTGTTCAGAGACTAGGGTTCGCGTTTGTTTGCAAATGAGCGTATACTGATGAAGGCGTAATAAAAATGGGGAAATTTTCAATTTATATATGGCTTTGTTACCGACGGACACCGACAGACTAAGTCCGTCGGTATTACCGACGGAATTAAATCCATCACCGACGGACAAAACAAAAATTTTTAAAAAAATATTTCCCGGTAAATGAAAATTAATTTCCGTCGGTAAATGATTTTTTTCCGTCGGTATTACCGACGGACGTAGTCCGTCGGTAAAATTCCGTCGGTAAAAGCCCTGTTTCTAGTAGTGGACGGGTTTCTCCATTTGTCTCTTACCTCTTCCCCGGCTCATCGTAGGCCGACCTGGCCACGTATGACGAGGAGAGGTCATCTCGGCTTACCGTGCAGAGTTACAGTTTATACTAGTCCTAATCAATTAAGGACATTGAGCGGTTATAATCTTTCTAGAATTATAACCGCCTCACATATCAATTCAGGCCCAACAAGGACTCATCAAATATAATCCTCTTAGGATTCATATCTTATCTCTTAGCAATACAATTCAACATGGATTCTACATTTCTATATCTATAAAAACAAGCCATAATTCACATTATTTGGTTCGTTATCTTTTGACTCTAAACTCTGTCAAATTTATTTCTCTCTCTCACAAAGCAAATACTTACTCTCACGCCGGAGGGCCTTCGCCGGAGAAGCCCCGGCTTAGTTTACGTGTTTGTTTATTTTCTTCAGGCTATTCAATCGCCGGAGTACAACCGTCGCTGAATTTGGGCTGATCCGATCGTTTCTCGCAACATCAAGATTAATATAATAATTGTGGCTTCCATTTAACACAAAATGCTTCTCGTCTATCGAGATCAAAATCAGGAGATAAGGCCATATAGCAGGTTTTTCGGTGAACACAAATGATATGAGGACCACTAATGACTCTAGCAAACAATGAGCTGCATGTGAGTTACCCTATGAGCAAGACAACTCTTCTATTGTCAATTTCCTCGAGTGACTGATAGATATGCTTAATAAAAGTGATCAAGTTGGTATAATAGTGGTTGCTAACTGCTAAGATAACTTTAGGTGTTTAAAGCTTGGGGGAGTTGGGGCTTACACATAAATATACAACTGTGTCGATTGCCATTGATCAGTGGCGGACCCAAAAGCTTTTCAATGGGATTGATGAATGGCGGACCCAAATGTCTTATATTTGATGTATTTCCTTACCGTCTAATGTAATTCCTATATACACTACTAAATATTTTTCATGCATTTTAGTATAAAACGTATTTTACATTTATTCAAAATATTTTACATTGTGTTATGTGTTTTATACATTTATTGTCCGTTTTATCACCGTATCGTTGCATAAAGACAGCGCTGTAGCGATTCCACGTCCTTTAAAGGTCTCATGATTGTTGTAAAATAAATCTATGTACCTTTCTTTTAATTAATAGATCTCGTTTGGCAAAAAAAAAAAATTAGAAGAAGAAAAAAAGCCAAGTGAGCAACTATTACAAGGGTAATTGCAGTCAGTGGCAAATCCAGAAAATTATGGGAAGGGGTCAAGTTTGTTTTAAAAATAAATACTATAATTAAGGCATCCAAATTTATCTTTAAAAAGGAGGTTAAAAAATTATTTACTGCAATTTTAATGAAAATTAAAGAGGTCGAAATTAATAAAATTACTAAATTTAGGGGTAAAATGTCATTTTTTTTTTTTAATTTTAAGGTGCGAAATTTGACAAGTTTCAAAGTTGAAGGGTAAGTAACCCCTTGCCCATAACCTGGTAAAGTCAAGGTCAAGCATTCTTTGTCTTAAATAGTCGGTAAAGCTATTTCATTCTTTCGAAAGTTTTGTGTAGCTAGGAAACCTAGTCAACTCAACAGAACACGGATGTGAGTACAGATGTGAGATACAACTGTTCACACATCCATAATTAAGCTGCGGAATAAAATAATAAAACACAAAAATTATAAACGTTTACTGGTTTTGATCCCAGCAAACAAGGCTTACGCCCAAAAATCTTTTCACTATTAAAACTGTGTTGCTTACAAAAACACGAATTAGTGAAAACTAAAATACTAAAATACTAAATAAGTTCTAATCACCTTCTACGATAAGAACGGTCTCCCTTTCCCAAGAAGATCATATTCTAATCAGAAGTAAAACAAAGAACTTGAAGAAAAACTAGATGTGAGTTCGAATGTAAGACACAACCTTCTCTCACAACCTAAATCGGCAATATTAAAACGTGAAGAACAAATATGAATTGTCTTCCAAAATTCTTAAAGCCGTATCTTCTTTTTGTGCTGATCTCTTGTATTTATAGACACCTTGAAAAGATCTTCACGAATCCAAACTCTTCCATATGTAAGATTTCAATTCCTACAAGAAAACATAAAGCACACTCACAAAAAAAGAGATTTGTTAGTAGGTTAGTCCTAGTCTAAATATATGTCCATAAATAAAAGATATTTACATATTAACAATGTCCTTTTCATAATAGGACAATATAAATCTTTCAAAGAAAGTCATAAAATCAACTTATGATTCGAATTTAGGAAACAAAATGTTTCCTAAAATCTCACTCTTTCAATCTCCTCCTATTTTGGACTTTCTGGTCAAAACTAAAGATTTTTTTTATGAGACTATTATGACCAACATTTTCAGATTTGAAAACTCCCCCTGAATGGATGTGTGTGCAGATGTGTCAACACATCCACACAAAACTGCATAGAACA
This sequence comes from Adenophora triphylla var. japonica, assembly GCA_022495995.1. Classification (NCBI taxonomy): domain Eukaryota; kingdom Viridiplantae; phylum Streptophyta; class Magnoliopsida; order Asterales; family Campanulaceae; genus Adenophora; species Adenophora triphylla. The sequence goes on along the minus strand of JAFEMH010004520.1, from coordinate 80,046 downwards.
AGTCAGTACTAAAAGTTGCAGTTCAACAAACATAAACTAAAGTATCCATTCAGCAAAAGTATCAAAAGGATTTAGGGATTACAGACCAAAGTTTAAAAACTAACAAATATCAAAAGCATAATAGAAATTGTTTATGAGAACCACCAGAACATAAAACAAACTAAACTCCCCCTGAGTTTTACAATTCCCAGCTTCTCCATGAGGATAAGTCAACAGCAGCTGCAAACACAGAATCATCATTATTACCAGCAGCACCAGCACCATCAGCAGATTCATCTCCCCCTTTTTTACTAGAAAGTGTAGAATGCCATCTCTGGAGTCTAGCTTTTAGAGCTTTGAGATTATTTGCATGAGATTGGGAGGCATTCATTTGAATATTCAGAGCTGTAGTGAGAGCTTCAGCAGCAGTAATCTCAGCATCAAGATTTTTCATTTGAGCTTCAAAGGAATCCACAGATGTGCGGCTGGATGTGCCCACATCCTGCATTGAAATTTCTGGAACAACTCCTAAAGGAAGATCAACAAATCTTTACTTTGCATCCAGCAGGGTTTTGGTCTCTTTAAACAAATCAAACTTGCTTACTCTAGCTTCACCCTTTTCAGCTTTCATATGAGACACCTTTGGGTTTGCTTGATATCTAGCACAAATTCACAGACTATACATAATGTCAGGTCGACTAGCTGTGAGGTATAACGAGCAGCCTATCATACTTCTGTATATGGTCTGATCTACATCCTCACCATCTGAGTCATGGCTGAGCTTTTAGGAAGATCCCATTGGTGTTTTGAGGTGTGAGGAATGTTCAAGATTGAACTTTTTCACAAGATTTTTAGCATACATGGACTGAGAGATGAACATGCCTTCTTTGAATTGTTTAATCTGTAAGCTTAAAAAATAGTTCAACTCTCCTACCATACTCTTCTCAAATGTGGAGGTTATGCTTTCCACAAAGGTAGTTAGCATAGAATCAGAATTCGACCCAAACACAATATCATCCACATAGATTTTAGCCACAAGTATCTCCTTTTTATTTTTCCTCACAAACAGAGTTTTGCCCACCTCACCTCTCTTGAATCCTAGGTGAAGTAAATGGTCAGTCAACCTACCATACCAGGCTCTAGGAGCCTGTTTCAGCCCATACAGAGCTTTCTTCAGTTTGTAAACATGGTTTGGGTATCCTAGATCCTCAAAGCCCTTAGGTTGTTCAACATAGGCTTCTTCATTCAATACCCCATTTAGAAAGGCACTCTTAACATCCATTTGATGAAGAGTGAGCTTGAGGTAGCAAGCAATGGCCAACAAGAGTCTAATGGATTCAATTCTGGCAAAAGAGGCAAAGGTTTCCTCAAATTCAATTCCTTCAATTTGAGTATAACCTTGAGCAACAAGTCTAGCCTTATTCCTAATTATCCCTTTCTCATCAGTTTTATTTTTGAAAAACCATTTTGTTCCTATGACATTTCCATGAGAGGGCCTAGGGATAAGAGTCCAGACATCATTCTTTTCAAACTGATTTAACTCTTCTTGCATGGCAAGAATCCAGTCAGCATCTTTTAATGCTTCAGTAATGTTCTTAAGTTCAATCTTTGAAACAAAGCAAAAACTTACCTAGGAGTATGCTGATGAGCAACTCCACAATCCAACAAGCTTTCTCTAGTTTACCTTGTCTTTTTGCCTTGTTCTCATATGATCATGCACATCTCCCACAACTTGTGAAGTGTGGTGATTTTTCTGGATTTTAGAGGGAATGTCCCTTGATCTATCCATACATCCATCTATGTTACCTTCTGGAGTATCATCCCTAACAGATTCAGAGGAACTATCCTCAGATTCAGGAGTTTGGGAGGATGTGGGGATAGATGTGGGTGCAGATGTGTCCACATCCTTTTCTGCTTCTGCACTTGTTTCAGTATCAGGTTCCTTTTTGTTTTCCACAGCATCTGTATATGTATCTTTCCAGTCCATCAAACAACCTGAAACATCATCCTCAGCAGTTTTGAGGTTAAGATCAAGTGAATCATTAAAAACAACATTGGCAGATTCCATAATGGTTTTTGTTTTCAGATTAAAAACCCTATAAGCTCTACTGTTAGTGGAGTATCCCATGAATATGGTTTTATCACTCTTGGAATCAAATTTGGACAAGTATTCCCTATCATTAAGGATGTAGCATATACACCCAAACACATGAAAATACTTTAGAGTGGGTTTCTTGCCAAGAAGGATTTGATATAGTGTCACAGTGCTTCCAATTCTGAGGAACACTTTATTGCCAATGTGACAGACAGTATTCAAAGCTTCTGGCCAAAATTTCTTGGACAGATTTTTAGAACTTTGCATAACTCTGGCCATTTCTTGCAAGGTTCTATTCTTCCTTTCTGCAACTCCATTATGTTTAGGAGTGATAGGAGCAGAGAATTCATGAGTGATTCCCTTGGAGTTACAGAAGGTAGTAAACATTGAGTTCTCATATTCAGTGCCATGGTCAGATCTAATCCTCACAGACTTAAGACCACAAAGATTTCTGACCCTTTTATACCAATTTTTGAACTCTCCTATAGTCTCATATTTTTCCCTTAAGAACATCACCCATATGTACCTCGAATAGTCATCAACACACACAAAAGCATATTTTTTCCTACCAAAGCTTTCTACCTCTTTAGATCCCATCAAGTCTGTATGAATCAGCTCTAAACACCTAGATGTGAAGCATTGTTGGAGCTTTTTGTGTGAAGATTTTGTTTGTTTTCCCTTTTGACAGGAAACACAAACATCAGTATTCTTGAAACTTAGATTGGGGAAATCCTTTATAGCTTCAAACCTTTGAAGTCCTCTAACTTTCTGCTGCAAGCATGCCCTAATTTTTGATGCCACAGATTGACATCATTAGCTTTGGAACTTAGGCAAGACAGGTTGTCACCAAATTGGTAACAATTATCAGCAGATCTCGGATCAGTGAACACACACTTATTTTCTTTATCAAACACATCACACAAGTATTTATCAAATTTCACATAGAGGTCATCATCACATAGTGAAATTATCCGAATCCGGCTGCGCGGGCCCCGACATCTCGCGGTTGTCGGGAGGTATCGCTGCGTTTATTTGGAGGAGTCGCCACGTCGTTTTGATTTAGCCCAAAATATTGAAAAAAGGCTGGTTTAAAAACTGTTGTTGTGTGATGAGATTTTGAGTTCGGAGGTCAGGTTACGCCTCGGGAAGAGAATAGCAGAGCTCACCCGAGTTGCCTCGTATAAACGAGTCTTTCGATACCCCTCTTTCTTTAAAAGTTGTGTGTGTGTATGTACTTTTAAAAATGCATGCTGTATATGATGTCTACATTGTATGCTATGTATTGAAATAAATTGAAATAGTGTTGGAAGGAAGTCTTAACAATGTTGGTTCGTGTCTGTCTTCCACTGGGGAATAGTGTTTGAGTGTGAATAGTGCTCCGGGAGGGACCGGGACTGCCTCGGGGATGTACCGGTGTCTGCGGACAGAGCTTCGGTGTGCCTCGAGTGTCAGGTGTGTCCTCGGGCAGAGTTTTGGCGTGCCTCGGGATCGTTGATTATACTCGGGCAGAGGTTCGACGTGCCTCGGGAGTGTCGGTTGTACTCGAGCAGAGGTTCGGCATGTGTCGAGATCGTCGCTTGTACTCTGGCAGAGGTTCGGCGTGCGTCGGGATGCCTTGGGATTGTTGACTGTACTCGGGCAGAGGTTCGGAATGCTTCGGGATGGACCGGCAAGGCTTCGGAATGCCTCGGGAGTGCCTCGGGGCAGCTTGAGAGCGCTCGGCAGGGCTTCGGAGCACCTCGAAGGGGCTCGAAATGCCCTGGAGGGAATCGAAAGGGACTGGGAGTGCCTCGAGAGGACTTAGAGGGGAGCCTGAAGGCGGGGGGGGGGAGGAGAGAAGGGAGATGTATGAAAAATGAGAGGGGGAGCTCTCTATTTATAGGGGGAGGAAAACTGCAAAATGGTCCGTACGGACCACATTGCAAAACCAAATTTTTTGTTTTCCTGGATTTAAAGGAATCTCGTGGACTTTATGGGGATTTTGAAATTATGCTGTCTGGGGTGCAAAATGGTCCGTACGGACAATTATGCAGGCCAGATATTTTGCAAAATTTCCAAAAAGTCCTTTTGCCTTATTTTATCCCAGAAAGGTCCCACCTTAGTTAGGTTGGTGGTTTTTGAGGTTTTTGAAGGTTACGGGTGTTCGGGATCACGTTTGTGTGAGTCCGCGGTGTTTTCCATGCGTCGGAAGGGAGCAATCCAAATTGGGGTACTTACAAAAAGCCCCTCGGCAATGTCATTTATGAAGAAAGTGGGGTCTTCGATAAGATAAGGGTCCCGATCAAGATCACTTGCTGGGAGAGAGGGTGACCGTCACTACTAGAAAAAGGTGTTTTAGCGACGGAAATTTTCGTCGCTAAAATTAAATTTCCGTCGCTAAATATAAACACCGGCGGAAAATTCCGTCGGTGGTCCGCCGCTACCAGCCCGTCGCAGTGCTCCGTCGGGTCAATTTCCGCCGGTATTTTTTGATTTTACCGACGGAATTTAATTCCGCCGGTGATTTAATTATTCCAGCGACGGAAATTTCCGCCTTTAAATCAATTTAATTTAAATAAATTTTTATTTCAGCGGCGGAAATTTCCGTCGCTGTAATAAAAATTAATTAAATTAGATTAATTTAAGCGGCCGAAATTTCCGTCGCTGTAATAAAAATTAAATTAAAATTAATTAATTTCAGCGGCGAAAATTACCGTCGCTGAAATTATTTTATTTTAATTTAATTTTAATTTCAGCGGCGGACTGAAATTATTTTAATTTAATTTAATTTAATTTTTATTACAGCGACGGAAGTTTCCGCCGCTGAAATTAAAATTAAATTAAAATAAAATAATTTCAGCGACGGTAATTTTCGCTGCTGAAATTAATTTATTTTAATTTAATTTTGATTACAGCGACGGAAATTTCCGCCGCTATAATCAAAAATTAAATTAAAATTAATTAATATAGCGGCGGAAATTTTCGTCGCTGTAATTAAAATTAATGAAAATAAATTAATATCAGCGACGGAATATTTCGTCGCTGATTCTGAAATAAATTAAAAAAAAATTTAAAATATCAATAAACCAAAATTTTTTGTACCTGATATAACAATTCAATTTATAAAACTAAAACTATAAAAACTAAAAATCAAATATCAGCGTACCAAATAAAGACTAAATATCACCGTACCAAATCGGGAGGGGGAGAGGGGGGAGAGGGGGGGTAGAGGGGGAGAAAGGGGGGAGGGGCTCCCGCGGGTACCAAATATCTCAAATGTTTACAAACAAGTATAAAATAGTACAAACAAGTCTAAAATAGTCCGTAATCAACTCGGGGGCGGCGGAAATTACTGGTCTGAGTGGTCAAAGCCAATGTGACGAGCGCCAATTGTCTTTGAGTCTCTGCATGAGCCTCCGCAAGCTTTGCCCGCTCGCGTCTCTCCTCCTCCAACGCAGCCTCCAGAGTGTCGACCCTCGAATCATGAAACGTGGGCTGGGCAACATTTCGCCGACGGCCGGTCGACGTCGACGAGCATTGTCGCTCGTAATCCCCCATCCCTAACACTCGGGCTCCTCTCTTTGGATGTCCCTCAGAGGTGACCGAGTGCCAAACATCAGGCACGAAGGGGACGGGCTCGCCGGGAGGCGTTCCTTCGGGAAGAACGGCGGCTTGATATGCACTCTGTCAAAATAAAACAAACAATTATAATCATATAGGATATAGGGTATAGGGTATAGTGTATAGTGTATAGAGTATAGGGTATAGTGTATAGTGTATAGTGTATAGGGTATAGGGTATAGTGTATAGGGTATAGGGTATAGGGTATAGGGTATAGTGTATAGGGTATATGGTATAGGATATAGGGTATAGGGTATAGTGTATAGGGTATAGGGTATAGGATATAGGGTATAGTGTATAGGGTATAGGGTATAGGGTATAGTGTATAGGGTATAGTATATAGGGTATAGGGTATAGGATATAGGGTATAGGGTATAATGTATAGTGTATAGTGTATATATAGGGTATAAGGTTTAGGGTTTAGAATTTATTTATGTTTTCAAAAATAATATTTATTGACTCATATTTATTTTTTTGAGAGTAATTTAAAAAAACTTTCATATTTTATATAAATAAAAATAATGATAATTATTAAATTAAAATTAATAAATATTTATGATTTATTTATTTTTTCAAAAATAATTTTAAATATTTTAATGTTTTTAAGTTTGTTATTTTGTTAATTAGTTCTAAAAATAATCAAAAATTACATTTTATTATCAGCGACGGAATATTTCCGTCGCTGATAAATTAAAAAAAAAATTAAATTATCAGCGGCGGATATTTCCATCGGTGTAATATTTCAAAAAAAAATATATATTTTATTTTCACCGTCAGAATATTTCCGACGCTGATAAATTAATTTTTTTTTAATTTATCAGCGTCGGAAATTTTCCGTCGGTGTAATATATCAAAAAAAAATAAAAAATATTTTATTTTCACCGACGGAAAATTTCCGCCGCTGAGCAATAAAAAAAATAAAAAAATAAAAAAATAATATATTTTCACCGGCGGAATAATTCCGTCGCTGATAAAGAAATAGCGGCGAAATATTCCGTCGGTAAATCAAGCGCCAAAATTGTGGCGGTAATTAAACGAATATTCGAGGAATATTCGTTTTAGCGTCCGAATTAAATTATGTCACTAAATTTGACGCCAAAATAATTCCGCCGCTAAATCATTATTTCCGCCGCTAAATAGCGACGGAATCATTCTGTCGCTGTTTATTTCGTCGCTAAAACACCTGTTTCTAGTAGTGCGTGTTGGTCGGTTCGTGAGGACGTGGTAGTGTCCTAAGGTGACCGTTTGGGTCGACTGTGAGGTCGTGGTGGTGTCCTAATGTGACCGCTTGGGTCGGCTGCGAGGACGTGGTGGTGTCCTAAGTGACCGTTTAGGTCGGTTGGCTGGATCCTTTGACAAGATTCCTATGTATCCCGAGTGGGAATCAAGCCTGATCGTTGTTCGAAAATGGTGCGTGCATTATCGTGTGTGAGGACGTGTTATGTCCTCTGACTGAGGCTCTGTGCGTGGACGTGTCGGTATCCTGTGGGTGACCATTTAGGTCGGTTGTGAGGACGTGGTGGTGTCCTAAGGTGACCGTTTAGGTCGGTTGGCTGGACCCTTTGACAGGATTCCTACGTATCCTGAGTGGGAATCAAGCCTGATCGTAGTTCAAAATTGGTGCGTGCATTATCGTGTGTGAGGACGTGTTATGTCCTCTGACTGAAGTTGTGTCGTGCATGAGGACGTGTTATGTCCTCTGACTGAGGTGATGTCGGGTATGAGGACGTGTTATGTCCTCTGACTGAGGTCATGTCGTGTATGAGTACGTGTTATGTCCTCTAACTGAGGTTGTGTCGAGTATGAGGACGTGTTATGTCCTCTGACTGAGGTCATGTCGTGTATGAGTACGTGTTATGCCCTCTGACTGAGGTTGTGTCGTGTATGAGGATGTGTTATGTCCTCTGACTGAAGTTTGTTCAGGAGTATGAACTTGGTGTTTGAGACTTAGTTCAGGAGTATGAACCTAAGTTGAGGACTTTTGGGAGGCGTGCTTGCCTTGTGTTCTGTCCACTGGGGAAAAGCTCGAGCTTACTTTGATGGCCGGGTGAAATGATTTGTTTTGTTTTGAAGGCATTTGGGCCTTGGGATGTGTGTTTAAAGGTGTTTTGTGCCATTTTGTGTTTGTTTTGTCGTTTAGTGGGTGAGATCTGGGCTTACGATGACTGTCGGGGTTTATCTGCTGGGGATATGTACTTTCGTACGGTCTTATTTTGATGAACGTTTGACTTTTTGTCCGCTGGGGAAGGGGTTCGTGCTTACTTTGATGGCCATATTTTTTTGTTTCGTATTTTGTGTTTTAGAGACGTTTTGTGCCTTGAGATCCGCATTTGAAGGTGTTTGCGCCTTGGGATGTGTGTTTGGAGGCATTTTGTGCCTTGGGGTCCGAGCTTACGATGACGGCCGGAATTTGTTTTGCCGTTTAGTGGGCGAGATCCGGACTTACGATGACGGCCGGGGTTAGCTTTGTTGGCTTAGGGACCGAACTGCACGAATCTTGCTGGAAAGGGCCTTTGGACGGCCAAGGGCAAAGATTGTAAGGGCAGAAGGGGGATTTCACCAGGAATGCAAAGAGGTCCGCACGGATCCACTTGCCTTGCAAAGTGGTCCATGCGGATTGGTCTAGAATTTGATTTTCCCAAATCAACATCAGACTGCAACGACGCCACTCCTCTTCCATTTTCATTTTTCTATCGAGCGAGAGAGAGAAAGAGAGAGAGCGAGAGAGAGAGAGAGAGCGAGAGCGAGAGAGAAAACTTGAATTTAGTTCAAAATTTTCTTAAGGGAATTCTTCCGAGTTGATTGAATTGCTATCATGGAGGAAAGAATTTGGACGAGGTCGTCGTCAAAGAAGAGATTGGATCTCCAAAGGAATTGTTCCTCCTTCTCTCCTTCAACAAGGAATCCGGATGTGTTGTATCCGGATTCAGAGGTGCACACCTTGCGGAGAAAGACCGTAAGGGAGGTAAGAAGTCAATTTTTGTTTTGATTCTTGCTTAAAATGATGCATGCTAGAACTAGGTTTTAGTTTTTGCATATTTGGGGCTTTTGTTGTTGCCATGCTCATTTTGTGAAATTGATGATGAATTGTTGAATTTGAGCGTGTAAGAATTGTGGGTATGTGATTTTTGTGCGAAAATGTGGAGTTTAGCTCTTATTTGTGAAAATAAAGTGCCTCTCCTTGAAATGCATGCTTCGATAACTTGTATCTTATGCTATTTCCGTATGTACATTGTTTTTTTTTGTGAAAAAATGCCATTTAGGAACGGATTTGTGAGAAAATTGCCGTGTCGAGACGGACTTTGTAAAATGTGTGTCGTGTTTTTGTGACGGTCTTTGTGTGGGGAAATTTATGTGCCATGGGTGCCGTATTTTTTGTGACGAACTTTTGTTGAAAAATTGTCGTGTAGAGACGGACTTTGTGTTGTAAAATGTGTGCCGTGCTTTTGTGACGGACTTTTGTTGAAAAATCGCCGTGTAGAGACGGACTTTGTGTTGTAAAATGTGTGTCGTGATTTTGTGAGGGACTTTTGTTGAAAATCGCCGTGTAGAGACGGACTTTGTGTTGTAAAATGTGTGTCGTGTAGGGACGGACTTTTGTTGAAAAATTGCCGTGTAGAAACGGGCTTTGTGTTGTAAAATGTGTGCCATGTAGGGACGGACTTTGTGTGGAAAATTACCGTGTAGAGATAGACTTTTGTTGAAAATGTGTCGTGTAGGGACGAATCCCTCTTTTGAGAAAATTGTGTAATGTGTGCCGCATTTTCATGACGGACTTTCGTTTTAAAAAATTTACCGTGTTGGGGCGGACTTTTATGCTTTGCCGTGTTGGGACGGACATTTGTGCTTTTCCATTATTGGGACGAACTTTTTGATTTGGTTTTTTTTTATATACTTGCTTAAGTATTGTTATTGACGTACCTTTGCTGTGTTTACCTGCAGGGTGAGGTGCCTTCGTCTAGGAAGGCGAAGCGGATGAAGTCACGGGGGTCTCTTGAGGCCGTGGTTGAGTTGTGGCGGAGCCTGCCCGATATTTCCCGAGATGGGAGGCCTAGTCCTCGGAGGCTAGTGATCGCTACTGGGCTGAACGTGTTCGTGGAGAACCTGGCTGGGATAGCGGAGACACAGAAGAATAAGAGCGTCTTATTGGCTCTGTCTGAGTACTGGTGGGACACCACACATACCTTCCATTTTAGCTGGGGAGAGGTGACGGTGACTCCTACCGATTTCGCGGCGATCATCGGGCTTTCCTTCAAGGGGGAGTCGGTGAAATGGCAGGACAGGATGTTCGATTCGGTGTTGGCTGAGCTGCTTGGCTTTGCGCCCTATCCCCGTAAGGGTTTGGGCATGTTGTACCACGATGTGGAGGCGTAGATCTAGGCCAACATCGGGGCTTATAGCCGGGGCACTGGGATAGTGACGGCGGAGCAGCTGGCGCGCTCTTTCCTGTGATTTGCCCTTTCCGAGACTTTGTTCTCGAATCACACCTCTTCCGCTCTTTTTCCTCTGCTGGGAGTTTGGTGGACTTGGAGAGGGTTTGTGAGATTGATTGGGGCGAGGCGGGCTTGGTCGAGCTCTATTTTGGTATGGACAGGTTTAGCCGGAGTACAGCCAACTCCCTGGGGTGTTTTGACTTTGCACTGGAGGTTTGAGTTTATTGCTGTTGTAGTTTAGCACTTTGTCATTTCTCCGTCTTCTTTTTCTTTTTCTTGTTCTGAGCACTATCTGCTTTTTGGTTGCAGGCGTGGTGCTATGAGATCTTCCGGTGCCAGTCGTGGGACTGGGAAGATGAGGCCATGGTGGGTTATGCAAAATTCTTTTGTAAATGGGTACAAATTTGCCGAATTTGGAACGGACTCATGCATAAGAGATTTTGATGAAAAATTCTTTTGTAAATGGGTACAAATTTGCCGAATTTGGAACGGACTCTTGTATAAGAGATTTTGATGAAAAATTCTTTTATAAAATGGGTACAAATTTGCCGAATTTGGAACGGACTCATGCATAAAAGATTTTGATGAAAAATTCTTTTGTAAAATGGGTACAAATTTGCCGAATTTGGAATGGACTCTTGCATAAGAGATTTTGATGAAAAATTCTTTTGTAAAATGGATACAAATTTGCCGAATTTGAAATGGACTCTTGCCTAAGAGATTTTTGATGCAAAATTCTTTTATGAATGGATACAAATTTGCCGAATTTGAAACGGACTCTTGCATAAGAGATTTTGATGAAAAATTCTTTTGTAAAATGGGTACAAATTTGTCGAATTTGGAACGGACTCTTGCATAAAAGATTTTTGATGAAAAATTCTTTTGTAAAATGGGTACAAATTTGCCGAATTTGGAACGGACTCTTGCATAAGAGATTTTGATGAAAAATTCTTTTGTAAAATGGGTACAAATTTGCCGAATTTGGAACGGACTCTTGCATAAGAGATTTTTGATGAAAAATTCTTTTGTAAATGGATACAAATTTGCCGAATTTGGAACGGACTCTTGCATAACAGATTTTTGATGCATGATGCCTGAGTGTGAGAAAAGATGCATGTAGAAAAATGTGTCCGAAAATCGGACGGGGATTATTTTCTTTCTTTTCTGTTTTTCCTGTTGTTTGTGTCATATTTGCAATTTCGATGACATACTTGTGATGTGCTTACTTTCAGGGGAGAGCGGATGTCACCCAACGCAAGTTGGATAAACTAAAGACGCGGGGGTCCGTGGAGGCAGTTGTCAGGCTTTGGGATGCCCTGCCTACAGCTGGTAGGGTGGGTCAACGGAGTCCTCGCCAGCTCGTGGTGGCTTCTAAACTTTACGATTTTGTTGAGTGCCTGAGAGGGGTAGCGGGATGTTACCCACACGTTTCACTTATTCTGGGGGGAGGCTACTGATAAGTGACTATTATATAGTCAATTATCCTAGTTTTTATATACTTTTACACAAATAAATCATCACTTTTTATTTAGTTTTTAGTATTTTTACTTACTTTTGTTATTTTATTAGATTTTACGTTTTTGGTATGTTTTATACATTTTAGACAGGTTTTAGGGTCTTTTTATTTATACAAAGGATTCATGGACATTTTGGTCCGAAAGGATGGAGGAACACCAAGCAAAATAAGCACTCCAAGCTGAAAACCAGTCGGAGCGGCAAGCGGCAAAACCAGGAGCGGTGCATGCATCATAGGCCATGGCCGGCCATCTTGGCCCATGGAGTGGCCGAGGCAGCTGAAAGTGACCTGGCGGTGCCAAACCGGGAGCGGACCGTGCGGCTATATGGAGCGGCCGTGCAGAGTCTCAAATTCAAATCAAATACGGCGCCCAGAAAGAGGACACGGGGTGCAAAATCCTTGACACGGCAGGAGTGCATTTGAGTACGTGACTACGAGATGTAAAGGCACCTTTTGATGGCACCCAATTGAAGAGTCTCCTTCCATTTATAAATAGAACCCTTGTAATCAGTCTTAGATACGAATTCTTAGAGAGAAATTACTGATATTAGATAGATAGAAGATACAAAGATTTGTAACAACAATTTTCCAAAGGAGTTTGAAGATCAAAGTCATTATTTGTTCTTGGAATCACTTTGGAGGAAAAGCAATAAAAGTGAAGCATTATTCTCAGCAATCATAAGTCTTTCTTACTCAATCTCTATTTATACTTTTATGTTATCAATGGCTTGTGAGTAATCCCCCATATTCTTGGGGTTGGAAACTCAAAAGCATGCTTATTCATCATTCAAAAATGTTTAGTCTTGTCTTCTTTCTTCATCTAAAACAATCTCTTTATATTATTCTCTAAATGCCTTACATTTTGGCGATATCCAATTTGTATGATTCAGTCAATTGAGAGAAGTACCTAGCGGAGAATCTCGATTGACGGAACCATATAAAGAAACTAGGTTCATTGATCAAGAGAGTAGTTCAATGGCCTAGGGATGTTCCTTTAATGGAAAGTATGTTGACTTCCGTCCTTAATGGATTCTTACTAATTATGGTCAGCTATAGATAAGCCGGAATGCCCGTTTGTGACAGGGCGGGGGCAAACATAAACGGATTTCTCAAATAGTTAGGACATAATTAGTGAAGAATACAAACGCTATTGTCTTAGCCCGAAATAGCGTAGGCTTAACATACCATCCTTGCTTTTTATGAAAACCTTTTATTTCTAAGACAATGACAATTTGATGAATAAGAATATGTGTATGATTTCCAATCCCGAGAATGCTTCGTTTTATAAGATTTCAATTAAAGTATTTTCTGTTTATGCTCTCTCTATTATTCTAAAACAAATTTTATCTACCCCCAATCTTTTCTATATTTTCTAAAGACAAAAATATCCCTTAAGTAAACCCTGTGTGAGGACCCCGACCCGGAACCTACACGTGTCCCGAGTTGGTGCGTCCCCAATCTAACCCAAACTCACTAAACTTTTAAAACTTTACTTTGACTTTCAAACATGAACATGAATAACATAACATTTCAAAAGAACTCCACTCTACTCCACAACGGAGGAGGAGATAACTAACTTTGAAAATAGTTAACTGTTTAGTTACAAAAGATTTAAGGTTATGACGTAGAGTTTAAAGTTTATAATTACAAACTCCAAGAATGGAATTACCAAAATACAATTTATACGCCACCCTAAACATACCACGACAATACCCCAAAAGCTTACTCCAAACTCCTCTCCGTCCTTACTTGGGCGGTCCTCTGTCTCGGGATCTAAAACAAGAAAGGGAGAGGGGTGAGAATAAATCTCAACAAGCTATTATGATATGCGGCAATATGCCAAATAAATGCAACATATAACAAGTCGCACATAACACATTGGAAAAGCTATAAACACGTTCCGTTACCTTGGTTTACCTTTTCCCGTCTGAACAATAGTCGTACAACATTGGTTATATTAATAATAATCCAATCTTACAGTGAGCTGCTTAGGCAATACTCACGTCTTATAAGACCCGTTTTTCAGGGAACCAAATAAAGACAGTAGCAACTCTGTAAGGCTTGTGGCTCAATACAGATGCTATACCCCAACCTGTGGCCACAGGAGGGGACGGTCACAGATATAACATAATCCGGTCACATTAGGTCACACTTCCATAATTGACCGTATTATGTTATACCCCAACGTCAGCTGACTCACACATAATCAAGCACATAATAGATACTTGAATAAAATCCACAAAAAGGGATAACAACATATCAACATGGTAAACTATACTCATGTCCAACCAATATCATAGTGCAACATTTATTCAATACACTATGCAATAGAAACAATGTATATGAACTCAATGTAAGGCAAGGAAGTAGCATAAATCCATCCTACAAAGTCATTATACAATAATACATAGCCTCTTGAAAGGTCTAAGGGGAATCTATCAAGTTGGGATCATAATTGTTTAGTTACTAAACTAGTTTATCTAACGTTTTCCAAGCAACATTTAAGGTACTTCCACTATTCCATTTTAATCACTTAGAACGTCATTGTGAAGCCAAAGTATTCTACTTTAATCTAGGTTAAAAGGATTTCATTATGGTTCGAGTTTGATTAGGTTTGAATAGCTATAAAGTTGAGGTGAGAAAATGCGCAGGGACGACTCGTCCCCCGGGGCACGACTCGTCCCCCAATTTACCCCCCACCGAACACAGGCGTCCCCCTAGGTCACGACTTCCCTTCAACCAAGGGACGACTCGTCCCTCGGCCCGTAATTTGCACAAACAGCGAGAATCAACACAAAAATCCCAAGAAACCAAATGTACAACCAAATGCATTCTAAGTTATGAACCTAAAGGGCATTTCCAACTTGGGTAACTTTAATCTACTCCTTTAACTCCATGAAATCAAGTCTTAAACCTAGATCCATTCAACTTCCATAACTCACAATATTTCTACAAACCCAACAAGGTTCTAAATCAACACATTCAACTCCCAATAGTTTTCCCAAGCAAGAAATCACCAACATAAGAACAAGAACCACAAGAAATATTCATGAACATTCATGAGAAGAGAAGTCATAACAACTTACTTGGATTTTAGAAGGAAATGCTTGATCTTTCTAGATAGAAGGTTTCCTCTAGATCACCCAACTTCAATGGAGCTCTAGGACTTGAATTTTAGTGAAGAAAGTCTTGACTTCAAGGCTTGGAAGAAGGGGCTTCAATGGAGTCCTAATGCTTTCTCTAGGAAGGTTTTTGATGAATGAAGGAGAAGGGAGGGGAAGGGAGTAAGAGGAGGGGATGGAGGGGACACATGGCAAGAGGAGGGAAGCTCTAAAATTTGGCCCCCAACAAAATATCTAATTGAGGCTTTCACCCATAATTTAATCTAACCCTTTCATTTAATTAATTATCCATTTTAACCTTCCCAAATACTTATCTATTTATTAAATTTTCATTTATTATTATTTCCCCCAAATTTCTTTATTTAATAACCAATAACTTCTCAAAAGATTCTAAATTCACTTCTCACCCAATTTATCCTAACTTAAGAATATAAAGATATAATTGAACATATAAAGATGACATAAATATTAAAAGCATATAATTTTAATATTTAAAATAAGTGCCTAGGGTTGGGGTCGTCACACTCACTCCCCCTTAAAGAAAATTCGACCCGAATTTTAAAAAGGAAACTTACTTGGATTTTCAAACAACCACGGGTATTTCGCTCTCATCTCCGACTCTAGCTCCCACGTCGCTTCCTCTACGGTGTGATTCTTCCAAAGGACTTTTACTATCGGGATACTCTTGGTTCTCAACTCCTTAACTTGGAACTCTAGGACCCTTAATGGCTCTTCAACATACGACATGTCCGCTTGGACATCATCGGGAGGAGAGCTCAAAACATGGGAGGGATCATGACAATACTTTCTTAACATCGAGACATGGAAAACATCATGGAGTAAAGAGAGAGACGGAGGCAACGCTAACCGGTAAGCCAATTCCCCTATCTTCTCTAGAATCTCAAACGGTCCCACAAACCTCGGAGCCAACTTACCCTTATTACCAAACCTTTTAATCCCCGTCCTCGGAGAAACCTTCAAGAACACAAAGTCACCAACCCGAAATGATAAATCCCGTCTTCTATTGTCGGCGTAGCTTTTCTGTCGACTCTGAGCTGTCTTCAATCTATCTCGAATCACCTTGATCTTCTCCGTAGAATCTCGAACCAAATCCGGACCCCAAAGTCTTGCTTCACCAACCTCGTCCCAACACATCGGAGATCGACACTTCCTACCATACAAAGCTTCATACGGAGCCATCTCAATACCGGATCGATAACCGTTGTTGTAAGCAAACTCCACTAAAGGTAAATGATCCTCCCAAGACAATTGGAAATCCATCACACAAGCTCGTAACATATCCTCAGTATCCGAATAGTTCTCTCGGACTGACCATCGGTTTGAGGATGAAACGCGGTACTAAAACACAACTTAGAACCCAAAGCTTCATGCAATGCTCTCCAAAATCTAGATGTAAACCTCGGATCTCTATCGGAAACAATACTAACCGGAACCCCGTGAAGTCTCACAATCTCCTTCAAATACAACTGGGCTAACTTCTCTAACGAAAACTTAGTTGATACCGGAAGAAAATGAGCCGACTTTGTCAACCGATCCACAATAACCCATATAGCATCCATCTTCTTCACGGTGAGAGGCAAACCCGAAACAAAATCCATCGAAATTCCTTCCCATTTCCATTCCGGAATATCCAATGGTTGAAGTAGTCCCGCCGGTCTTTGATGTTCTGCCTTAATCTGTTGACACGTCAAACACTTAGATACATAATCCGCTATTTCTCTTTTCATTCCATTCCACCAATATCCACGCTTCAAGTCTTGATACATTTTGGTACTCCCCGGATGAATCGCAAACTTGGACTTATGGCCATCCTCTAAAACACGCTTCTTGATTTCCGGCGATGACGGAACGCAAATTCTCCCTTGGAAAGTTAAAATCCCATCTCGATTCAAAGCAAAATCCCCGGCTTTCCCATCTTGCACTTGATCACAAATTTTCTTCAATTCCGGATCTTCTTGTTGAGCTTCCTTCAAATCACCATACAATGTCGGAACGGCTCGAACATTCGCAACTATCACTTCACTCTTCAACTCCCGAGAACTCAAGGTCTGTCACATACGCCTTTCGGCTAATCGCATCGGCCACCACATTGGCCTTCCCTGATGATAGGATATGACACAATCAAAATCCTTCAAAAACTCTAACCATCTTCTTTGCCGGTTGTTCAACTCCTTTTGGGTAAATAGGTACTTCAAACTCTTATGATCGGTGAAAATCTCGAATTTCGCTCCGTAAAGATAATGCTTCCACTTATGCAACGCAAATACAATCGCCGCCAATTCCATATCATGAGTAGGATAATTCTGTTCCGCCGGTGATAACTTCCTAGAGGCATACGCAATAACCTTCCCATTCTGCATCAACACACATCCCAAACCCGCCTTCGAGGCATCACTATAAATAACAAAATTCTCGCAACCACTCGGAAGGGTAAGAACCGGAGCCGTCGTCAACCTCTTCTTCAATTCATCAAAACTTGCTTCACACTTGGAATCCCACACAAACAATACATCTTTCCGAGTCAACCTAGTCAACGGAGTAGCAATCCGAGAAAACCCCTCAATGAACCTTCGATAGTACCCCGCCAAACCCAGAAACTACGGACTTCGGTCACGGTCGAAGGTTGCTTCCAATTAATCACGGCTTCAATCTTCGAAGGATCCACGGAAATCCCCGAACTCGACACAACATGCCCCAAGAAAGAAATCTGCTCAAGCCAAAACTCGCACTTACTGAACTTAGCATACAACTGCTTCTCACGAAGAACGGACAAGACAATCCTCAAATGATTCTCATGCTCTTCCCGGGACTTAGAATACACAAGAATATCATCAATAAAGACCACCACAAAACTATCGAGATAAGGCTTGAAGACACGATTCATCATATCCATAAACACGGCTGGAGCATTAGTCAACCCAAACGGCATCACCACAAACTCATAATGACCATACCTAGTACGGAAAGCTGTCTTAGCAATATCATCCGGTCTAATCTTCAACTGATGGTATCCGCTTCTCAAATCAAGCTTTGAGTAGATAACGGAACCTTGGAGTTGGTCAAACAAATCATCTATATGAGGAAGAGGATACTTATTCTTAATGGTGGCTTGGTTCAACAAACGATAGTCAATACACAATCGTAAGGTACCATCCTTCTTCCTAACAAACAAGACCGGTGCTCCCCACGGAGACACACTAGGACGAATAAAACCTCGGTCTAACAATTCTTGCAATTGGACCTTCAACTCTTTTAACTCGGCCGGAGCCATTCTATAGGGTGCTTTAGAGATAGGAGCGGTACCGGGTACTAAGTCAATACAAAACTCTATCTCACGATCCGGAGGCATAGAGTACTCACTAGAGAACACATCACTAAATTCATTCACAACCGGAACATGAGCTAACTCGGGAGGCTTCTTATTGGAATCTACCACATAAGCTAAGTAACCCGTACACCCCTTAGATAGCATCTTTCTAGCTTTTAAGGCAGAAATAACATGTAACCCGAACATAGATTTATCGGCATCAAATATAAATGTAGGCACATCGTGCATAGCAAATGAGACTCGCTTCCTACGACAGCCTACCAAAGCATGGCACCGACTCAACCAATCCATACCAAGGATCACATCAAAATCACGGATTGGTAACTCGACCAAATCCACCGCAATACATGCCCACATATAGTCACATCACATCCACGATATATCAAAGAAGATTCAAGGCTCTCTCCCATAGGAGTAGAGACCTCTAACACATAAGGCATAGATTCGTGCAAGATATGCAATGAGAATGCAAAATGAGACGCCACAAATGAATGGGAAGACCCGGATCTATAAGAATGCGGGCCTTAACTCCCGAGACAGAACTATACCTCTAATGACGGCATTAGGATCGACCTCTCCTCGACCCAAAGCAAACACACGACCTTGGACTCTACCCTTAGGTTTCCCATCAACATCTCTCTTCACACCACTTCCTTGACCCCGAATCCGCACTCCGTCGCTTGCTTATTCTGAAACTTGGGACAATTCCTTCTGAAATGGCCTGGCGATCCACACTCCAAACACTTACCTTGTTTGCTCCAACATTTGTCTTCGGAATGCCCTATCCTCTTGCAAAACCCACATGTTGTCCCAAGCTGACCGGAAGTCGCACGATTTGCCGGAGCCGCCACATGACCTCCTCGATTCGCTCCCGGGGTGAAAGTCCTCTACCGCACTCTATTCTGTCCCGATCCTTGACCCTGAAATCTGTTCCTGTTTCCTCCTTCATTCTTACCACGATGCTCCTCTATGTCGTTCTCAATCCTGTACGCCATATTCACTGCTGCTTGGAAATTGGCGAAGTTATGCGTCAACAACTGCTTCCGAAACTCAACTCTTAAACCTTTCACAAACCGGTAAACTCGCCTCTCTTCATCCGGCACCAAATGAGGACAATATCGGGCCAATTCTGTGAACTTCGCTGAATACTGCGCTACTGTCATGGTCCCTTGCTCCAGTTTCAGAAACTCGCCTTCCTTCTTGTCTCTAGTAACCATCGGCACAAAGTGATCTCGGAACTTGAGCGTGAAGTTCTCCCACGTCTGCGGTGTCAAATCTCGGTCCCAACCATCCTTTACCACTTGCCACCAATGCTCCGCTGGTCCTTCCAATTTGAAAACGGCGCATCTCACTTTCTCCGCATCCGTACTCTCCATAGCTGCGAAAATCTTGTTCATAGCCTCAAGCCACCTCTCAGCCTTCACCGGATCCGGATCTCCGTTGAAGCTAGGAGGAGACATCTTCACGAACTTCTCCAACCCATGTTGCCCTTGCCTGCCTAGATTCTGATTCAAATTCTGATTCTGCGTTGCCATATGCTGAAGGAACCCTCGGAACATGTCCATCATTTCGGCGTTCGGATTACCAACACCACCCAAACCCAGATTCGGATCACCTTCATTTCCCGCCATTACAACAAACTCCTGCATTAAACACTCGACGTCGCTACCACACACTCTCACTCAGCTAGACTCTACCCAAGAATTCTAACCGAGCTCTGATACCAACTGTGAGGACCCCGACCCGGAACCTACACGTGTCCCGAGTTGGTGCGTCCCCAATCTAACCCAAACTCACTAAACTTTTAAAACTTTACTTTGACTTTCAAACATGAACATGAATAACATAACATTTCAAAAGAACTCCACTCTACTCCACAACGGAGGAGGAGATAACTAACTTTGAAAATAGTTAACTGTTTAGTTACAAAAGATTTAAGGTTATGACGTAGAGTTTAAAGTTTATAATTACAAACTCCAAGAATGGAATTACCAAAATACAATTTATACGCCACCCTAAACATACCCTGACAATACCCCAAAAGCTTACTCCAAACTCCTCTCCGTCCTTACTTGGGCGGTCCTCCTGTCTCGGGATCTAAAACAGTAAAGGGAGAGGGGTGAGAATAAATCTCAGCAAGCTATTATGATATGCAGCAATATGCCAAATAAATGCAACATATAACAAGTCGCACATAACACATTGGAAAAGCTATAAACACGTTCCGTTACCTTGGTTTACCTTTTCCCGTCTGAACAATAGTCGTACAACATTGGTTATATTAATAATAATCCAATCTTACAGTGAGCTGCTTAGGCAATACTCACGTCTTATAAGACCCGTTTTGTGTGGAACCAAATAAAGACAAGAGCAACTCTGTAAGGCTTGTGGCTCAATACAGATGCTATACCCCAACCTGTGGCCACAGGAGGGGACGGTCACAGATATAACATAATCCGGTCACATTAGGTCACACTTCCATAATTGACCGTATTATGTTATACCCCCAACGTCAGCTGACTCACACATAATCAAGCACATAATAGATACTTGAATAAAATCCACAAAAAGGGATAACAACATATCAACATGGTAAACTATACTCATGTCCAACCAATATCATAGTGCAACATTTATTCAATACACTATGCAATAGAAACAATGTATATGAACTCAATGTAAGGCAAGGAAGTAGCATAAATCCATCCTACAAAGTCATTATACAATAATACATAGCCTCTTGAAAGGTCTAAGGGGAATCTATCAAGTTGGGATCATAATTGTTTAGTTACTAAACTAGTTTATCTAACGTTTTCCAAGCAACATTTAAGGTACTTCCACTATTCCATTTTAATCACTTAGAACGTCATTGTGAAGCCAAAGTATTCTACTTTAATCTAGGTTAAAAGGATTTCATTATGGTTCGAGTTTGATTAGGTTTGAATAGCTATAAAGTTGAGGTGAGAAAATCGCCGTGGGACGACTCGTCCCCCAGGGCACGACTCGTCCCCAATTTACCCCCCACTGAACCTGGCGTCCCCCCTTAGGTCACGACTTCCCTTCAACCAAGGGACGACTCGTCCCTCGGCCCAGAATTTGCACAAACAGCAGAATCAACACAAAAATCCCAAGAAACCAAATGTACAACCAAATGCATTCTAAGTTATGAACCTAAAGGGCATTTCCAACTTGGGTAACTTTAATCTACTCCTTTAACTCCATGAAATCAAGTCTTAAACCTAGATCCATTCAACTTCCATAACTCACAATATTTCTACAAACCCAACAAGGTTCTAAATCAACACATTCAACTCCCAATAGTTTTCCCAAGCAAGAAATCACCAACATAAGAACAAGAACCACAAGAAATATTCATGAACATTCATGAGAAGAGAAGTCATAACAACTTACTTGGATTTTAGAAGGAAATGCTTGATCTTTCTAGATAGAAGGTTTCCTCTAGATCACCCAACTTCAATGGAGCTCTAGGACTTGAATTTTAGTGAAGAAAGTCTTGACTTCAAGGCTTGGAAGAAGGGGCTTCAATGGAGTCCTAATGCTTTCTCTAGGAAGGTTTTTGATGAATGAAGGAGAAGGGAGGGGAAGGGAGTAAGAGGAGGGGATGGAGGGGACACATGGCAAGAGGAGGGAAGCTCCTAAAATTTGGCCCCCCAACAAAATATCTAATTGAGGCTTTCACCCATAATTTAATCTAACCCTTTCATTTAATTAATTATCCATTTTAACCTTCCCAAATACTTATCTATTTATTAAATTTTCATTTATTATTATTTCCCCCAAATTTCTTTATTTAATAACCAATAACTTCTCAAAAGATTCTAAATTCACTTCTCACCCAATTTATCCTAACTTAAGAATATAAAGATATAATTGAACATATAAAGATGACATAAATATTAAAAGCATATAATTTTAATATTTAAAATAAGTGCCTAGGGTTGGGGTCGTCACACCCTGTCTCTGTGGGATCGACTCGTACTTGCACCCGCTATATTACAATAGCCCGTGCGCTTGCAGATATAAAATAAACCGTTAGGTTTCGACCGAACAAGTTTTTGGCGCCGTTGCCGGGGAGACTACGGTTTACTTTTTATTTTTGTCTTTACTACAAAATTTTTTGTTTTTTTATTTTATTTTTACTATTTTGCTTTCTTGTCCTATAATCTGTTACGTTTAATTTTTCTTCAAGTGTTTTTCTTGTAGTTTATGAAACGGTCTCGGACATTCGTTGACAACTTTGATCCGGAACCCGAAAGAAGCTTTCACGAAAGATTAAGAAGATTTAGAGAAACTCTACAAAAACACATGGACGGAGAACCGCAAACACCTGCTAGGACCCTACGGGACTTTGTTAACCCAAGTACCCCGGGAACTAGATCCCCTATTGTTGTGCCAAATGCCGGAGCAGCAAACTTCGAGATAAAGCCGCAATTATTGCACATGGTTATGAATAACCAATACAGCGGCACTGCCTTCGAAGATCCCCATCTACACATCCAAACATTCCTTGAATATTGTGATACTACACGTATTCAAAATGTTACGGTGGAAGCAATCCGGATGCGCCTCTTTCCTTTCTCTCTCAAGGATAAGGCGAAACAATGGTTGAATTCGGTCCCCCAGAATTCATTAACAACATGGGACCAAATTCAAGAAGCATTCCTTGGTCGATTTTTCCCACCAAGCAAGATCGCCGTATACGAACAAAGATCACTAACTTCTGTCAAACAGATAGTGAGACTTTGTATGACGCATGGGAACGGTTCAAGGAACTTCTCAGAATGTGCCCCCACCACGGGCTTGAAAAGTGGTTGATTGTTCACACCTTCTACAACGGTCTCATTTTCAAAACAAGAGAGACCATTGATGCCGCTGCAGGAGGAGCATTGATGAACAAAGGAGTCGATGAGGCATACGACCTTATCGAAAACATTGCATTGAACCATTACCAATGGTCAAGCGAGAGGGAGCAGCAACAAGGTACGCCCGGTAAATATAATGTTGATGCAGTTACTCTTCTCTCCTCTAAAGTTGACATGCTTTTGAAAAAATTTGAAAATCTTAATGTCAATCCCATTGCTAGTGTAAATGTGTTATGCGAACTATGTGGGTCTAACTCACATAGTACGGATAACTGCGAGTTACTTGACGTTACTTCTAACGATCAAGTGAACTTCGTTAATTCTTTTGGGCAAAAAGGGGGGATGTATTCTAATACATACAATCCCAATTTTTCCTATAAGAATAACAACGTTCTTAACCCGCAATCATTTACACAACATCAAGGTCTTACATTTGGAAATTTCAATAATGCTTCAAATATTTTTTCTCCCCCTAAATCAAAATTAGATCTTTTAATGGATTTCATAGTTGAAAGTAAAAATGAGCAAGAAAAGACTAATGCTGAACTTAGGGAATGCTTTAAGTTATTTAATGATAAATTTGATGACTTAGCCACCCATAATAAAATATTAAATGAGCATGCTAAAGCAGTGGTTACTAGGAGTGGGAGAGAGCTTATTGATTGTCCACCTAAAGAGAGTAGCCCCATTGAAGAAAGTATTAGTCAAAACCCACCCGTGGTCGAGACTAATGATGAGGATAATAAGGGGACGGAATCCCCTAAAATAACTAGAAATTTTGATCCGCCTATACCTTACCCTCAAAGGTTGGTAAAGGCAAAACTCGATAAACAATTTGCAAAATTTTTAGAAGTTTTAAAATCTATCTACATTAATATACCTTTCACGGATGCTTTGCAACAAATGCCTTCTTATGCTAAATTTCTCAAAGATGTTCTTTCTAACAAAAGGAAGCTAGAAGAAAATGAAACTGTTGCATTAACAGAGGAAGTGAGTGCTGTTTTACAAAAAAGGTTACCCCCAAAACTAAAAGATCCCGGTACTTTCTCTATCCCTTGTAATATAGGTAAATTTGATGTTGATAATGCCATGCTGGATCTAGGAGCTAGTGTAAGCCTCATCCCGCTTTCTGTAAGCAAGAAGATTGGTGTAGGAGAATTGAAACCTACAACCATATCCCTGCAATTGGCGGATCGTTCCATTAAATATCCAGTGGGTATTATGGAAGATGTCCCTTGCCAAATCGGGAAATTAATCATCCCGGTAGATTTTGTTGTTCTCGAGATGGAAGAAGATAGTCATATTCCTGTAATTCTAGGTAGACCTTTCCTTGCCACAGCCGGGGCAGTTATAGACGTTAAACATGGTAACCTAACTTTGAATGTAGGAGATGATAAAATGGAGTTTAACTTGTCTAAATTCATGAGAAATCCTGATCTTGAGAACCCTTGCTTGAACATTAACATGTTAGAATCAATTAGCAAGGAATTAGAGAGTCCCCAATCTAAGGATCCGCTAGAAAAAGGTCTTATAGATTGGAAGAGAACTTTGCATGATAATGACGATGAAGAAATTGCAAATTATACAATGCTTTTAGACACAGCAAAGCCTAGTGGGGACAATGATTTCGAAAAGTTGGAGGCTACAGCAGAACCATCCAACGAAGAGGAAAAAGAGGTAGTTAAGGCACCTCAAGTCGAGTTAAAACCTCTTCCTGCAAATCTAAGGTATGAATTCCTGGAACCTAACTCCACTTACCCTGTGATTATAAATGCTAGCCTAGGTCCTCTAGAAACAGAAAAATTGTTAAATGAGCTTAGGTTGCATCAAAAAGCCATAGGATATACGATAGATGACTTAAAAGGAATTCATCCAAAAATTTGCATGCATAGGATTGATTTAGAGGAAGATCATAAACCTTCCATTGAACATCAAAGAAGACTCAATCCTAACATGAAGGAAGTAGTTAAAAAGGAAGTCCTTAAATTACTTGACTCAGGCATCATCTACCCAATTTCAGATAGCAAATGGGTGAGCCCAGTTCAAGTTGTCCCTAAGAAGGGAGGAATGACAGTCATTCGAAATGATAAGGATGAATTAATCCCAACAAAGACTGTCACGGGTTGGCGCATGTGTATAGATTACAGAAAATTAAATAAAGCCACCCGAAAAGATCACTTTCCCCTTCCCTTCATAGACCAAATGCTAGAAAGATTGGCCAAACATTCCCATTTTTGTTATTTGGACGGATATTCGGGATTTTTCCAAATCCCTATCCATCCAGACGATCAAGAAAAAACTACTTTTACTTGTCCTTATGGTACCTTCGCTTATAGAAGAATGCCTTTCGGACTTTGTAATGCTCCCGCCATTTTTCAGCGTTGTATGATGTCCATTTTTTCCGAATACATAGAAAATATTATGGAAGTTTTTATGGATGATTTCTCTGTTTACGGATATTCTTTTGACGAATGTTTGAAGAATTTATCTAAAGTCCAACAACGCTGTGAAGAGGTCAATCTTGTTCTAAATTGGGAAAAATGCCATTTTATGGTAAATAAAGGGATAGTGTTAGGACACATGGTGTCCGAAAAAGGAATAGAAGTAGATAAGGCGAAAATCGAAATTATTGAAAAATTACCTCCGCCTACTAATGTTAAAGGTATAAGAAGTTTTCTTGGTCACGCCGGATTTTACCGACGTTTTATAAAAGATTTCTCAAAAATTTCTAAACCTTTAACTAATCTACTAATGAAAGATGCTCCATTTGTGTTTGATAGCCCTTGTCTTGAAGCTTTTAATAGGTTGAAGGAAGCTTTGATATCCGCTCCTATCGTACAACCACCCGATTGGGATCTCCCTTTCGAAATAATGTGCGATGCAAGTGATTTCGCGGTCGGAGTGGGACAGCGAAAAGACAAGAAAACGCACGCAATATATTATGCCAGCCAAACACTGGATGAAGCACAAATGAATTATGCCACCACAGAAAAAGAGCTTTTGGCCGTAATATTTGCTATGGAAAAGTTTCGGTCATATTTGGTGGGATCAAAGGTAATCATATACACGGATCACGCTGCAATTAGATACTTGTTGATGAAGAAGGATGCAAAGCCAAGGTTAATAAGGTGGATCCTTCTCCTCCAAGAATTCGATTTGGAAATCCGTGATAAAAAGGGGACGGAAAATTTGGTCGCAGATCATTTATCCCGCCTTCCTAAAGAATTAGAAATTTCCGATAATTATGACCTTCCCATTGATGATTCATTTCCGGATGATCATCTTCTTGCTATAAACAATGTCGAAATTCCTTGGTTTGCAGACATTTGTTAACTATCTAGCATGCAAGATTCTTCCTCCAGAAATGAGTTATCAACAAAAGAAGAGATTTTTATCAGAAATTAAAAAATACTTTTGGGAAGATCCGCTCCTCTTTAGACATTGCGCAGATGGAATCATTAGGCGGTGTGTACCTAATGAAGAGATCAAGGACATTCTGTATCATTGTCATTCATCTCCTTATGGCGGTCATGCAAGCACAGCCAAAACCGCCGCCAAGGTTCTTCAATCGGGTTTTTCGGCCCACGCTCTTCAAAGATTCTCGAAATTTCGTCATCTCTTGTGATCGTTGCCAAAGAACCGGCAACATTTCAAGAAGAAACGAAATGCCTCTCAACAACATTCTAGAAGTTGAGCTTTTTGACGTTTGGGGCATTGATTTTATGGGACCATTTCCCGCATCCTTCAACAATAATTATATTTTGGTAGCGGTAGATTACGTCTCAAAGTGGGTAGAAGCTATAGCATCTCCAACAAACGACTCAAAAGTCGTCATGAAGCTTTTCAAAGATACAATTTTCCCAAGATTTGGGGTTCCAAAAGTCATCATAAGTGACGGAGGGTCACATTTTTCGCACCGCCAGTTTGATGCTTTATTAAAAAAGTACGGAGTCTATCATAAAACAGGCACCGCATATCATCCTCAAACAAGCGGGCAAGTGGAAATATCAAATCGAGAAATAAAGTGGATCTTGGAGAAAACGGTAATAAGTTCAAGAAAGGATTGGTCAATTAAATTGAACGATGCTTTGTGGGCTTATCGCACCGCTTTTAAAACACCTATCGGAACCACTCCTTTTCGATTAGTTTATGGAAAGCCATGTCATTTACCAGTGGAACTCGAGCATAAGGCATATTGGGCAATCAAAGCCCTAAACTATGACTTGACAGAAGCCGGTGAAAAGAGGAAACTACAGTTACAAGAGCTTGAAGAACTCCGATTTGAAGCATACGAAAGTGCCAGATTATACAAGGAGAAAACAAAAAAATGGCATGATGCTCATATAATGAGAAGGGATTTTAAAGAAGGGGACATGGTATTACTTTTTAATTCTCGTTTGAAGCTTTTTCCAGGAAAATTAAAATCAAGATGGACAGGCCCATATCAAGTGCGTAAGGTATATCCATACGGAGCCATCGAAATTGGGAACGAAACACAAGGAGATTTTAAAGTAAACGGGCAAAGACTAAAACACTACATAACCGGAAATCCAATTGGAGTGGTTTCATGTATTACTTTGGGCGAACCTACCCGTGATCCATTTTAGTAAGTTTTTCTCTTTACCCTCCCTAGATTTAGCATTGTTCCTTGAAACATTGAGGACAATGTTCATTTCAAGTGTGGGGGGGTAAATCTATCCTTTATTTTTCGCTTTCTAGTTTTTAAATTTTACTTGCTTTCTAGGATAGATTTAATCGCTTTCTAGTATAATTTTTCTTTTTTAACTTAGTTGCATTTTTTTCTTTTGTATGCATGTATAATAGTATATATATAAAAAAAAAAAAATAAAAATCCCTATGATGATCAAAAATCATTATCATTATGCTTGCCATTTGCCCTAGTATGAATGCCTATTTATCTTTCCTCTCTTATTTTCTATACACTTAGAAATCTATAAAAAGGAAAAGTATAAGGGATCTTTTTAGAAAAAAAATTGAAAGCCTCATAAGTTGGTATAGCACAATATAGAATCTCATCAAGAAAAATGCATTTGATTAGAAGGAATCCTTTTTATGCTTGGTCATTTATGCAAATTTTGAATATATTCCTTTAAGATTGTACATTTTTTTATCTTTATTAGATATTTATTCCCTTTTTAGAAGTACCTTTTTTTTTTTTGCATCCCTTGAATCACACCCTTTCATAAATTTCATCCTTCCATTTTTTTAAATCAAGTCAAAGTAAAACACTTCTATCTTATTGATAAAAGAGTGACAATTGTCACCAATTCTTAAAAGCAAAAAGAAACATATTATCTCCTAAGTAACTCGGGGCACGGCGTTCGCTGCGACGATGCTTCCTTGCCAAAACGGAAATAATATCCAAAAGTATTCTTGATCTAAGTATTAGGAACATGGGGCTCGCGACCACAATGTCTCCTACTTGAAAGGATCAAAAATAACTTAGGTCTTTTGCAAAAATATAACACGTACAAAAATAAGATAAATTTGTTTGACTTTGACGAGATTTTTCCACTACCATCATCCATTCTTCACCCTTGTGATTCAAGAATGTAATACAATTCTTCGGAACTTCTAAATTGTGAATAAATGTTTATACCTTCTCTTGTACGTCTTAAAGAAATAAAATTCATCTTTTCTAAAAACACTCTAAAAAGTGACAGCTTTTTCTACCAAGAAATAAATCTAAAGATTCTTCCTTCTAGCATGCTTTACTTGGTCAAAATTCTATATATGCTATATTAGGTTATTGTCTTGCATTTTATCTCTTTAAAAATATCCCTAAAATATTTCTTCCTAAAATAAATTTTTAAAGGTATTCAAAATATGATTAGATAGATAAAGGCATTATCTACAAGGCATTTAAGGGCTTGCTACTTTATTTCTGAGGGATCAATCATGTTTTTCTCCCTCTCCGTATTTCATTCTAAGTTTGCTTGGGGACAAGCAAAGGCTTAAGTGTGGGGGAGTTTGATAAGTGACTATTATATAGTCAATTATCCTAGTTTTTATATACTTTTACACAAATAAATCATCACTTTTTATTTAGTTTTTAGTATTTTTACTTACTTTTGTTATTTTATTAGATTTTACGTTTTTGGTATGTTTTATACATTTTAGACAGGTTTTAGGGTCTTTTTATTTATACAAAGGATTCATGGACATTTTGGTCCGAAAGGATGGAGGAACACCAAGCAAAATAAGCACTCCAAGCTGAAAACCAGTCGGAGCGGCCGTGCGGCAAAGACCGGGAGCGGCCGTGCATCATAGGCCATGGCCGGCCATCTTGGCCCATGGAGTGGCCGAGCACTGAAGTGACCTGGCCGTGCCAAACCAGGAGCGGCCGTGCAGCTATATATGGAGCGGCCGTGTAAGTCTCCAAATTCAAATCCAAATCTGGCGCCAAAGAGGACGCGGCCGTGCAAAATCCTTGACACGGCCGTGCAAGTCGTGACTGCAGATGTAAAGGCACCTTTTGATGGCACCCAATTGAAGAGTCTCCTTCAATTTATAAATAGGACCCTTGTAATCAGTCTTAGATACGAATTCTTAGAGAGAAATTACTGATATTAGATAGATAGAAGATACAAAGATTTGTAACAACAATTTTCCAAAGGAGTTTGAAGATCAAAGTCATTATTTGTTCTTGGAATCACTTTGGAGGAAAAGCAATAAAAGTGAAGCATTATTCTCAGCAATCATAAGTCTTTCTTACTCAATCTCTATTTATACTTTTATGTTATCAATGGCTTGTGAGTAATCCCCCATATTCTTGGGGTTGGAAACTCAAAAGCATGCTTATTCATCATTCAAAAATGTTTAGTCTTGTCTTCTTTCTTCATCTAAAACAATCTCTTTATATTATTCTCTAAATGCCTTACATTTTGGCGATATCCAATTTGTATGATTCAGTCAATTGAGAGAAGTACCTAGCGGAGAATCTCGATTGACGGAACCATATAAAGAAACTAGGTTCATTGATCACGAGAGTAGTTCAATGGCCTAGGGATGTTCCTTTAATGGAAAGTATGTTGACTTCCGTCCTTAATGGATTCTTACTAATTATGGTCAGCTAGAGATAAGCCGAAATGCCCGTTTGTGACAGGGCGGGGGCAAACATAAACGGATTTCTCAAACAGTTAGGACATAATTAGTGAAGAATACAAACGCTATTGTCTTAGCCCGAAATAGCGTAGGCTTAACATACCATCCTTGCTTTTTATGAAAACCTTTTATTTCTAAGACAATGACAATTTGATGAATAAGAATATGTGTATGATTTCCAATCCCGAGAATGCTTCGTTTTATAAGATTTCAATTAAAGTATTTTCTGTTTATGCTCTCTCTATTATTCTAAAACAAATTTTATCTACCCCCAATCTTTTCTATATTTTCTAAAGACAAAAATATCCCTTAAGTAAACCCTGTCTCTGTGGGATCGACTCGTACTTGCACCCGCTATATTACAATAGCCCGTGCGCTTGCGGATATAAAATAAACCGTTAGGTTTCGACCGAACAGCTACCGTGACCCCCACTGATTATGCCGCTATCACTGGCCTGCCCTTCAAGGGGCTTAGCTTGGAGTGGCATGACGGGTACATGGACACGGAGCTGATGGATTTGCTGGGGATTGTTCTCGTGCCGAGGAATGGGATGGGCATGGAGTATGCCGTGATTGATGCGAAGTTGGCCGAGAGCATAGCTCGGTATGAGAGAGGGGACCAGACCATCTCGGCTGAGCAGATTGATCAATGCTTCCTATGGTTCACCCTTTCTAGCACTCTGTTTGGGCACGCTGAGGGCACAACTATGTTCGCCTTGCTGGGTTGTTTGGCGGACATTGACAGGATAGACGAGTATGCCTGGGGAGAGGCAATCTTGGCGGAGTTGTACTTCGCTTTGGACAGATATAGCAGGAAGGCGTCCACCTCCCTGACCTGCTTCGAGTTCCCGCTGGAGGTATACTTTCTCCTTCCTTTCCTTTATCCTTTGTACATATTGTGTATGCACTATGGTATTGACGGGTCTCCTTTTTTGGATGCAGGTCTGGGCTTTGGAGATTTTCGGATGTGCCTTGTGGGACCATGTCTCGGGGGAGGCTTTTGCATATCCGGCTATGCTTTGGTGGACGAAGGACGCCCAGGTGAAGAGGAATAGCAAGACTAGGATAAAAATGAGGTACAATGACATGGTATCCTTTTTGAAGGCGGAGACTAGTGATAGGGTTAATTTTTACCCTTGGGATCGGTTCGAGGTTGACCAGCTGGGCGGTGCCGAGCGCTGGACGGTGCAGAGGTGTATCCTGTGGGGACTCACCTGCGATGTCTATCGGTTTAGGGCTGGGCGACCCGCCATGGATTACGTCACTCAGGAGCCCTATCTGGCATTCGTGGCATGCAGGCTGAGGACACCTCAGGTGCTGGCAGGGGAAGGGAGTTCGGTTGTGAGGATCCCTCGAGCTGACTTCTCGTATACCCAGGAGGGGGTTATGATGAGGGCGCAGATTCCCCTCCCTGAGGTGACACCGCGAGCTTTTCAGCCTCAACCGAATGCTCAGGTATGTGTTGATCATGTTCTGATTATTTAGTCTTTGTACATCTTATGCCATTGCTTTGACTATTTTTTTATGCTTTCGTTTCTTCCTCGCAGTACTCATCCCGGGTTGTGGATCGGCTTTTGCGTCAGGTCATCGGGGCTAAGAGGTTCATTCGCAACCTCGTGACGCAGGGGGAACGCTCGGGGTTCGGAGAGGGAAACGCGGCTAGCATCTAGTGCCTCTATGCGAGAGAGGTCCCCTATTCCAGCCAGCGGGCCTATGCCAAGCCGGCGATCTATGGAGACTCCCTGCACTCAGCCTAGAGAGTCTGCTCCTTTGCTGCAGTCACCGAACGTCCCTCTTTCTCCTTACATGGACAGGAGCGTGGAGATCTCTCGGGACCACATTATCTTTGGGGGCATGGAGGGGCCGAGCTACGTTCAGGGCGGAGCTGGTGAGGTTTCCTCTTCGCATTTCGGGGGTTACGGAGCTTTTGAGCCGTAGGGAGATTATGGGATGCCCTTGCAGACTCAGGGGACGTACGGCCAGGGCTCTGACGCCTTCTCGTTCGGATACGACTTCTTTGCCGACATCGGGGTGCCGTACCGAGGTGTGCCTGCTGATCCGGAGGACACATATTCGGATGCGGAGCAGGACGACATAGAGCCGGGGATGGCTTTCCCGGAGGCAGCGGCGGAGGGGCCGAGCACGGCTCAACGGAGGGTGCGGAGGCACGGCAAGGAGATTTCCAGGGAGGAGGATCCCGTTCCTGATTCAGACAGTAATTCCGACTGATTGTACCTGTTAGGTAAGGGAGAGAAAACATATATACATTTTATGCACATTGTTTCTTTTTTTATATATTTTTTGAATGTAATAACTAAGTTAATACAGTTTATTTCGCTATATATTTTTTGTATTTTTGTTTTGTTAATTCTGCACTGAATGCAAGTTGCATGAGCCCGGTTTGGTGTTTTATATGGACAAATATGGGATTTTTGTTGGGATTTTGGATGAAAAACATGGGGAATGGGCATATTTTCGTGTTTGGCCTTTTGGGGAATGATTTCCTCATTTGGGGACAGTAATTTTTACTGTTGTCAGAAAAATTTTGGACTGGGATATAATCTTATCTGCGTGGATGAGATTGAGGCTGCAATCTCATCAGCGCGGATAAGGGCAGCATCTGGCAAGGTTATTTAAATTTTCACCTCAGATCTGGTTTTTATCACTCAACTTCATCTTCCTTTCTGTTCTTTCTGAAGTCACGACCAAAACCATAGAAAGTCATGGAAAACATGAAAATTTCTCCTAAATTGCCAAAGGAATTGCAAATGATCTTCTTTGACAATTTCAAGGAATGGTCTCGGGAGATCATGTATGGAAACAAGGTATTCTTTGAGGAGAGGTACAAGATCAAATCCTTGTGGTCTCTTAAGGAGCTTGTTCCGGATTATGACTTGATGAGGGCTTCCACCGCGTTTTGGGACACTCAGAGGCACGTCTTTTGCTTCTCCTACAATGATATGGTTCCCACCCTCGAAGATTTTAGGACTTTACTTGGAGCGCCCGAGGTGGAAGAGGTTGCACTTCCCTTGCCCGGAGGGATGTCTTTCGTCAACAAATTATCTAGTCTCCTTCAAATCTCCCCGGAGGAAGCCCGAGGTATGATTCGAGGACCCGACTACTTTGACATTTCTGGTCTCCCGGATAAGTTTAGGAGCTGGGGTATGGTTGGTGATTGCTATTGGGATGCATTTGCTCTTTGTACAATCGGGTCCTTGTTTATGGTTTGTTCCTTTGGGATGTGCCATCGGTTTCTGTTAGACGTTGTTGTGCACTGCCGGTCGGGTCGGGATATAGTTCCCTTGATCTTGGGATAGACCCTTGATGCTATTGACCGATTAGCTACCGGGAAGCGGTATATGCACGAGGGAAGCCCGTTTCTGCTGTCGATGTGGCTGATGGAGAGGCTGGGGGTCCTGCAGGAGGCTCCACATACACTCAGATCGTGGACCTTTGCCAGGAGGGGAGTTACAGTTGAGATCGAGGATCAGGCCTCGTGGGAGCGCTGGATGGCTCAGCGTCGTACCCAGGATATCCGATGGTGGATTCCGCACTGGCAAATAGAGACTAGGAGGACGCTTCAGGACAGATCTCAGGTAGTCATGCTTCAGGGGCTATGTTGGTCTACCTTCTACATTCCAACTCTAGTTCTTAGACAGTTCGGGATGGAGCAGGTTCCTTTGGAGGGATACGATGCTATTGCCACCCGGGTGGTGGTGTCAGTTTCTATGGATGATCCATCAACATTTTCCTTCTTATCCCGAGTATGGAGGTACCATGCTTTCCCTCCTATGGTCCTTCTTAGGCATTCGGAGCGTATTTATCTGTCCACTTGGTACTTGGATTGGTATGAGGTACACATGGGGGATACTTAGGTGGCTCTTATGAGGAGGCGTGAGGCTATGGTGGGACCAAAAGATGTCCCTGTTTCAGTATTGAAGAGAGCTGAGGCGAGGGCTAGCCCATATGACAGGAGTGGAGATGATATGTTTGACTATGAGATGAGAGTGGAACGTCAGAGAGACAGGGTTCCTATGGCGCCGCTCAGGAGGCAAGAGATCAGAGACAAATCCCAGGCGACCAGAGCTCTGATAGAGGCAAGCTTGATGGACCTGGCCCCTATGCCGGAGTTAGGGAGGAGAAGGACGGACATCATTCCTGTGCCCGGGAAGAACACGAGACACGGTGGGAGGAGATGAAGGAGAAAAGAAGGGGACGCGAGCACTAGTAGCTAGACCCTTGAGAATCCACTGATCATCCTTGCAGGCACATTAGTTTTTAGTTATGTATTTTTTTATCTTTTAGCTCATTTGTGAGTTTAAGAGTAGACCGGGCTTGAACTCATCAAAAAGTTTTTAACCATAATGAATGTGTGAATTGCATTAGAGTTTTTTGAGACGCAGGTGTGATGCGATCATTGTGTTGATGACAAAATATGATATTTATTTATGTTTTAGACCGAACCGTTTCCGGCTGCCTACGTTCCCCTTTTACAGTGGACTAAGGGGCTTAGGTCTCCGTAGTTCGACTCTATGAGTTGTTCACCTTTTTTGCTTTTTTTTTTTTTTTGGAAGGGGTAGGTAGAGAGAGGGACAAGAGAAGTGCGACCCTGTTTTTTACCTAGACCGCCCTTTCGGGTTTTCAACCTAGTTGGGTATTACTCTTTTAGCACTTTTTCTTTTTGAAGCCCCCTTTGTTCTTTTTTTTTTGAAGCTTTCGCTTGGGCTCTTTTTTTTTTTTTTTTTTGAAGCTTTTGCTTGGGCCCTCTTTTTTAAGCTTTTGCTTGGGCTCTTTTTTTTTTTTTTTTTTTTTTGAAGCTTTTGCTTGGGCCCTCTTTTTTTTGAAGCTTTTGCTTGGGCCCTTTTTTTTTTAGAAAGGGGGGTAGGTAGAGAAAATTGCGACCCTGTCTTTTACCTAGACTGCCCTTTTGGGTTTTCAACCTAGTTGGGTATTACTCTTTTAGCACTTTTGAGGGGAAATGACTTGATCTTCAGGCATAGTATCTGCGGAGCTTGTCTCTGTTCACCGGATGCACGAAAGGATTTCAATCTAAGTCTGCGAGCTGCATGGCTCCTCCAGAGAAGAACTTCTGGACTACATAGGGTCCGATCCAGACGGGCTCCCATTTGCCAAGTGAATTGGCATGGGTTGGAGGCTTCTCTTTTAGCACGAGATTGCCTTCTCGAATGTCCCGATGTTTCACTTTCTTGTCAAGAGCTTTGGCCATTCTTGATTGGTAGGCCCGGGTGTGTTCCATGGATTTTAGACAACGTTCATCTAGCAAGGCCAATTCATCGTGGCGACTCTGGAGCCATTCGACTTCGTTGATCTGACTTTCCAACAACACACGGAGTGAGGGGATTTTCAATTCGATTGAAAGCACGACCTCCATTTCGTAAGTGAGGGCAAATGGCATTTCTCTTGTGGCAGTTCTGACGGGTGTTCTGTATCCCCAGAGGGCAAGGTGGAGCTTGTCTGGCCAATCTCTGCCTCGAATAGCCATCTTCCTGATGATGTTTTCTAGAGTCTTGTTTGCTGCTTCAATGGTGCTGTTGGTTTGGGGCCGATATGGGGATCACTTGTGACGAGGGCCACCTTCTTGGAATTGAGGACTTTGTAAGACTTGGCCTCGACCCATTTAGTGAAATAGTCTATGGCTACCAGGACGAACTCGTGATCGTTGCTTCCTGGTGGTGTAACCTTGCTGATGACGTCGATTCCCCAGGTAACGAAAGGCCAAGGGGTTTTCATGCAGTAGAGGTCGTGTGGAGGCAAATGGTTGAGATTTGAATAGCGCTGACATTTGTCACAGCTTCTCACGAACTGGATGCAATCCGTCTCCATAGAGATCCAAAAATAACCCATTCTCAAGATGACCTGCATTAAGGCTCGAGCATTCATGTAGGGGCCACAGGTACCACCATGTACTTCATTCATTAGCTCGGCAGCCCTTTGTTTGGTGATGCAGCGTAAGAGGGGACCCCGGTAACGCTTTTTGTATAGGGTATCTCCCAGAAAGACGTAGTGGGAAGCCAGGCATTTCAGAGCCATCATACTTCTTGCCTTGATTCCTTCTTTGTATTCCCCATCTTCATTTTAGAAAGAGGCTTCACCGCTTTTTAAGTACTGGTAGATTTGAGCATACCACGGGTCGTCTACTGGTTCCTCCTCTGCTTCAATCTCAAAATAGTATGCTGGGTTTTCTCTTCTCCCAACCCTGAAGGGTTTGACTGATTTTCCTTCGGGTATTTCAACAAGAGAGGCTAGTGTTGCCAGGGCATCTGCGAACCTGTTGCGATCTCTGGGCAGATAGTGATAGCTGACCTCCTTGAACTGGGCTACGAGGTCTTCCATATTGGCGTGGTACTTTTGCAGACCCGGATCAACTGTTTTCCACTTGTTAGACACTTGGTTGATGATGAGGGCGGAGTCAGCGTATACTTCTAACTCCTTGATGTTCCTTTCTAAGGCGGCCTGCAATCCAGCTATGCAGGCTTCATACTCGGCGGTATTGTTAGTGACTTCATAATTGAGTTTTACGATCATGGGAGTATGTTCGTCAGTGGGATCGACCAGGAGCAATCCTACCCCATTCCCCCGTCTGTTTGCTACCCCATCAAAGAAGAGTTGCCAGCGATTTTTCCTTCTAGAGCGAGAATTCCTTCATCAGGGAATTGAGGTTCAGGCCCTTGGCATTCATCACTTGGGAAATCAGCTAGTTGTTCTGCCATTACCGCCCTTTCACGGATTTCCTCGTCACATACATGATGTCGTATTCGGCCAGAAAGAATGACCACTTTGCCAATCTCATGGAGAGAGAGGGCTTGTCGAACAGGTACTTGATGGGATCTAGCCTCGAGACCAAGTGCACTGAGTGAGACTGCATGTAGTGCTTCAACTTTCCCACCACCCATACTAGACCTGTGCAGGTCTTCTCACAAACTGAGTAGTTGAGTTCGCTGCCTTGTAGCTTTCTTCTCACAAAATAGATGGCGCTTTCAAATTTGGAGTCTTTCTTCTCTTGTGCCAACATAGCCCCAATTGATGTGTCTGTGACAGTCAGGTATAGCAGTAGTAGCTTTTGCCGATGTGAGGGGCAAAGGATTGGGGGGTTCACAAGGTATGCCTTGATTTTCTCAAAAGTGAACTGGCATTCTGGGTTCCATTTAGTGCATGTTCTCTTCTTCATCAGCTTAAAGATAGGCTCACAGATGGAGGTCGGTTGATTTACGAAATGGCTTATGTACTATAGCCTTCCCATAAAAGATTTGACCTCTGTCAGTGTTCGAGGCGGCTTCATCTCAACTATGGCTTTGATCTTTTGCATATCTACTTCAATTCCCCGTTCAGTTACCATGTACCCCAGCACTTTACCTTGCTTGACGCCGAAGGAGCATTTAGCTGGGTTCAGCCTCATGGAATGTTCTCTGAGACGGTCGAAGAATTTTCTCAAATTGATGAAGTGCTGGCCATCGGATCCTTTGGAGTAGACTATCATGTCATCGGCGTAGACCTCGATTTCTTTATGAATCATGTCGTGGAACAGGGCGGTGGCGGCCCTCTAATAGGTAGCCCCAGCGTTCTTCAGACCAAAAGGCATGACTGTGTAGCAGTATGTCCCCCAGGGGGTAGTGAAAGCTGTCTTGGACTGGTCCTCTTCGGCCATTTTGATCTTGTTATAACTGGCGAAACCCTCAACGAAAGACTTGACCTCGTAGTTGGCCGTGGTATCTACCTGCATGTCAATGTTGGGCAGGGGGAAGTCGTCCTTTGGGCTGGCTTTGTTGAGATCTCTGAAGTCCATGCAGCATCAGACTTTTCCGTTAGCCTTGGTGACTGTTACGATGTTGGAGAGCCAGGTGGGGTATTCAATGACCCTGATGAATCCCACTTTGAGCATCTTCTCAATTTCTTCTTTTACTTGCAATGACCATTCGGGCTTGATATTTCTCAGCTTTTGCTTTACTGGCTTGACTTCGGGGTCCAACGGTATCCTGTGCTCCACTATGGAGGGATCGAGGCCGGGCATATCCTTGTAAGACCATGCAAACACGTCCACAAATTCCTTGAGTAGTTCAGTCAGAGTTGCTTGTTCGGGCCCGTCGAAGAAACTGCCAATCTGCGTCTCTTTAGGCTCTTCTGCAGTTCCCAGATTCACACGAGTCAAAACCTCCTCGGCAGCTTGGGCTCGGTTTTTCTCTTTCTCGACAACCTGCTTAAAGATTTCTTTAATGTATTGTTCGTTTAGTGTGTCTGCATCTTTATCTAGTGAATCATTATTAACTGTTTTTAGGTTATTGGTTAATTTATCAGTTGTTAAAGTGGCGATTAGGGGATACTCGAAAAGGTCGATCATTTCATTCAGAGTAAAAGGAAGTACAGCATTGGCTACAATTTCATAGTCTTCTGGCGTGAGGCCATCATACGACTCTAGGGACTCGAATTCGACAACAAGAGACTCATAGGACTTGCGATAGGTGGACACAAGGGGACGAGGGACCAATCCAAGCTTCGTGACCATTTCCTCTTTACTCGTGGACGGATCGGAGAGATTCTCCCAATTCTTCAGGGGCATGGTAGACTGCATGACCATGGCTCGGGGATCCAACGGCTTCTGTCCTCCCGCTTCAATTACTGCAATCATTTCTTTTACTGAACCCAGGTCGATCAGGTCTGGAATGTGTATTTATTCCCCAAACATCTGCTGCATGATGGGACCATCCCATTCATCTAGGAAGAATTCTGGAGTCATGACCTTTGGCATGACCAGTTCAAACTCAGCTTTTGTGGCTTCTGAGACAGTCGGGATGACTTCATTGAGCTTCTCAAACTGCTTTACCATCTCCAGCACTCCCTTGAAAGTATACTCACTTTTCATGGTGGTAGTAGCCCCAGGTATCTTGGGTAAATCGAGAAACATTCTTTGGACGGGGTTGGCTTCGGTTCCCCTGAACTTGCTAAGGTTCTCCTGTAATTTCAACCAGCCTTCTGTAGGAGTGGGCTCTTTGACTGCGGCATTTTCCACCTGTGGATCGCCCTTTATGAAGTAATCAGTCATGTCAAGACTGAAAGGGGGAGATTTAGGACCATTGTCATGGATCCTTTTTGCAACAGCTTCCCTCCTCTTCCGAGCAATTTCCTTTTCTTTTGCAATTTCTTCCGAGGTTGGCTTGTATCCCAGGCCATGGCAAGTTTTTTGTTCCTTTACTTCAATGACCTTGTGAGTCCCTTGTAGGCGTTTCCCAAGACCCAGACTAGGCAGGTAGTTCATCTTTCTCATCATCCTCATGACAGGAGGGATTTTGTCCCGGGTGACAGTCAGATCCACATTGCAAACTTGGGCTTTAGGAAATTCGACTGTGAAGCCAGTTAACATGAAACCATCTTCATCATGCATGATTTCCAGGATAGGTATTCCACCTGTGTCAGTGCCCTCCAGAGTGACTAGGTCTCCATAAATTGTTGTTAGATCCCCATCTGAAACAAACTTCGTGCACTGATGGAGGCTTGAAGCGACCCCATTGACTTGGTGCAACCAAGGTCTTCCCAAAAGGGCATTAAAGGTGATTGGTATATCAATGACCTGGAATTCTACGGGTATCATCTTCTTGCCAAACCACAGGTTCAAAGTATCAGCCTCAAGTACTGTACGAGATGTTGAGTCATAGGTGAAATTACCCAGGGATCGCGCGTGCGGGCCGCGCGGCGAGGTGGTTGTCTTTCGCGGATGTTTTTGGGACCTCACTTTCGGGAAGGAGAGGAGTCGCCACGCGGTTTTATATTTTGAGCCCAAACGTTGAAAAATGGCTTATGAAAAAGGTGTCATTTTTATTGGTAGCAAAAACTTGGAAAAGGCTTTGAAAAGGGTGTCATTTTTATTGGTAGCAAAAACATGACAAAAGGGTTTTTTAGTACCAGAGATTGTTAGGTTCGGAGGTCACGTTACGTTTCGGGAAGAGAATTTTGAGATCACCTGAAACGCCTCGTATGATGAGTCTTTCTACCTTTCTCGAAATTGTGCGTGTGTGTGTGTGTGAGTTTGCATTTTGAAAATGGGGGCTTGAATGACAAGCTTAATCTTGGTTTGAATGTCAAACG
This sequence comes from Adenophora triphylla var. japonica, assembly GCA_022495995.1. NCBI lineage: Eukaryota > Viridiplantae > Streptophyta > Magnoliopsida > Asterales > Campanulaceae > Adenophora > Adenophora triphylla. The sequence continues at coordinate 39,846 of JAFEMH010004520.1, read as the reverse complement.
TTGATTTTATGATTCTTTTGGAAAAAGCGAGCGTTTGAATGACAAACGTCGATTTTGGAGTTTTTTAGGAAAAGAGGTGTGAATGACGATTTTGAATCTTTAACTTAAGTGTCATATGTTGACTTTTAAGAAAAGAGCGTTTGAATTTCAAACGTCGGGTTTTGAAATTAAAGATGATCGTTTGGATGCCAAACGTCACTTTGCGCGTTTTGAAAGAGAGTTCGAATGTCGACCTCTGGTTTTGAACCGGACATTACATTGTTAGCGATTTTACGGGAAAAAAGCATTAAATGATATGCGATCAACGAATCGTTTTGCGACTCGGACTTTGATAAGTAAATACTATCACGAGCCAAACGGCTCGGACTTGTAAATGACACTATTTAAAATGCAGTATCAACGGAATCAAACGATCAGGATTTAAAGGTGTTATCAACGAACCAAACGGCTCGGACTTGTAAAGTTGCGTAATTTAAATGACATTCAACGGATCAAACGATCCGAAATTGGTAAATGACTATCACGAACCGAACGGTTCGAACTATGAAAGTTGCGTAAAGTAAATGACATTCAACGGATCAAACGATCCGGACCGTTAAATGACATAAAAAGTAAAGAACGGGGTCGGAACGCCGTTTTAACCCGAGATTACTTCTCTTACGGGAGAGAAGAGGATCTTGGACTAAAACGTATCAGACCGCGTTGGACGGTGACGTCTACATTTCAATAACTTTCGACCGAAACGGTTGTAGCGACTGGCGCGTAAACCGACACGGAACGAGTGTTTAGGGAGAGAGAGTGTTACCTATGGCTAGGGGTTGACTCTTTTGGCTCGGGAGGTATATACGGGATACGGTTTAGTGTTTGGAAAGGTGTTTCGAGATGGTTTGGTTCGTGTTTGGTTGAAAAGCTAGGTTTTCAGGCAAATCGAGACAACACGGGGCTCGGGAGGGGGTTGAATGTGCTTATACCGTGGGCTTTGGGTGAAAAGAGCTTAAATTTTTCCCCTTTGAAATGTTTGACATCCCTCTGTATTTATAGGGTGATTTTGCAAAAGAGTCCGGACGGACTTTACCTCAATTTGGGGGGGGGGGGTTGTGGTATTTTGGAAATTGGAAGGACCTGCTGGCAATTCTGTTTTGCCTGAAAAATAGCTCGGACGGACTGTGACACAATCTCAGGGGCATTTTGGTCTTTTCACTCTGAAATCTGATTGATATTGACTAGAGGGTTGTGGCATGCGTGCCACGTGCCCCTGTGACTCACCAGGGCTAGGGTTTTCGTCCCGTTATTCCCGATTTTGTCCGTTTTTTTAATAACTGTCTGGAAAATGTCCGAAATGCCCCCGAAAAGTGTGTTTTTCAGGAAAAGCGGTACTTTTACGTGTGATAACATGTGTTGAGTACGCTTTGACATTGGGATGCACGGGGCAGTCCCGGGACGTCTTGTTGGCTTGAGAACGGGGAGTTTAATGGGTTCTGGTTAACCTGGAGCGGGCCAGTTAATGGATTCCGGTTAACTTTTAACGGATTTTGATGATCTGGATTTGGGTACTTACAAGAGCCCCTCGGCGACGTCACTTTCGAAGGAAGTGTGGGTTGTCGAAAAAGATAAGAATCTTCTAAATCGGGAGATGACCCTTATGGAGAGACCTAGATGGTCAAATGGTCTATTTGGACCCCAGCGAAAGGATTCTCGATATGATCCCAAGCGGAATCGAGGTACGTGAAGGTGGCGTAGTTCGCGGGTGTGAGTTGCAATTTGTAGGGGCCTCGACACATTGAGGGAACGATTAGGGAGATGGTTCCTGAATCTCACGAGGATAAGATGGTTGAATCTCAAAGAGGGAGATGGTTGAGTTTGTTTTCTCACGAGTGAGCAAATGGGTAAATCTTTCACGAGGAAGATGGTTGAATCTCATGGAGATGGGGTGTTCTCCACGAGGAGATGGTTTGAATCTCATGAGGGAGATGGTTGAATCTAACGAGGAAGATGGTTGAATCTCACGAGGGAGATGGTTTTAATCTCACGAGGAGACTGGTTGAATCTCACGAGGGAGATGGTCGAATCTCACGAGGGAGATGTGTGAGTCTCATCCGAGGGAGATGGATGAATCTCATGAGGGGAAATGGGTGAATCTCAACGAGGAGATGGTTGAATCTCACGAGGGAGAAGGTTTTGGAATCTCACATGGGAGATGCGGAGAATCGTTCACTTGAAATGGTTGAATCTCATGAGGAGATGGGTAAATTTCATGAGGGGAGATGGTTTGAATCTCACGAGGGAGATGGGTGAATCTCACGAGGAGATGGGTGAATCTCCCAGGGGAGACGGTTGCGGAATCTTTTCCCATGAAGGAGATGGTTTGAATTTGAATCCCACAAGGGAGATGGTTATAAATCTCGGCACTAGGAGATGCGTGAATCTCACGAGGAGATGGTTGAATCTACAAGGAGATGGTTTGAATCTCTCGAGGGAGATGGTTAAATCTCGGGAGGAGATGGTTTGAATTTGAATCCCACGAGAGATGGTTAGAATCTCACGAGGGAGATGGGTGAATCTCACGAGGAGATGGTTTGAATCTCACGAGGGGGAGATGGTTGGGTCTTCCTTTCTCTAGGGAGATGGATTTTCAACTATCCCTTACAAGGAGATGGTTTTAATCTTTCACAAAGGGAGATGGGTGAATCTCGCGAGGAGATGGGTGAATCTCATGGCGAGGAGATGGTTTGAATCTCGATCGAGGGAGATGTCGTTGAAGTTTCTTCAATCTCCACGATGGACTATCGGTTGAATCTCACGAGGGAGATGGTTTGAATATCATGAGGTAGATGGTTGAATCTCATGAGGAGATGGTTTGAATGCTCGTTCCCACTGAGGCGAGATGGTTGAATCTCAAATGAGGGAGACTCGGGGTGAATCTCACGAGGGAGATGGTTGAATCGCACGAGGGAGATGGTTTGAATCGCACGAGGGAGATGGTTGAGTCTCACGAGGAAAGGTTTGAATCTCACGAGGGAGATGGTTTGAATCTCGACGAGGGAGATGGTTGAATCTCACGCGAGATGGTTGAATCTCACAAGGGAGATGGTTTGAATCGCGCGGGAGATGGCGTTTACAAATCTCATTTCTTGAGGAGATGTTGAATCTCATGAGGGAGATGGTTGAATCTCACAAGGGAGATGGTTCTGAATCTCACGAGGAGAAGGTTTGAATCTCACGAGGGAGATGGTATGCTCAATCTCACGAGGGATCCATGGTTTGGATCTCACGAGGAGATGGCTCGAATGCCCTCACGAGGCGGGAGGATCCTCTTACTATTAAAAACCACTTGAATTTTAAAAACTTTAACTTAACTTGAAAAGAAACCAAACTTTAACATTTCCAATATAAACTAACGTAAAACATCTCCACTTGGAGGAAAGTTATAACAAATTTGGAAAATAGACAACCTGTTTTAGTTACAAAAGATCACCAATGTAAAGTTAACTAAAGTTGTTTATATACAAACTCCACAAAGGAGCTACACCAAAATACAACCTCCCAACACTAGCATACACATACCCTGACAACCCAAAAGACACGTCCAAACTCCTTTCCGTCCTCACTAGGCTGGACCTCCTGTCTCAGTGCGATCTAAAAAATTAAAGGGAGAAGGGTGAGAATAAATCTCAATAAGCTATTATGAATGCAACAATATGCCAAGTAAAATGCAACACATAACAAGGCTACTCATAACACATTGGTAAAGCGGTAAACACATTACGTTACCATGGTTTACCTTTCCCGTCTGATCAATAAGTCGTACAATATTGGGAGTAAAACTCCACTCATTTGTGAACTGCATAGGCATATTCACATCTTATAAGACCCATTTTTCAGGGAACCATATAAGATACTAGCAATCTGTAAGACTTTTAGCTCAATACAGAAGCTATAACCCCAGTCTGTGGCCATAGAAGGGGACAGTCATAGGTATAATTGAAATTACCTAGATCTGAGAGGCGCGCGATTGCGCCCCGACATCTGGCATTCCGTTTTGCGTTGGTCGGGAGGAGGTGTCTCGCTGTGTTTTTTGCTTGTAGAGTCGCCACGCCGTTTTGATTAAGTCCAAAACATTGATAAAAGGCATCAGTTTAAAAATTGTTTTCGTGTGATGAGATTTTTGAGTTCGGAGGTCAGGTTACTCCTCGGGAAGAGAATATTAGAATATTAGAGCTCACCCGAGTTGCCTCGTAAAAACGAGTCTTTCGGTACCCCTTCTTTCTTTAACTGTTGTGTGTATGTGTGTATGTGCTTTTTTAAAAATGCATGCTGTATCGGATGTCTACATTGTACACTACGTATTAAAACGTATTGAAATAGTAATGGAAGGAAGCCTTACCAATGTTGGTTCGTGTCTGTCTTCTGCTGGGGAATAGTGTTTGAGGATGGAATAGTGTTAAGGACGGACCGGGATTGCTTCGGGATGTGCGGTTGTGCGCAGACGAGCTTCAGCGTGCCTCGGGATTGTCGAGTGTGCACTCGGGCGAGTTTCGGCGTGCGTTGGGATCGCGGGGATCGTTCGGGCGAGAGGTTCGGCGTGCGTTGAGATCGTCGGTTGCGTTACAGCGAGTTTCGGCGTGCTGTCCCAGGATCGTTAGTTTGGCTCGAAAAGGGCAGGGATGCCTCGGGAAAGACCGGGCAAGGCTCCGAAGTACCACGAGGGGCCTCAGAATACCTCGAGAGTGTCTCGGGGCAGCGCGGGAGCGTCTCGGGAGCGCTCGGTAGGGCTTCGGAGCACCGCGAGGGAGCTCGGAAGGCCCCAGAAGGAACCGAAAGGGACCGGGAGTGCCTCGAGGGGTTTTAGAAGGGGAGCCTGAAGGCTTAGGGAGAGAGGAGAAGAGGGAGGTGTGAAAAATGAGAAGGGGGAGCCCTCTATTTATAGTAGGAGAAAAATTCCAAGAAGGTCCGTACGGACCTTCTATGAAAACCAAAATTTTGGTTTTCCTAGATTTGAGAGAATAATGTTGACTTTAAGAGGATTTCGTAATAATTATGTCTGGTGCAAAGAGGTCCGTACGGACCTTTCATGCTTTTCCAAATTTTGAAAAGTCCGTACGGACCATTTTCTCATGCAAAGAGGTCCGTACGGACCACTCTGTCAAATGGCTATTTTTGTGATTTCTTGCTAGTTCTTGTCGAGAGCTTTTCAACCATATATGGCACGTCTCAATCGGAGTTCGTATGAAGGAGTTATGACCTCCGGAAGTTCTCCCTTGGTTTTTTTCGTATGCTTGGATGGAGAGCGATCCAGATTGGGGTACTTACAGAAGCCCCTCGGCGACGTCACTTATGAAGGAAGTGGGGTCGTCGATAAGATAAGGGTCCTGATCTGAATCGCTTGCTGGGAGAGGATGTGACCGTGTAGGCCAGTTTGTGAGGACGTGGCAGTGTCCTTTTGTGTGACCGTTTAGGTCAGTTGGCTGAACCCTGTGATAGGATTCCTACGTATCCCTAAGCGGAAATCAAGCCTGATCGTAGTTCGGGTGTGAGGTGATCTTACGAGAAGGTGGGTAATTTCCCGAAAAGGTGGGTAATCTCACGAAAAGATGGGTAATCTCACTAGAAGATGGGTAATCTCACTAAAAGATGGGTTAATCTTACGAGAAGATGGTAATCTCACTAAAAGATGGGTAATCTCACGAAAAGATGGGTAATCTCACGAAAAGATGGATAATCTCACGAAAAGATGGGTAATCTCACTAAAAGATGGGTAATCTCACTAGAAGATGGGTTAATCTTATAAGAAGATGGGTAATCTCACTAAAAGATGGATAATCTCACGAAAAGATGGGTAATCTCACTAAAAGATGGGTAATCTCATGAAAAGATGGGTATTTCGGACTGGGTAATTTAAAGCCTTCCGGGCTACGGATAATGATTTGGGAGATTTATACGGTCTTCCGGACCGGGTAATTTAAAGCCTTCCGGGCTACGGATAATGATTTGGGGAGATTTATACGGTCTTTCGGACCGGATAATTTAAAGTCTTTCGGGCTACGGATAATGCTGGTGATGGTAAAATTGTGAGTGTGGAGGCGTTTGCACCTTGGGATTCGTGTTTTGAAGGCGTTTCTGCCTTGGGGTTCGGGCTTATGATAACGGCCGGTGCTGGGGATATGTATTTCCGTATGGTCTTACATTGATGGCCATTTTGACTTTTATGTTTTGCGTTTTGAAGGCGTTTGGGCCTTGGGGTTTGTTTTGCCGTTTAGTGGGAGAGATCCGGACTTACGATGACGGCCGGGAAAGGCGAGTAGTATCTAAGTTGAGTTTCTTTGAAGGTATCTATACCCTAGGTGAGACTGTTCTAAGACATCTGGGCTTAAGTGAGACTATTTGGGGGTGTCTACCCTAAGTTGAGACTATTCTAAGGCATCTAGACCTAAGTTGAGACTCTTTTATGGCGTCTGGACCTAAGTGAGACTTTTTTGGGGATGTCTACCCTATGTGAAACTATTTGGGGGTGTCTACCCTAAGTTGAGAGATGGCTAATCTTACGAAAAGATTGGTAATCTTACTAAAAGATAGCTAATCTTACTAAAAGATGGGTAATCTTACTAAAAGATATGCTAATCTTTCTATAAGGTGAGTAATCTATCTAAAAGATATCTACCCTATGTGAAGGATGGCCAATCTTACCAAAAGATTGGTAATCTTACTAAAAGATGGGTAATCTTACTAAAAATATGTTAATCTTACGAAAAGGTGGATAATCTTTCTAAAAGATATCTACCCTATGTGAAGGATGGCCAATCTTACCAAAAGATTGGTAATCTTACTAAAACATAGCTAATCTTACTAAAAGATGGGTAATCTTACTAAAAGATATGTTAATCTTACGAAAAGGTGGGTAATCTTTCTAAAAGATATCTATCCTATGTGAAGGATGACCAATCTTATCAAAAGATTGGTAATCTTACTAAAAGATATGAGATATCTATCAGGGAGACAGGGGGACGTATCTCACTACGAGGTAAGAGAGGAAATATTTAAAGACATAAGTATGATTTTTTTTTCATACCTTTGTTGTCTTTACCTGCAGGAGGAAGGGCCTTTGTGAGGAGGAAGTTGAGGACGTGGTATGCCTCTGACGGAGATAATAAGGACGTGGGGCGCCTCTGACTGAGATAGTGAGGATGTGGTGCCGCCACTGGCTGAGATGATGAGGACGTGGTGGCGCCTCTGGCTGAGATGATGAAGTGTTTGAGGACATGTGGCACCTCTGACCGAGTTGTTGAAATGTTGAGGGCGAGGTGGCGCCTCTGTCTGAACTTGTTGAAATGTTTTAGGGCGAGGTGGCGCCTCTATCTGAACTTGCGGTGAGGGCGAGGTAGCGCCTTTGTCTGAACTTGCGGTGAGGGCGAGGTTACGCCTCTGTCTGAACTTGCGGTGAGGGCGAGGTGGCGCCTATGTCTGAACTTGCGGTGAGGGCGAGGTTACGCCTCTGTCTGGATTTATGGTGAGGGCGAGGTTATGCCTCTGTCTGAACTTGCGGTGAGGGCGAGGTGGCGCCTGTGTCTGGACTTGCGGTGAGGGCGAGGTGGCGCCTCTGTCTGGTCTTGCGGTGAGGGCGAGGTGGCGCCTCTGTCTGAACTTGTTGAAATGTTTGAGGCCATGGGGCACCTCTGACCGAGTTGTTGATATGTTGAGGATGTGGTGCGGCCTCTGGCTGAGATGATGAGGACGTGGGACGCCTCAGGTGCTGGACAAGGAGAGGAGGGATGGCTCGTCTTCTTTTTTCTTCTTCGTTCTGACTTCTGCGGACGTCTTGGAGTATCCGGTCGAGGAAGGTGCTGAGTCCACCGAGGATGATGAGGTGGTTGGCGGAGGCACCAAGATGTGGGAGTATTTACCAGGTGGTGGTGCCGATGACTCAGAGTAGGACTCTTTTTTTTTCTTTTCTGTGCGTGTTAGTGAGGAGAGCAACAAAATATTTGTATTTATATGCACAATGTATTCACATGTATATGAACTCTTTTATTTTTGCTTTAGGGGTTGTTTCTACTCCCTTTTTTTTATGTTCTGTGCATGTCGCACGAGCTTGAAATGTTTGTGGTTAGTGTATGGTGGCCGGAAATGGCTTAGGTAAGGCTTTTGAGCAGTCGGGGGCTGAAGCAGCTTTGACAGTTTCATGAGCGACGGCGGGAGTGATGTCTCCTGGGATGTGTTTATTGGATGTGGCAGGCCATTGCCGGACCGGTGAGTACATCGTTCCCTTAGTGTCGGGGGAGACTTTCCACGGCATAGATCGCTTGGCGAGGGGGGACCAGTTCATGCGTGGGGGAAGCCCCTGCTTTGGTCACTTCGTGGTTGCGAGAGAGGCTTCAAGCGCTGCCTGTGCTTATGACATCTCTTGGTCCATGGACGTTTGCTCAGCGACCTCTTGTCTTGGATATGGATTAGTCCGCTTGGGAGAGGTGGATGGTTTAACTTGGCACGCATCACCTCCGTTGGTGGGTTCCTCATTGGGGAATTGAGACTAGGAGGGCCTATCAGGAAGATTCCTATGTTGTCAGAGTTCTGTGTTTGCCTCGGTCCTCTTTCTATGTTTCGTTGCTTGTTTCCCAGCAGTCCGGGATGAGGCAGGAGCCTTTGCTGGGCTGGGATGACATTGCCACTACGGGGGTAGCCTCCTTCTGGATGACAGATCCAGATGCCTTTCTGTATTTTCTAAGGGTATGGAAGTATTTCGCTTTCCCTCCTGGGGTGCTCCTTCGACGTCGGGAGAGTGTTTTGTTGACCACCGAGTACCTGGATAAGCACCATGTCGGGCAGACCTAATTGGTTTTGGGGAGCGGCCTGCAAGCAAGTTACGGGGCAAGATTGCCATTTCAGCTGCGACCTTAGGAGTGCAGAAGCTTGGGTTAACCCTCAGGGTGTCACGGGAGACGCTTTGTTTGACTACGGGACTCGAGTTGACAGACTAGCGGGGAGAGGTACCCTTTTACAGACTCGTAGGGAGGAGATCCGAGTCGAGGCACGGGTGAACGATGCTCTGAGAGCGACTGGTGAATGTGCGCTCGCCGAAATTGGTAATGAAAATAAAGGAGTCGCCACGCCGTTTTTAAGAGGAAACATTGAAAACCTTTTGAGAGAGAAAATACGGGTTCGGGGGTCAGGTTACGTGTTGGGAAGAACCGAGAGTTCACCCAACACGCCTCGTCCGTAGACGAGTCTTTCAATTAAACATTCAAGCAAATCCAAAGTGTGTGCAGATGTTGACAATGAACAAGTGGGGTAAACATGCATTTTATTAATATGAATCTAGACTTACAACTTGTGAGCCCATTATTTAGGGAGGCCACATCCCTACTACAACAATCTAGAACAGATTACAAGAGAAAAGGGTTTCTGTAGACAAGTCACGATATGTCGCATGACACATGACACAGGTGATCACATATGTCGCGTGACACAGGATCTCCTATGACCGATATGTCGCGTGACATACAGAGGCCATCTGCAGAAACTTACATGATGAACACCAGAATTAACAACAACTAACACAGATCTAATTAATTGACCAGATTAGATACGAAATACAGAAATAACAACAAATCGACCCCGGGAGTGTGGATATGGGTAGATCCACACCCCCTTGGAGTTTAAACACCAAATTCAAGCAAGTATTCAACAATAATAGCTCAATTACACAGATTAGACAAGTTAAACAGAGAGATTGCGATTGGGATTCAGTAATCTAGACAGATAGAGTCTGATTACTGAATCCTAACAGAAGTAGACAATAGAATTATGAAGAATTGAGTAGAAGAAAGAGAGAAGAGGGGGTTTGAGAGTTGTTACCCTTGTTGCTTCCACGAGTTCTGTATCAAGTTAGATACAGAACCCTTCAATTTGCTGCTCCTGGTCTTGGGGGCCTGAGATAATTGGTGCAAAGGATCCAAGTGGTTTTGGTTAGAGAAATGGGTTTGGATTGGAGGGAATTGGGTAGGTTGAAGGTAGGAGAGAGAGAGAGTTGTGTTTGGGGGCTTTGTTACGATGCAATTTCTGCAGAGTAACAGTAGGCTGAAGTTGGGATCCATTTCTGAGAGGGGGAGGGTCTTATTTATAGGCTGCAGTTAGTGGTCACCTTATGTCGCACGACTATACGCAACCACTTTCCATGCCTTGATTGTCGCGTGACACAAGGTGGCCTCAACCGTTTTTGGCGCCAAAACCAGTTTCTGGGACATTGAGGCCTAAATACCTAAAAAGTCCAAAAAGGTTTATTCCCAACAGGTCCCTTGGCATGAGTAAGGTACCAAAAGGTACTTCCTTCGCAGGAAACTTATGAAATATTTCCGGAAGTCTCGGGATAGGCCGGGAATTTACCAAAACGCCCCTTAATGCAGTTTTATTATATTAAAATGCATCTAAAGAAGGTTGCGAATTGGATTGGCGTACTTACAGAGCCCCTCGGCAACGTCACTTTTGGAAAAAGTGGGATTGTCGATAAAATAAGACCCAATCCCAATGAGCATCAAGGGATAAGGTAACGGGCTAGAAGGTGAATCGGGGAATCTGATGGCTGGACCTTTCTGAGAAAGGCTTCCTACGTATCCCTTGAAAGGGAATCAAGCCAAATCATAGTTCGGAATTACCAAAACTAATCCATAATCAAGAAAGGGGTAGAGATGTATCTTCATACCTTTGCTGTGCTTACCTGTGACTTCTTGAGGGGTCGGTACTACTGCGGTTGTCTAGTAGCTGCCTTTTGTGCCAGGTTGTAGCTGCCGGAGGGTCTCATGCTACAACTGGTATTTGCGAGTAGCTGCTGGAGGGTCTCATGCTATCGCTGTTGACGAGTTGTAGCTGTCGAAGGGTCTCATGCTACAACTGGTCTTTGTGGATGCCGGAGGGTCTCATACCACTTCTGCTGGTGCAGGGTAGTTGCCGGAGGGTCTCACACTACTGCTGCTTCTCTTCGTGGATGCCGGAGGGTCTTATACCACTTCTGCAGGTGCAGGGTAGTTGCCGGAGGGTCTCACACTACTGCTACTTCTCTTCGTGGATGCCGGAGGGTCTCATACCACTTCTTCTTCTGCTTTGCTGGGGATAGGTGTAGCTGCCAGGGGTCTCACGCTACTTCTTTTGCTCTGTTGGGGATAAGTGTAGCTGCCAGGGGTCTCACGCTACTTCTTTTGCTCTGTTGGGGATAAGTGTAGTGCAGGTCTCACGCTACTTCTTTTGCTCTGTTGGGGATAAGTGTAGCTGCCAGGGGTCTCACGCTACTTCTTCCTTTTTGTTTGTTCTTTTACCGGTTTTGCTGCTGGACGGTCTTTGATGATTGTTTGCTTTTCTTTTTGTGTCCTGAGCTTTGCTTGGGAAGCCGGGGACTCTGCTTTTGTCTGTGCCTCGAGGCTACTGATCTTTGAAATTTTTACTTGGTAAACCGGGGACTCTGCTTTCTGGGGAGTTGGCTTCTTTTTTGGGATTTTTGGGGTCGTTGATTTTGCTGAGCTCTGTTTGGGAGACTATCACAGATACGGGCTTTTTTGTTCTTTCTTCTTTTTTTTTCGGTTTGGCCTGAGGGCCAGTCTTCGAGGTGTGGTGAGACTCAGTTGATCATTGTACCTGCGAGGGAGTCTACAGAGCATGCCATCAGGGGTCAAAATTGCAAATCATCAAATTACAGGGGTATTTTTTGAAAATTTGGCTATAGGGATCGTTGTGTCGCACGACTGTTTAAGGCCAGTGATCAGTTTTTTATAAAGGCAGACAGTCCTCATTTTTGAAATGCATTCTTGGAGGGAGGTGGATGATTTTGTGAGGAGAAGACATCCTTTTGTTCGATTTCGAGTACAATCAATCGATTCTAGGGCTTGATTTTGCTTTCGACTTGTCACTATGCCTCCTAGACAACGACCCACGAAGAAAGGTCCTACCCAAGCTCAGTTAGCCGCTCGAAGAAAGAATGCTTTAAGGAATCAACGGCCATTCGTCCCTCAAACTGTGAGAGGAGATTTTTACCCGCATCTTAAAGAGCACACTTCAGCGCCGGAGAAGAAAACGAAGGTAAATTTTGTAACCCTTGCCTTTTTTGTTGTAATGAAAAAAATCGTATTTTGCCAAAATGATCGAATTCTTTTCTCTGTTGAACTCAGGAATTTATTGCGTGCTTTGAGTTATCTAGAAGTTATGAATGCATGCTTAAATGCTCAAACCCTAGTTTTGCTTGAAAATTGAAATATGCAATTGATTTATTGGCATGCTTTTCTTTTGAAAAGAATCCTGGGATATTCATACCTGTGTTGTGTTTACCTGCAGGAATTGCGTACCCGGGGCTCTCCATAGGTTATCGGCCGGTTGTGGGATCTGCTGCCCGGCAGTCAGGAGCTTGGTCATTCACCGAAAGACTTAGTATATGCTGTCGGGTTGGGGCGATTCTTTGAGATGGCGAGGGCTGTTGGAGGTACTCAGAGGAGTGTTGGACTGGTGAAGGCGTTCAGGGAGTTCTGGTGGGAGACTACTCACTCCTTCCACTTTTCTTGGGGTGAGACGACTGTCACGCCATACGACTTTGCTGTTATTACCGGCCTTCTATTCATCGATGAGCCTTTGTATATGGAGGAGCCTATTTTGGATGATGACCCACAGCCTCCCACTGAGGCCTACTTTATGGAGCTGATCGGCTTTGTTCCCCAGGACAAGAAGGGGAACGGATACGAGCTAGGGGATCTCCATGGCCAGATGGTTGAGCAGAGTAACGGTTATCCAGTTGAGGTGGCAGACATTGAGGAGGACAGGTTGAGAGCTCTGAGATTGGCTAGGGCTTTTGTTTGGGTCGGCTTTTCTGATATGTTGTTCATCAACGCCACATCTTCAGCTTTGCTTTCCTTGTTAGAGCTTTTGAGGGATTGGGCTACTGTTGGGTCCTTGTCTTGGGGAGAGGCCGGATTGGCTGAGCTGTATTTGGCTCTGGATGATGTTAGTCGGGGGAAGGCTAAGTCCTTCAACTGCTGCCACTTAGCTTTTGAGGTATTTCTTGGTCTGATCTCCTCTTTCGAATACCGTTTCTTTCTGTCCCCTTCTTTTCCAATCTAATTTTGCTTTGCTCTTTCTTTTCTCAGGCTTGGGCTTATGAGGTTATTGGTTGCTATGCCTGGCGGGTGGGGGAGGCATACCCAGCCACTACATTTCCTGCTATGAGGCGCTGGGTGAAAGACGCGCGGCAGAAAGTCCGGACGGCGGATACCAAGGGACGGATGACTGCCTCACATGCTGATACCCTTGTCTGTTTGCGGAGGACTCCCGGGAGTCTGACTCTATTTCCTTGGGCTGACCGATATGCAGGGGTTAATCTGGAGCATGCCCTTCATCTGACTGAGTGCCGCAAGTTGCTGGTAGGCTTGTCTGGGGACGCTTTGTATTTGGGCAAGCGGGTTTATAGACAGCACGGCCCTGGTAGCGTTGCTAGAGTCCCATATGATCCTCTCGCTGAGATATGGTTTCCTCGGAAACTAGAGGACGTGGCCGCTTTGATCCAGGGAGAGCCTGCTTTCAATTATATTGAGGATGATGGGGATTATGGAGTTTATGTGGCTACGAGGCTGAGGTCACCGCAGGTGGCTCCGAGACGTGATACTCAGGCTGCAAGCCCTTCTACTGGACACGTTGCAGATGCTCCTTTACCTCCTCCCTTTGTTGACTTTCAGGACGGGGAGCACATGAGGCGGGCCACTCTTGATACCAGCCGGGTTTATCCATACTTTCATCTCCCTGAGGGCACTCGATCTGTAAGTAACTGTTTTTCTTCCTTTCATTGTTTTGAACTGTTTGCATCTTTTGTCCTTTATTCTGGCTTGGTTTCTGATTCTTCCTTTGCTTGGTTGTGCCAGGTCTCAGCTGACATTTACTGGGGTTTTGCTCGTCATTATACTGGAGCCATGGACATGATTGATCAGTTGGTGAGGAGCAACCGGTATTGGAGAGAGAGGTGCCTGGCTCAGAGTTCTGATGATGGCGATTCCACGCCTAGTATGCCTGACAGGAAGAGATCTCGGACCGATATGTCTACTGCGGATACACACTGGCCCAGAACCAAGAATGTTCCTCGTCGTCCAACTAGCCCTTCCAGTTCTGATAGTGATGCCTCCGGAGATCCTCACGAGCTCGAGACTATTTCCATTCCTGCTGTCCACGACCTTTTCTGGGATGATCCTGTCGTTTATCACGATCCCGCTGCTGACCCGGATCCTGAGGAGGGAGATGCAGATGGAGAGGGCAGCGAGGGTACTGATGATGATGATAGCTCTGATGATGATGATGGCTCTTACATTTCTGGAGACGATGGCTCGGAGTAGTTTCTTGGATTGATTTGTGGCTCCTTTGATTATTGTATCCCGCTTTGGCAAGAAACAGACAAAACACTCTTTTCCCTCTTTTTTTTTTTATTTGCATTGCACCTAGTACATTATTAGTAGTTATTAGTTGTTTGCGCGAGTCCACCTTTTTGGGAAGAATGGGAATGAATGGCTTTTGAATGGCTATGGCATGAGTATGAATGGTTTGCATGTTTTGGCTTGTATATGTGAATGGTGAATGTGTATGCTATTTTGAATGAAATTCCTTCTCCCATGATACTTGCAGGGTGTCTTTGCTATTTTGCAGTTTGAAACAAGTCGGGGCGTGCCCTGGTACTGATCAGATTGCAGCTTGCTGATGTCTGGTGTTGGACTTACTATGTCGCACGACTCAAGGCAGCCAGGGTACATTCTGTCGCGTGACATGACAAGTCATACTGACAGGCCTTCCAATCTAGGCTTCCACATTATTAAAAAACTTCCCCCTTTTTGCCTAGGGTATGAAACCCAGTAGTCCCAACATGAAGTAGTCCTCTTGTAACAAAATCCATTCTCAAGTATTGATATTATGGAAACAGCCCCGGGAACCACACACATACACACATCAATTTCTGACCAAGCCCCAGTTTGCCACACAGTCTTTTGTAGCCCCAGGACGAGATTGATCTTCAGGTTTTAGTCGGTCAGACGGCGGACAAGACTTAAGAATGTTTTTATATATAGGGACACATTTTTTGAAGGTGGAATTAATCTTGGGCCTGCGTACGACACACTTGCTTATGGGTTTAACTCTTTTGGGAGAGTGTAAGCATTACAAGGTGTGGAGAGTGTATGGAAGCCCCTGCTGACCGAAACGGTGTTTAGCTCTATCTCCCTATTATGTAGAAAGAGAAGACTTTTCGAGACACTTGAAAACTCGTCTTATTCACGATAATCACAAAGCTGCTTAAAACTCTTTATTGATGTTCGGATTAGTCAACCGCCAAAGCCGATATGAGCAAATATTTTTTTATCAATCATGAGGAGAAAACCCACTGATTTCGAGAATCAAACTCTGAAGGATGGAAAGTGTATGGGAACGTCCCTTGCTGAGACCAGACTTTTCGAGATTTGATTATGATTTCGATCGAACCACTTATGGTTGCCTACGTTCCCCTCCATAGGAGGAGCTCAGGTCGTCGTAGTTCGGGCTTATCCCGAATGAAAATAATGAACGGTGAAATTCGGGGATTTGAGGACCTTTGAAGATTTTAAGAATTGAAAGAACATGTCCTCTTGGAGTGTCGCTGGGAGACACGGATGTGAAGCCCCAGTGGGACATTCACGGTAGGTGTTTGCAGAGGAGAAATGAAACATGCTCACATACAATGTCGAATGAACGAGTAGAATTTGCACAATCTTTGCTTGATTGTCCTTTGAGCCGGGATGGACTTGGCTCCGCTTTAAGCAACAATCTGTCTTAGATCTCGACGATATTGGAATGAAACTGCTATCCGGTAGGAATTACGACTGGGTCTCGGGGTTTCGATCGGCCCTTGGGTGATTCAGGATATCATTACCTCTTAAAACGAGAGGTTGGCTGGGCTTTTGGCTGGCTGAACCTCTAAAGATGAGAGGTTGGCTCTTGGGCATGTGTTTGGAATTTCTAAGGCAAGGGAATTGATTTGCCTCTAAGAATGAGAGGTCAATCTTGGCTTTGGTCAAAGGCAAGGGTAACGGTAATGGGAATGTCCTCTAAAATTGAGAGGACGGCTTGGGATTGGTTTCGGTAATGGGAATATCCTCTAAAATCGAGAGGATGGCTTGGATTGGTCAAGGAAGGTGAGGGGACATTCATGCTGTCTCTTTATTCACTCTGAGACTCCTCTAGAGTAACGACCGGATCCTTTGACCTTTTCTTTCGAGAGGATCACTGGGGACTAGGCTCTCTTTCTTCTTTTTTTTTTCTTTTTTTGAAATTTTTTTTTTGTCTCTCCTTTTTTTCAATTTTGCTTTTGAGAGGAGAATTTCAGCTAGTCCTTAGGATGGATCATTGCTTTCCGTCGTTCTTGGGCTTGGAGACGGTCAGTCTTCTTTGAATCACGGGAGTCTCAAGGATAGTCCCTCTTCTTCTGGCGATGGCTAAATGGGTTTCAAATATGCCGATCTTGAAATGAAGGGATATTGTTTAGTGAGGGTGAGGTAATGGTTTTCCTTATGGGTGAAAGGTTTCAACCGCAGTCCCTACCGGATAATCCGAACGAGGTCCAGTCTTCATAACTTTGCTTAATCTTACTTTGAGAAAGATCTGTGCAAATTCATCGAGTCAACAAAATGGTGAGGACGAAAGAAGATATGTGAGCACAGGAGATGCAAGCTGGGGAGTTGATAAGCCCCAATTAGTGAATGATATCAGTTGATTTTCTCACTCTGATTAAATTAAACATTAGTCATTTCAAAACATTAGTCGGTGAGCAGCATGAGTGATTATGTAGAATAAGACCATTTCAATTTAAATGTAATGCGAGTGAGCAAATAATGTCTCGAGTCTAGCAAGAATAGAAACAAATACTTTATTTATTGAAATAAAAGACTCATAAAAAGGATGTAATAGACTCAAAATCATAAAAATGAAGTCTTCTAGCAAGATAAACAATCTAAGACCCTACGATGCCTGACTGACTGACTTCTTCACATGAGGAATCTTTAGAGCTGTGGAAGAGGATTATCGGCTACTTTAGGAGAAGCTTTCTCAATTCTACCTTCTTCAACCAGCTTCTGAATAAGCACCTTTAGAACGGAACAATCATTGGTTGAATGCCCAGGGTACTGATGATAGTAACAGTACTTACCACGATCTAAATTTGGATTAGGTTTGTTGGGATGATAGTTATCAAGCGGCTTTATCATTCCTCTTCGCATCAATCCATTGAAAGCTTCTTCAGTTGATATCCAGAGGTCATCGAATTCTCGCTTCTTGCGAGGAGGGAACTGACGGAGATCCCGGGTATTGCTTCCTTCATGGGAACTTAGCTCGATCTTCCCCTCATCAATGAGTTCTTGAATGATCATCCTCAACTGTAAGCATGCATGGGTGACATGTCCTGAATATTGGTGATAGTCGCAATATTTGCTTGGATCCAGGTTTTCGTTGTGATGAAGAGGGATATAATTAACTAGTGGCTGAACTAGACCTCCGCTTACCAAAACTTTGAGAAATTGATTCATAGGCATCCCTACCTTTCCCCAATACGCTTTCTTTCTTCCTTTCTGGACTTTCTCTGGAGGGGACTCGGGTATGGCCATCCCTTGTTGGATAGGGCTCACAGCTGGAATAAAGGACATCTGATTCACAGTTACATATAAGGTCGGTCCTGAACGCTGGTCTTGCGGGGATGATAAGCTGAAACCATATGAACTCATTGGTGGTTGTGGAACACTTCCTTGTGGGGGAGCTTGGTCGGGGTGGAATAGCAGTGATCCTTTCTGAGTGAAATAATGACATGACCCTTGGGAATCTGACCGGTACTGACTCTTCACATCAGGTTGATTAGGAATACTGAAAACCTCAGGGATTGGCTGTTCATCTTCAATCTGGGTTTGGACCACATGAGGTGCCGGGGAAAGAATCTCGTCTTGCCTATCTTCATTCATCCCTTTCATTACATTTCCATTCCCATAATCAACACTGCTGGACTTGACGATTTCTTCGTATGATCCATCTTCGTGACGAATTATCGTAACCCCCTGGATGCGCATTGCTTCAACAAATCTAGAGTGAGTCTCTTCCTCTCGGGCTTTGGCAACTTGGGCAAGCAATTGATCCTTGCATTCACGAACCATGGCGGCTTCAAGAGCAGCTCGCAACTCCGCTACTGACAGATCATTCATGTCCAACTGGCCCGAAGTGAGAGGAAATCCAAACTGAGCGGATGGCATATCTCTTGCACCAGACATCTTTGAATAGTAGAATAGACGGGGACTTAGGAGGAAATTGCAAATATTTCAGAGATACAGACTGACTGATCACCCCTCGTAACAGAGCACGAACCCAAACTGGTCACCCCTACTACAAAAGGGTAGATTAGAAGGTATTGAAGGGAAAATTCGAGGAACGGGAGAGGGAAAGGAACGGGACAGACTCGCACAAACAAATTTATTTATCTTCAAGTATAAATTAGTGTATTAAATCCTAAGTATGGTTGGGAAAGGAGAAGCCTTTATTCATACTAATTATACCTTGGGGAAGCCTAGGGACGCAACGTTCAAATTACACTAAATGCCTTGCTTTGAAATATATAATAGGTAATGATACCTAACCAAATCCTAACATCATTATGGAACGGAGAGGTTGTCCAAATTTCTAGGGAAATTTGGGCAGCATAACGGGTCTTTTCGAAGAATTTCGAAGAAAAATCTGGCATGACCTCTCGTCGGTGCACGTTGACAATGCGGCATGATCTCTCCTTTAGAACACGCCACGGGAGTGACATGTCCCCACGTGAAATCATGTTTCATTTGGCAACATGCCCACAAGATGCGAGGTTTTGGGGGAAGGTATAAGGACCTACGATATGTTTCAAAAACAATTCATTTTGTTGTAATAAAAAAAAACATTGTATCAAAAACCAACCGTGGGTAAGGTTTAAGTGTGGTGCCACCTATAACGCACTAGGGGGTTAGGTTTGATTTCAGGCGCTCAAGCGTAGGTGAATTTCATGGCCGTCCGCGATGTCGTCAATCGCACCCGAGGGTTCTAAGTCTAAGTGATGTAGTGTGCGGATGACTATATTCATTTATTTACAAAAAACAAGATTTTTTTATTATTTTTTTATATTTTTTTTTTGAAAAGAAAAAAGAAAACAAACACCCACAGCCTCACAGGAGATACAGGGATTAACAATCAACTGAGCCACATTCGATTCAAGCGACTGCCCTCAAACCAACCTTCTGAGCATCTGTTCAGTGGCCACTCCTTGTCGCGTGACACAGGACATCAAGAGACAAAGGTGTCGCACGACCTGTGTGGTCACTGAACCAGCCACTCTGCAATCATCAAATCAGCCCCTGCCTCTCCGCGGCAAGAACAAAGCAAGAATATCTAATGAACAACACAGTGACCACAAAGCACATAAGGCTCACAAGTCTCATAATCAACAAAATGCATGAACCACAAATGATTATCAAAGATGCACACCAAAAATGGATGTATTGGATGTCTAATTTAATGAAAGCTTGACCCACTTAACATTTGAAAAACAGGTTTTCAAAATCAGATATCCCCAGCGGAGTCGCCACTGAATGTGCGCTCGCCGAAATTGGTAATGAAAATAAAGGAGTCGCCACGCCGTTTTTAAGAGGAAACATTAAAAACCTTTTGAGAGAGAAAATACGGGTTCGGGGTCAGGTTACGTGTTGGGAAGAACCGAGAGTTCACCCAACATGCCTCGTCCGTAGACGAGTCTTTCAAATAAACATTCAAGCAAATCCAAAGTGTGTGCAAATGTTGACAATGAACAAGTGGGGTAAACATGCATTTTATTAATATGAATCTAGACTTACAACTTGTGAGCCCATTATTTAGGGAGGCCACATCCCTACTACAACAATCTAGAACAGATTACAAGAGAAAAGGGTTTCTGCAGACAAGTCACGATATGTCGCATGACACATGACACAGGTGACCACATATGTCGCGTGACACAGGATCTCCTATGACCGATATGTCGCGTGACATACAGAGGCCATCTGCAGAAACTTATATGATGAACACCAGAATCAACAACAACTAACACAGATCTAATTAATTGACCAGATTAGATACGAAATACAGAAATAACAACAAATCGACCCCGGGAGTGTGGATATGGGTAGATCCACACCCCCTTGGGGTTTAAACACCAAATTCAAGCAAGTATTCAACAATAATAGCTCAATTACACAGATTAGACAAGTTAAACAGAGATTGCGATTGGGATTCAGTAATCTAGACAGATAGAGTCTTATTATTGAATCCTAACAGAAGTAGACAATAGAATTATGAAGAATTGAGCAGAAGAAAGAGAGAAGAGGGGGTTTGAGAGTTGTTACCCTTGTTGCTTCCACGATTTCTGTATCAAGTTAGATACAGAACCCTTCAATTTGCTGCTCCTGGTCTTGGGGGCCTGAGAGAATTGGTGCAAAGGATCCAAGTGGTTTTGGTTAGAGAAATGGGTTTGGATTGGAGGGAATTGGGTAGGTTGAAGGTAGGAGAGAGAAAGAGTTGTGTTTGGGGGCTTTGTTACGATGCAATTTCTGCAGAGTAATAGTAGGCTGAAGTTGGGATCCATTTCTGAGAGGGGGAGGGTCTTATTTATAGGCTGCAGTTAGTGGTCACCTTGTGTCGCACGACTATACGCAACCACTTTCCATGCCTCGACTTGTCGCGTGACACAAGGTGGCCTCAACCGTTTTTGGCGCCAAAACCAGTTTTTGGAACATTCAGGCCTAAATACCTAAAAAGTCCAAAAAGGTTTATTCCCAACAGGTCCCTTGGCATGAGTAAGGTACCAAAAGGTACTTCCTTCGCGGGAAACTTATGAAATGTTTCCGGAAGTCTTGGGATAGGCGGGGAATTTACCAAAACGCCCCTTAATGCAGTTTTATTATATTAAAATGCATCTAAAGAAGGTTGCAAATTGGATTGGCGTACTTACAACTGGTTTGCTTGACACGACGAGGAGGACTCCTGATCTCGGAATGATTGAGACAGAACTCGTTCATGTGGAATGAAAGAGGACTTATTGGGGACGAGTGAAGAAAGGAAAGAGTGACAAAGGGCCAAACGCGAGTAGCATGGAATGACCTTTTGAAACACTGAGTATCCATTCATTGTCATTGCAGACACATTGAGTGTTAAATGTTTTAAGTTGTCTTTTAGTATGTTGTGAGTTTGAGACTAGACCGTGCTTGAACTCATCAAGAAGTGTTTTAACTGTGAAAGAAGGTTTGTGTATAGGAGAGGTCATTGATGAGACCGGGTTTGTGGATTTGTATGTGTTTATGACCGGACCATTTTTGGTTGCCTACGTTCCCCTTAAGACAAGGAGCTCAGGTCGACGTAGTTTGGGGTCGAACCGTGTTTGGCTTTGGGGCAAGGGTAATGAATATTTGTGTGGCCTTTGAAGAAAAGGCTCGGAAAGTTGAATGATGAGGCACGGGCCTTGAGGTGATTTCTTGACAAGTCGTATTTGACGGTCTTTTCAGTGACTCCCTTGCTTCTTGTTTGTTGGCGCCGGGTTCTTGACCTCTTTTTTTGTAGCTTCTTCTTAAGCTTATTTTTTTTTGAAAGCTTCTGCTTGAGCTCTTTTATTTTTTTGAAAGCTTCTGCTTGAGCTCTTTATTTGTTTGTTTTTTTTAAGCGCACGAGGGCAGAGGGCAAGCCCCTGCTTGAACTTTCTGGATGCGCACGAGGGCGAAGGCAAGCCCCTAGGTTGTTGTTGACATGGGGTCAATCTTTTGATGCTGAGTGACCTATTGTTATCCTTTGATGTTGCCGCCGTCGTTGACTTGGTCAAGGTGATGGTGGGGACATGTTTTGGAAAGTGTATGGCTTGATGGAGGCCTTTGTGTGGGGTATGGTAAGGTGTATGGGGAGCTATCGATTGACTTTCTCACACCAATTAATCAAAGCATTAATCATTTGTGGAATTACTTGTTGAGCAATGCAAGTGATCACATAGAACAAAACCATTTCATTAAATGTAATGTGGGGTGCAAAATAATGTCTCAAGTCTAGCAAGAAAAGAAAGAAGACTTATGTATGGAAAATTGAAGACTTAATTACAATGTCCGTGGAGGACTTAATTGAATGAGAAAAGTACTATAACCTGTATGATTTTTTTTTTGTGTTGAGGGGGGAGAAGAAGACTCGATATTCTTCAGGCGAAGTATCGACGGAGAATTCTCCAATTTGCGTTTCCGTAGGCTCTTCAGCAGTTCTCAATTTCATTTTGGTTAGAACCTTCTCGACAGCTTGGGCCCGATTTTCCTCTCGTTTGACAACATGCTTAAAGATTTGTTTTAATGCATTGTTCATTAATGTGTCCGCGTCTTTACCAAGTGAATCATTATTAACTGTTTTTGATTAGTTAATTTATAATTTGTTAAAGTGGCAATGATGGGATACTCAGAAAGGTCGAACTTTTATTCAAAGCATAAGGAAGCGCAGTTTTTGTTACAAACGCATACTCCCTCCGTCCCGTCCGAAAGGGCACAAATTTCCTTTTTGGGTGTCCCATTTAAAAGGGCACAAACCCAAAAAGGAAAGTTTTTATTATTTTTATACTCTTCCTACCCCACTCATTCTCTCTCCTACTTTACTTTTACACTCACAACATTCTCTCTCCTAACTATTCCTCCCACTCATTCTCTCTTCTATTTAATTTTTCATACTCACAACATTTAACCTTTTTCTCTTTCTTACATCACTTTCCTTATTCATTTCTTAATTTCCGTGCTAGGAGGCAAAATTGCCCTTTCGGATGGGACGGAGGGAGTAATCTTTAGGCGTAAGGCCGTCAGACGACTCGAGAGACTCAAACTTAAAACATGACAGACTCGGGGCCTTTTATTTTCGAAGCTAGACTCTAGGAGACTGGGGTTAGACCAAGCTTCTTGATTATTATTTCTGGGGAACGGATTTCAGAGTGTATTGGGGCCGCGGGGGCGCTCTAACTTTCCTTCTTCAATCAATCCTTCAATTGCTTTCCTCAAAACTGTGCAGTTGTCGGTTACATGACCGTGGTACTTGTGAAAAGCACAATGCTTGGTTACATCCCAGTTGGCATTGGGGAATTTGGGCTGGTAATTTTCCATCGCTTCGAGGAGACCTTGCTTCACTACACAATCGAATACCTTGCTCAAGGGCATCCCAAAATTATCATAGTGTTGTCGTTGTCTCGGGGGACCACCGTTTCTTTGTAGTGCTCCATTCTGAATATAATGGACTGCTCCGGCAACCTCCCTTCCTTTGCTTGGGGCAGATATTGGATTGGGCGGGGCTAGACTGACCACCGTTTTTTGCATGCTCAGTGTTTTCTCAAACTTGGTCCCAGCGTTGACCATGGCGCGAAGATCAGGATAGAAGTGGTGACTGATCAGGGCCCTCAGGGATGGTTTGAGGCAGGAATGGAAGATGTCCATTTGCTCTTCTTTGGAAATCTGGTCCATTATCTCGCTTAGTTTCCAGTTCCATCTCTTGTAGAATTCACCTAAAGGCTCGTCATCCTTTTGTTCGGTGGCTTGCAGGTCATGTCGATTGGTTTCCCATTCAAGGTTGGCGCGGTACTTCTCCAAGAAGATTTCACTGATTTGATCCCAGGTGGAGCGATTTTCCGCCTTCACGTTGAGGAACCACCTTAATGCCGTGGATTTGAGGAAATGCTGGAAGTGATCCGCCATTTGCTATGGGGTTGCCCCTTTGGCCCTCATACCCAAGATGTAGGTGTCGATGTGGGTCTTTGGGCATTCGGTCCCATCGAACTTTTCCATCTCTGGCATTCTGAATTTTGGAGGGAGTGGGACCACCTTGCTCGGATCCGTGGGCATGAGGGAGTCCTTTCGAGAGTTGGCCAGTTTGCCTTGCATGTTCTTCATCTGTTCGACCAACCAAGCCATGTGAGGGTCAGTAGGCTGAGGCATGCTGCCATTTTATGGGATGGAAACTGAAGATAGAGGTGGATTGGCTGATGGGATTGCCATTCGGGAGTCTTGGGGAGGTAGTTGAGTGTATGCCATCCCGTATCCTGGATTGTTGAAATTGAGGACGTGATTGCCCGGACCACTAAGGGATGTGTTTGGGAATTGGGGAAATGCTTCATTAGCCCCAAGTGGCAGTCCAGCGGGTGGAAGGTTTGAAATGTCGGGATATCCGCTTGGGATGTCCGTCCCTGGTAAACATTGGGATTTCAAGTTGTAGCTTCGGGGCTTATACGGAGGCACAAGATTGAATTCCAGGGGATATTGAGATGCATTGGGATCTGGCGGAGCTGGCACGTATGTGTGCTGTTGATACTGAGCTTGGGGCGCATGGCCGGGAAATTGAATGTGCTGAAGCGGGCATATCGGAGCTGCTTGACTGATGCCTGAGTGGAGCTTTGAGCGAGAGCCGCTTTGCGTTGCTGGGATCTCGTAGCTTGGCGGAGGTGGGACCTGTTGATAGCTTTGAGAGACCGGGGGAGCCGATATTTCTTCATCTTCTATGAGGACAAAGGTTCCATCGGGTTGGGGAACTGCCAAGGCTCCGCGACGGCGCATGGTGTCTACGATCCAAGATTGCTGCTCTTCTTGGCGCTTCTTGAGTGTTTCGAAGGCTTGCAGCACCTCCTCCATTGTCTGGAGGTTTCTTAGTGGCGGGGTTTCATTTCCCTCACTGTTATCTGTTGATCCCGCCATGGGGGAATAGCGGACTGTCCGGACCGCTGAACCGGAAGGGCTGTCGGACCTTGTGACCTCGATATTGAAAAGGCGGCTCCCGGGTACTCTCAACCACTCTCGGTTCGCTGGAGGGGGTGACGGGTAAGGTTTAGACATAGGAAGGCGTTTTGGATAAAAGGGGGAAATCTCATGTGACATGCAGTTTCCGCTTTTCTATTTTTTTTATTTTGATTTTTTTTGTTGTTTTAATTTACTTAAAACAGTGTTTTCTCAGAATCCTAGGTAGGTTGGAAAATATTGCTCTTCTTTTTCGCAACTATGCTAGATCCTGGGTTAGTGGAGACCATCTGTGCGGCCATAAGCCCCTCGTTTTGCACCTGTATTTCGACATCCCAGGGTGGACAGCCCCGGGCGAGGGTCCTATAGGGCAAGCAGTTTCCACCGGCCTAAAAGAAAATCGAACCTAAGGACCGAGCCTGTCATGTTCGTTTTAATGCGTCGGTCATGTGAATAGTGATCCGAGTCGGCACCTGAGTCAAGATCTGGTCAAGAATTCGGCATGACCTCTCTTTACCTTGCTTGCGGAAGGGATCTGTGACGTTAGGCATTGGATGGGTCGTATTGTCATGGTTGACGTATTAAGGCTTGATGACATGGTGTCATGTGGGCATGGATGTATATCCGGGACGGAACATCGTCTGGGTGTAGCGCGCTTCGGACATCAAGATCGGGTCAAAATTTTAGCATGACCTTTCATTGCTTTGCTTGCGCAAGGGATCTTGAGTTCCGAGCTTCGACTCAGAAAATGACCGGCATGGGATATGTATCCAGGCTATATGACACGGACTGGGTAAAAACCAACCGAGTCTGGACAGAGTGTGATGCAAGCGTGCAGGGTTGGCACTAGCTAGGATGGGATGTTTGGAATGATCCCGTGCGCATCCAAGAGGCCTAGGAAGACTAAACGGACTGCAACTGAGACAACCCCGGGTTGAGGGTTGTAGTGTGCAGTGTATCCAAGGCAGCAATGCGCGTAGCGTGCGGTGTACCGAGGCAGCAGTGCGAGTAGCGTGCGGTGTACCGAGGCTGCAGTGCGAGTAGTGTGCGGTCACTAAAATTCTTTTTCTGAGTAAAACAGAAGTTTTTGAAGAATTTTAAATGTATGTACACAGATGTATATTGATGCATTTTTTTTTTTGTATTTTTATTTTTTTTTGTAAAATAAAAAGTAAAGCACATGCACACACACACAACAGTTAAAGAAAGGGGTAAAATGAAAGTTTGACCCTCATCATTGTTTTAAAAATCTTTTGTTTTTGTTTAAAAGTTTTTAAACTTTTATTTTTGTTTAAAAGTTTTTAAAACAAAATATCCCCAGCGGAGTCACCAACTGAAATTACCCGGATCCGAGAGGCGCGCGATTGCGCCCCGGCATCTGGCATTCCGTTTTGTGTTGGTCGGGAGGAGGTGTCTCGCTGTGTTTTTTGCTTGTAGAGTCGCCACGCCATTTTGATTAAGCCCAAAACATTGAGAAAAGGCATCAGTTTAAAAACTGTTTTCGTGTGATGAGATTTTTGAGTTCGGAGGTCAGGTTACTCCTCGGAAAGAGAATATTAGAATATTAGAGCTCACCCGAGTCGCCTCGTAAAAACGAGTCTTTCGGTACCCCTTCTTTCTATAACTGTTGTGTGTAAGTGCTTTTTTAAAAATGCATGCTGTATCGGATGACTACATTGTACACTACGTAATGAAATGTATTGAAATAGTAATGGAAGGAAGCCTTACCAATGTTGGTTCGTGTCTGTCTTCCGCTAGGGAATAGTGTTTGAGGATGGAATAGTGTTCCGGGACGGATCGGGATTGCTTCGGGATGTGCCGGTTGTCTGCGGACAGAGCTTTGGCGTGCCTCGGGATTGTCAAGTGTGCACACGGGCAGAGTTTCAGCGTGCGTTGGGATCACAGGGATCGTTCGGGCAGAGGTTCGGCATGCGTTGAGATCGTCGGTTGCATTTGGGCAGAGTTCCGGCGTGCGTCGGGATCGTTGGTTTGGCTCGAAAAGGGCCGGGACGCCTCGGGAAAGACCAGGCAAGGCTTTGGAGTACCACGTGGGGCCTCAGAATACCTCGAGAGTGCCTCGGGGCAGCGCGGGAGCGTCTCGGGAGCGCTCGATAGGGCTTCGCAGCACTGCGAGGGAGCTCGGAAGGCCCCGGAAGGAACCGAAAGGGATCGGGAGTGCCCCGAGGGGTCTTAGAAGGAGAGCCTGAAGGCTTAGGGAGAGAGGAGAAGAGGGAGGTGTGAAAAATGAGAGAGGAGGAGCCCTCTATTTATAGTAGGGGAAAAATTGCAAGAAGGTCCGTACGGACCTTCTATAAAAACCAAAATTTTGGTTTTCTCAGATTTTAGGGAATAATGTGGACTTTAAGAGGATTTCGTAATAATTATGTCTGGTGTAAAGGGGTCCGTACGGACCTTCCATGCTTTTCCAAATTTTCCAAAATTTCTAAAAAGTCCTTTTGTGCTTTTATTATCCCAGAAAGGCCCCTAGTTGCAAACAGGTCCGTACGGACCATTTTGTCATGCAAAGAGGTCCGTACGGACCACTCTGTCAAATGGATATTTTTTTTATTTCTTTCTAGTTCTTGTCGAGAGCTTTCCAACCATATATGGCACGTCTCAATCGGAGTTCGTATAAAGGAGTTATGACCTCCGGAAGTTCGCCCTTGGTTTTTTCCGTATGCTTGGATGGAGAGCGATCTAGATTGGGGTACTTACAATAATGTAATCCGATCACATTATAGAACAATTTCCATAATTGATCATATTCCATTATACCCCTAAACATCAGCTGATTGAAACACATTCAAGCACATACTATTTACTTGAAAAGAAATCCACCAAAGGGATAACAAAAATACAACATGGTAATCATACTCATGTTTAAACCAATACCATAGTGCAACATATAGTTCATACACTATTTGAATTACAAACCATGAATATGAAATCAAGTAAGGGCACAATGTATAACCAACAAACCCTACATGTTCAATATACAACAATAAGTAACCTCTATAAAGGTTCAAGATCAAATTACCAAGTTTGAATAGCTTTAGTTAAGTTACAAATCAAGCCTGCCAACCATTTTCCGAACAATATTTAAACCCCTTCCTCAAATCCATTTTGACTAAGTAAGACACCATTGGATAGCTAAAGTGTTGTACTTTAATTATAGTCAAAGAGGGTTCAATTATATACTAGGTAGATTAGGTTTCTAAGGCTTGGAAAATGGTTCAGAGTCAATAGGGCAGGGCACGACTCGTGCCCCAGGGCACGACTCGTGCCACCTTGACACCCCCTCAGATACAGTCGTCCCCACAGGCACGACTCTTCCATCTTCA
This sequence comes from Adenophora triphylla var. japonica, assembly GCA_022495995.1. NCBI lineage: Eukaryota > Viridiplantae > Streptophyta > Magnoliopsida > Asterales > Campanulaceae > Adenophora > Adenophora triphylla. The sequence goes on along the minus strand of JAFEMH010004520.1, from coordinate 11,705 downwards.
AGGGACGACTCGTGCCATAGGGCACGACTCGCGTCCTTTTATCAGAATTCAGAACAAAGCTGAAAAACATCAGCAAGTTCAAACACAATTGTGATATACTCCTATCCTCTGTTTATTAGGCCACAAAACAAGTACCAAACCTCAACACCACTCATACCAAACCAATTCCATACTCATTCCAACTATTTCCTCACCTTCCACCCAAAGTAAAATGGACCTAAACCACATGCAACACTTCCATTTAAGTCATTAACAATCTAACAACCATTATACCATTATTCTTTTAACTTAAACCACCATACTACAACCAAACTTAGTTCAAGCTTTTCCAACAATACCAACTCACATAAAAAATTTTCTAAATTATCAAGAATCATTTTTATACAACAAAATATCAACTTAAACAGTGAATGAACAATTATTTGAAAGAAATCATAATAACTTACCGGAATAATGCGAAAATAAAGAATTCTTTTTCCGGATAGATGTGATCTCCTCAACTTCACGAACAATAATATGTGAACGGATCGAAAAACGGAAATAAATTGAATTTGATAAGAATTTTGGAAGAAAAGGCCTAGGGTTTGGTTTCCATGGAGTTTGTGAAGAGGAAAATGAGCTGAGGGTTTTCTTTTGACAGTCTAAGACTTTCCATAGAGAAAATGAAGGATAAACGTCACAATTCCCACTAAAGCTCCTCCAAAGTCTTAAACTAATACAACTAACACCATAACTTCCAACCTTTACACAAAAGCACCTCAACCACTTTTCCAACTTTTTATTTAAATTTCAAATATTATAATTTCACTACAATTTTTCACATTTGTTTCATTTAGACCCTAAATCAATAACTTAATTTTATTATCATCCTAAATTCACATAAGTTGCCAAATATCAAAATAAGCACATAAAATTCAACAAGTAGCATAAAATGCATAAATGATATACTACAACCCCAACTCCACGTGCTCAACATGTGCTAAAAGGGTGCCTATGATTAGGGTCGTGACACTCACTCTCCCTTAAATAAAATTTGCCCCGAATTTTGAATGGACTTACTTGCACGCTCAAACAACCAAGGATATTTTTCTCTCATTTCCGACTCTAGCTCCCAAGTTGCTTCTTCAATCGAATGATTCTTCCATAGGATCTTCACTACCGGGATACTCTTAGTTCGCAATTCTCTAACTTGAAACTCCAAGACTCTCAACGGCTCTTCTACATATGTCATATCCGCTTGAATGTCTTCGGGAGGAGAACTCAAGATGTGAGAAGGGTCATAACAATACTTCCTCAACATTGAAACATGAAATACGTCATGAAGAGATGAAAAGGATGGAGGCAATGCCAACCAATAAGCCAACTCGCCAATCTTTTCTAAAATCTCAAACGGATCAACAAATCTCGGAGCTAATTTACCCTTATTACCAAACCTTTTAATCCCAATCCTCGGAGAGATCTTCAAAAACACAAAGTCCCCAACTTGAAATGATAAGTCTCATCTTCTATTGTCCGCTTAGCTTTTCTGCCTACTCTGAGCCGTCTTCAATCTATCTCGGAACACTTTGATCTTCTCTGTTGAATCTTTAACCAAATCCGGACCCCAAAGCCTCGCTTCACCAACCTCGTCCCAACACATAGGAGATCTACACTTTCTTCCATACAACGCCTCATACGGAGCCATCTCGATGCTAGACTGGTAGTTGTTGTTGTAAGCAAACTCATCTAACGGTAAGTGATCTTCCCAAGACAAGTGAAAATTCATCACACAAGCCCGTAACATATCCTCAAGTATCTGAATGATTCTCTCGGTCTGCCCATCGATTTGAGGATGAAACGCCGTGCTAAAACTTAACTTAGATCCCAAAGCTTCATGCAACGCCTTCCAAAATCTCGATGTGAATCTCGAATCTCTATCGGAAACAATACTAATCGGAACTCCGTGAAGTCTAACAGTCTCTCGCATATAGAGTTGAGCTAATCTCTCCATCGAATACTTTGTTGACACCGGTAGAAAATGAGCCGACTTTGTCAATCAGTCAACGATCACCCAAATGGCATCCATCTTCTTCGCGGTAGGAGGCAAACCAGTCACAAAATCCATCGAGATTCCTTCCCATTTCCACTCCGGAATATCTAACGGTTGAAGTAGCCCCACCGGTCTCTGATGCTCGGCCTTGATTTGTTGACAAGTCAAACATTTAGATATAAAATCCGCAATCTCTCTCTTCATCCCATTCCACCAATAACCTCGCTTTAAATCTTGGTACATCTTCGTAATTCCCGGATGAATAGCAAACTTTGATTTGTGGCCATCCTCTAAAACTTGCCTTTTGATCTCCGGTGAAGAAGGAACGCAAAGTCTGCCTTGAAAAGTCAAAATTCCATCTCGATTCAACGAAAACTCCCCGGCCTTTCCATCTTGTACTTGTCCCAAAATTTTCTTCAATTCCGGATCACTTTGTTGAGCTTCCAAAAGATCTCCATACAAAGTAGGAACTGCTCGGACATTCGCAAATATCATCTCACTTTTTGACTCTCGGGAACACAAAGTTGATAAATAAGCCTTTCGGCTAATCGCATCCGCAACTACATTTGCCTTTCCCGGATGATACGAAATCACACAGTCGTAATCCTTCAATAGCTCCAACCATCTCCTTTGCCGATTGTTCAACTCTTTTTGGGTAAACAAATATTTCAAGCTTTTGTGATCGGTAAAAATCTCGAATCTCGCCCCATATAGATAGTGCTTCCATTTATGTAACGCAAACACAATCGCAGCCAATTCCATGTCATGGGTAGGGTAATTCTGCTCCACCGGTGATAACTTTCTCGAGGCATACGCAATCACTTTCCCACTTTGCATAAGAACACATCCCAATCCTTCCTTCGAGGCATCACTGAAAATAACAAAATTCTCGCAACCATCTGGAAGGGTAAGAACTAGAGCTGATGTCAACCTTTTCTTCAACTCGGCAAAGCTTGCTTCACATTTAGAATCCCACACAAATGGTATATCCTTCCGAGTCAGTCTTGTCAATGGAGTTGTAATTCTAGAAAATCCCTCAATGAACCTTCGGTAGTACCCCGCCAATCCAAGAAAGCTACGAACCTCAGTCACAGTTGAAGGTTGCTTCCAATTGACTACGGCTTCAATCTTAGAAGGATCCACGGAAATCCCCGAACTTGACACCACGTGCCCCAAGAAAGAAATTTGTTCGAGCCAAAACTCGCACTTGCTAAACTTGGCAAACAGCTGCTTCTCACGAAGCACAGATAAAACAATTCTCAAGTGCTTCTCATGATCTTCCCGGGATTTAGAGTAGACAAGGATGTCATCGATGAAAACCACAACAAAACTATCAAGGTAGGGCTTGAAGATCCGGTTCATCATATCCATGAATACCGCCGGTGCATTAGTCAATTCGAAAGGCATAACCACGAACTCATAATGACCATATCTCGTCCTGAAGGCTGTCTTTGATATGTCATCCGGTCTAATCTTCAACTGATGGTATCCGCTATGCAAATCAAGTTTGGAATATATCACGGAACCTTGAAGTTGATCAAACAAGTCATCAATATGCGGAAGAGGGTATTTATTCTTGATAGTTTCTTGGTTCAACAATCTGTAGTCGATACACAATCTTAACATGCCATCCTTCTTCCGAACAAACAAAATCGGTGCTCCCCACGGCGAAACACTGGGACGAATGAAACCCCGATCTAACAATTTTTGCAACTGAGTCTTCAACTCTTTCAACTCAGCTGGAGCCATTCTGTAGGGTGCTTTAGATATTGGTGAGGTACCGGGCACTAAATCAATACAAAACTCTACCTCTCTATCCGGAGGCATAGAGTACTCAGTTGAAAACACATCACCAAACTCATTAACAACCGGGACATGAGATAACTCGAGGGATTTCTTACTTGAATCTACCACATAAGACAAGTACCCCGCACACCCTTTAGATAACATTTTTCTAGCCTTTAAAACAGAAATAACATGAATACCAAACAAAGATTTATCCGCATCAAACACAAATGTAGGCATATCAGGCATAGCAAAGGAGACTCGCTTCCTACGACAGTCTACCAAAGCATGACAATGACTCAACCAATCCATACCAAGAATGACATCAAAATCCCGAATTTGTAACTCTACCAAATCCACTGGCAATACATGCCCACATATATTCACATCACACCCATGATAGACCAAAAAAGATGCGAGGCACTCTCCCATAGGAGTAGAGACCTCTAGCACATAAGGCATAATTTCAGGAAATTTATGCAATGCAAATGCAAAATGATATGCCACAAACGAATGGGAAGACCCGGGATCCATAAGGATGCGGGCCTTAACTCCTGAGACAGGGACTATACCTCTAATGACGGCATTAGGATCAACCTCTCCTCTACCTAAGGCAAACACTCACCCTTGCACTCTATCCTTTGGCTTCCCCTCATTGTCTCTTTTCACGCCCGCCTCTTTTGTCCCACCTCAGCGGTACCGGCTTGCCCCATTGTAGCTTAGGACAGTTCTTCCTGAAATGACATGATGCTCCACACTCAAGGCATTTGCCTTGTTTGCTCCAACACCTATCCTCCGAATGACCCATCTTCTTGCAAAAGCCACATACCATCCCAAATTGACTTGAAGTCGGACGAGTTGTCGGAGCCGCCATATTTCCTCCTCTCGCTACCCCCGGGGCTGAAAACCTTTGCTACCCTCTAATCTGCCCAGAACCTTGACCTTGGAATATCTGTTTACTTCTACTTCCACCTTTGGATTTACCCTGATGCTCTTCAATATCATTCTCTATCTGGTGTGCTCTATTCACTGCCGCTTGGAAGTCGGTGAAGTCGTGCGTCAAAAGCTGCTTTCTGAACTCCAATATCAACCCTTTCACAAAGCGGTAGACTATCCTCTCTTCTTCTGGTACCAAATGAGGACAATAACTTGCCAACTCGATAAACTTCGCAGAATACTGGGCCACGATCATCGTCCTTGTTCTAACCTCAAGAATTCAACCTCCTTCTTGTCCCGTGTAACCATCGGAATGAAGTGATCTCGGAACTTGCGGTAAAGTTCTCCCATGTTTGCGGCGTGTGGTCACGGTCCCAACTATCCTTCACAATATGCCACCCATGCTCGGCGGGTCCTTCCAATTTGAAGACAACACACCTCACTTTTTCTTCGTCCGGACTCTCCATCGCTGCAAATATCTTGTTCACAGCTTCAAGCCACCTTTCTGCCTTCAACGGATCTGGATCCCCATTATAACTCGGTGGATCCATCTTAACAAACTTCTCCAATCCATGCCCGTGTCGACCCTCCTGACGATGTTGTGCTTGACTTTAAGCTACCATGTTTTGCAAGAACACCCTAAACATATTCATCATCTCCACGTTTGGATTTCAACCTCCCTCGGCATTACCTCCATTCTCCGCTGCTCTATGCTGATCATCTTCGTTTCCCGCCATTGAACAAACTCCTACATCAAACACTCGTCGTCAGTTATCACACACTCTCCCTTAAGCTAGACATCTACCCTTGAACTCTAAACCGAGCTCTGATACCAACTGTGGGGACCCCGACCCGGAACCTTAGCTCGTGCCCCGATCGGGAGGATCCCCTTACTATTAAAAACCACCTGAATTTTAAAAACTTTAACTTAACTTGAAAAGAAACCAAACTTTAACATTTTCACAATAAACTAACTTAAAACATCTCCACTTGGGAGGAAGGTTATTACAACTTTGAAAATATACAACCTGTTTTAGTTACAAAAGATCACAACTAAAAAGTTAACTAAAGTTGTTTATATACAAACTCCACAAATGAGCTACATCAAAATACAACCTCCCAACACTAGCATACACATACCCTGACAACCCAAAAGACACGTCCAAACTCCTTTCCGTCCTCACTGGACTGGACCTCCTGTCTCAGTGCGATCTAAAACATTAAAGGGAGAAGGGTGAGAATAAATCTCAATAAGCTATTATGAATGCAACAACATGCCAAGTAAAATGCAACACATAACAAGGTGCACATAACACATTGGTAAAGCGGTAAACTCATTACGTTACCTTAGTTTACCTTTCCCGTCTGAACAATAAGTCGTACAACGTTGGGAGTAAAACTCCACTCATTTGTGAACTGCTTTGGCATATTCACATCTTATAAGACCCATTTTTAAGGAAACCATATAAGATACTAGCAATCTGTAAGGCTTTTGGCTCAATACAGAAGCTATAACCCCAGTCTGTGGCCACAGAAGGGGACAGTCATAGGTATAATGTAATCCGATCACCTTATAGAATAATTTCCATAATTGATTGTATTCCATTATACCCCTAAACATCAGCTGATTGAAACACATTCAAGCACATAATAGTTACTTGAAAAGAAATCCACCAAAGGGATAACAAAATAACAACATGGTATTCATACTCATGTTTAAACCAATACAATAGTGCAACATACATTTCATACACTATTTGAATCACAAACCATGGATATGTAAAGGGCACAATGTATAACCAACAAGCCCTACATGTTCAATAAATAACAATTAATAATCTCTATAAAGGTTCATGATCAAATTACCAAGTTTGAATAACTATGGTTAAGTTGCAAATCAAGCCTTTCAACCATATTCCGAACAATATTTAAACCCCTTCCTCAAATCCATTTTGACCAAGTAAGATACCATTGGATAGCTAAAATGTTGTACTTTAATTATAGTCAAAGAGGGTTTAATTATATACTAGGTAGATTAGGTTTCTAAGGCTTGAAAATTGGTTCAGAGTCAACAGGGCAGGGCACGACTCGTGCCACCTTGACACCCCCTCAGATACAGTCGTCCCTCCAAGCACGACACTTCCATCTTCAAGGGACGACTTGTGCCACAGGGCACGACTCGTGCCCTTTTACCAGAAATCAGAACTGAGCTGAAAACATCAGCAATTTCAACACCAATTGTTATTTACCAAATTCCTCTGTTTTTTAAGTCCCAAAACAGGTACTAAACTTCAACCTAACTCATACCAAACCATTCCATACATATTCCAACTATTTTCTCACCTTCCAACCAAAGTAAAATGGACCTAAACCACATGCAACACTTCCATTTAAGTCATTAACATCCTAACAACCATTATACCATTATTCTTTCAACTTAAACCACCATACTACAACCAAACTTAGTTCCACCTTTTCCAAACAATTCCCAATTCACATAAAATTTGTTCTAAAATACCAAGAATCATTTTTATACAACAAAATATCAACTTAAACAGTGAATGAACAATTATTTGAAAGAAATCATAATAACTTATCGGAATAATGCGAAAATAAATAATTCTTTTTCCGGATGGATACGATCTCCTCGACTTCACGAACGATAATATGAAGACGGATCCAAAAACGAAAAGGAATTGAATTTGCTAGGAATTTTGGAAGGAAAGCTAGGGTTTGGTATTTTCTTTCCTGGAGCTTGTGAACGGAGGAAAATGAGATGAGGTTTTCTTTAACTAACTAAGGCTTTCCATGGAGAAAATGAAGGATAAACGTCACAATTCCCACTAAGAGCTCCTTCAAAGTCTTAAACTAATTACAACTAACACCATAACTTCCAACCTTTACACAAAAGCACCTCAAACACTTTTCCAATCTTTTCATTTAAAATTTCAAATATTATAATTTCACTACAACTTTTCACATTTGTTTCATTTAGACCCTAAATGCATTAACTTAATTTTATTATCATCACTAAATTCCACTTAAGTTGTCAAATATCAAAATAAGCACATAGAATTCAACAAGTAGCATAAAATGCATAAAATGATATACTTTACAACCCCAACCCCACGTGCTCAACATGTGCTAAAAAGGTGCCTGTAAGATTAAGCCGTGACACATATTCCTACTTCAAATGGGTTCAAATTCTCCTGAGTCTCCAACATATTTGGACATTAATTTCGATCGCCGTCTTAAGAGTGGCTCGATGTCGATGTCATTTTCGTTAGTTCCTCGTCCGCCCATTTTTTGGCGGCTCTTCGTCATAGCTAGAGCGATGACCACCCCATATGTCTATTGATTCCACTGCAAAGTAGCTCTCAAGGTGACATGTTCCAAGCTGGTTTCAATCTTGGGCCTCAATTGATTCTTCGCTGTGGTCGTGGTCAAATCGTCATGGAATTGTGGTAAATGTCGTGGGAATCGTCATCCCATACAGCTCGAACTTCAGCTCAGAGAGAGCGATGATCATATTATCAAGGGAAGACAAGTGCGTGAAACCACATAAGCCCTCATGGGCCCCCGATGCTGGAAGTGGCAATTGCGACTCGACCTTTCCTCCCAAGGTAGGGAGGAAGTTGAGAGGTGACGTTGCATATTTGACTCCGGCAGCGATCTGGAAGCGATCCTGCTCATCCGATCCTTCACCTTCATTGTTATCAGACTGTGTTCGGCTACTCCAGAACCATTTTGCATAAGTGTATTAGCTCGAGGGTGTGCTTTGGCTTCTTTACTAGTAAACGACCGATGCAGGGTCTTAGGGGCTGGAGCTCTCTTCTTTCAAGATCCTTGTTGAGTGCTCTAGCCATCTATTGTAAATGGTCTTCTCATAGTTTGATCTCAAAGATGGTCCAAGTTCTCAAATGTCAGCTATTTCTTCCTCAGGAAGTGGCGAAGCTTGGTATTGTACAAGAAGCTGCTAACATGAGACCAGGGGAGGGTTTAAGTGCGTGATCCTGAAACAGCTAGAGGAAACAGAACAGAGATCCTAGGCAAGGTTAATCATGGGTATTTGGGAGTCCTCATTTGATCAGTTCAGTGCTAGCTCATCCACACTTTCCTTGGCATGAGAAGGCTCTGCAGACTTCAATAGTGTTCAGCCCTTCTTGTTGTTCCTCAGGGAATAGGTTGCTCGACTGTATTGGGTCCTTCAGGCTTTTCCAGACTTGCCCTTTTCACGTAACCCTGGGTATAGCCTTCTCTCAGAGTTATACGAGTCAATCAATAAGGTGTCAGTGGTATGATGAAAAGCAGCAGTATTTAGTAGTATCCGAAGGGATGTTGAGATCCACTGGGTTGGTAATTGCTAGAAGGCCGAATCATTTAGCCCTCCTTCACAATCCTGTAAAAACTTCATTCGGGGGCATTAGAAGTGCTGAACTTTATACTCTAAGGTTTGGGCATCTCGACTTTTCTTGACACAAAGGGATCCGGTATTGTTGCAATTTCTGGCCAACAAAGTTAACTGGCCCCTCTGCCCTTAGAATAGGCCGCAGACTCAGAAGTAATGATTTGGTCCAAAAGTCAAGGGCGGCCAACTTATTGTTAATTATAAGCCTTCTGGAATTTAGCCTGGGAGTAACCATGACACGCAGATCTGGATCAGGGAAACAGTAAAGATGCTCTTAAGTGAGGCTTCAAACATGGATTAGAAAGATGTCCAGTGTTCTTCATCAAGAAGGAGGAATGGCCATTTCACTCGGCTTAAGGTTCCAACATTTGTAAAAATCAGCAATGTTCTCATCGGTGTTGCATAGTCGTTTGCAAGTCTACTCGATTTGTCTCCCATTCCAGGTTGGCCTTGTACTTTTCCAATGAAGGCGTTAGTAATCTGCTCCCAGTGGTCACTGGACTCGGGTAACAAGGAAGAACCATTTTAGAGCCCTCAAGTTTTAAGGAAAGGTGAAGTAATCGGCCGGCTAGCTAGTGTTCGTACACCCTTTGGCTTTCATGGAAAGGATCTGCAGTATTTCGAGATCAAGCCTTTGGATGCGCAGCCCATCGAGCAGGTTCCAAGCCAGGCATCACGGAGCTTATGGGGTAGAGGTATGTGATAGAGATCAGGATCTGTGGGTCAAAAGGGCGGCTTTCTTTGCCATCGTATTCGGCGATCTCTGCTTTCATTCCCTTATGCTTTGTTCAGGTGAACCACGGCAGATGAGGGTAAGATGAGAGCGAAGATTTGATCGGTGGCTGAGCTGGAGAGAGGAGTTACCATTGGCGGCACACTAGTAGAAGGTATGGCCGGCCTGGGACGTGGGTGAAAACACTACCTTGGCCTGGGTTGTCTCCAAAGGGTAAGTAGGAGCACCTGGGCGAAGGATGACAGAACCCGACGGCTGCCTTGTTGACTGCGTGGCAAGAGGGTGGTGGCGGGGCCGAGAGGTGGCCGGGTAGCTCGGGTTCCCGGGGTGAGACTCGTAGGTAGGCTTAAATGCGGGTTGCGGTCCTCGGTTGTTGAGGCTGCGTGCTCGGGCTGCGGTGATGGTGTCTGGCCGGGAGGATGTCCAGAGTCCCAGTGATTTCTGATGAGGCTAAAATAGGGGAGTTGCCTGGCCCGTAGGACCTTGAGATGAGGAGCGGGTTTGTGGAGGTGGCGAGGCGCCGGAGGTGCTGCGAGCCAGCATCAGTTTTGAGGAGAGGATACAATGTCTGTGAACCGGGGCTGCAGTGGTGGCATTCCCAGATTGTTGCTGTGTGGCGTCTTGAGCTGTCTTATGAAGGCCCGCGGGGTCGGTCAGTCCGAACTGCGGTGGGCGCATCCAAGATGCTCCTGACCACGAGCTGTTGTTGTGAAGGCCCGGCCTGACAGGTTCCCGAGCTGCGCGGGATCCCAGCCTGTTGTGAGATCCCCAAGGTACTCCCGCTTCCATGGGAAGATGTTGCCAATGCTGGTCTTCCCGCTGAGGGATGCTAAGCTGGCTTGTCGCCGGGCTGCATGGGTCCACTGAGCTGTGGTTGAGAGATCTGGCTGACCCGTAGGTTGAGAAAGCATAGACTCCAATAGTGGTACCATAGGAGGTCGGTGGTGAGCTTCTCATGTCAGTCAGACGAGCCAGAGTGAGATTAGGGTGCTCTTCCTCTTCCGCGGTGAAAGTGCCATCAGGGATTGAGGCTGCGGCCAAAGCCATGGGCTCCTGATAGCCTTCAGAAGGCTGTTCATATGAGCTTACTCTGGCGCGCTCTCATTTGTTCGAGCCAGCTGATTCCGCTTTGTTGTTATCTCCTGGGAGTACAGGAGGTGGAGTGGTGTTGTCAATTGTTGCCAGGCTAGATGCGGACATTGTGAAATTGGGAGATGAAGCGAATGGTGAAGGCGACGATGCACTTAATTCTTTCCAACTAGCCGGACGGCGATGGTGGATATGCGTACCCGAGCTTTGCGAGGTCCTTGCGGGAGGAAGATATAAGGGAGGTTCGAGACTTTGGGAGTTGAAGGGAAAGGGGTAGGTGTCCGGGCTCGGGGCTTCATGCAACATGCGGTTATCTATTTGAGTTTACTTAAAACGTGTTTTGCTTTAAAACCTAAGAGGTTGGAAAAAGATTGCTCTTCTTTGTTTTCTTTTTGCTATTCTCGATCCCGGATCAGTGGGACCCAGCAGGTTGGTCTTGCGAGACCCTCGACCTCTAACCTCGACAGCAAGGGTTCCGTAGGGCAAGCGGGTCCCACCGGCGGAGAAGGAGAAGCGAACCTAAGGGTCTCGCCGGTCGTGAAGTCTGAATGTGCGCTGGATGTAAAGTACCGGCGGAGGCCGGCGTGGAGGTCGAGATCGAGTCGAGGCTGCCTGACGAAGCCGGCGTGAGCCTTGGGACACGTAATGGTTCAGCTGAGGGATCTAGAATCGTCGTTGGTTAAGAAGTAATTAAGCATGGGCTCCGACGTTAATCCTTAATGACT